>JAZKJV010011665.1:35000-352517 GCA_037367405.1 Ottelia alismoides | reverse complement strand
TACTGGATGGGAAGATATGTGGCTTTTAGTTCGAAAATCCTAGAACTAGGGTTTGGGTTTTTGGTCCACTTAACAGGGTTAATTATTTTTTTGTATTTTTTATTTATTCTTATTAGTGATATGTACACAGTGGAGGTGGATTTGTGGCATTCGGAGTTAGCATGAAGGAGTTAAAAATAGGGGAAGTTAGGCTATTTACAGGTCAATTTGGGCTTGCATTTTTGGCTTCTTATTTGATGCAGAATTTAATGCTAAAATGCAATTCTTATGAAATCATACACAAATGCTAATTATGCGAAATAGATGCAGATATGCTGTTGATTTTTAGGGACTTAAGCTTAATAAATGAGATTTAGAGTGATGAATCCGAGATTCATCATCCCCTATACTTAAACCATGCTCGTCCCTGAGCATCAAAAAGACATGCCATGAAGTGAAATGAGACTGGGTTCCATACCAGGACCATGAGCTGAAGGTGAAAGCGAAACTAAACTCGACCTTTGGATTAATAATGTGGCGGAACTTCTGTGAGACTTAGAATTTTAAAATCAACAGCCCTCAAGTTCTGCACATCATTGTTACAGCTCGGCTCAGAAGTCATCTTAGATCAATCCTCTTCCCAAAGTATACCCTATGAACACTGAATAACCGACTCGTGTGTGTGAAGGGTTTTAGCTCTTCCCATCCAGAATGCTGGACTACCATGCTCCTCTCCTCTCCAGTAACTCGTCCTCGGGGAGTCAGGTATTTCCTTCTAAGGTCTGTCGTGTTGTGTTCACAATCGAAATGGGGGAGAAGCTAGAAGAAAGAGAAAAGAACTGGAGGAGGTGGCCAGTATAGTCACCTCTCCTTGTGAAGATGGCCAGTGTAGCCAAGTCTCCACCAAGATCTGCAGGTTTCTTGAAGCTTGGACCTTTTTGGTCGAATTTTTATTTGGTAGAATGCTTCTTTATATTTGGAATTTTTTTGGTGGTTCTGCTTGGATCTTGTTTTGCCCCTACGGATATAGCATCTTTTTATTCCGTACATTTTTTTGGGGTCTTAGAAAAATTGTGCCCAGCCGTCCATCCCTTTTCCGAAGCTTTATTTCAACCCGTACTCCGGTCTTTAGATTTCCACGCTACCAGAAAAGAAACTCACATAGTCTTCCAACATCCCGTCTGGGTTGAGCTAAGTGCATAGTGCGAGAGTGCGAATTAATTCCCTATTCCAGAGTTGTACCCAGAATGAAGAGATCAGGTTAGACACTAAGAGTCAAACGCTGTACATTGTCATGTGGAACTTAAGGAATTAAGTCAAAAGACCTGAAGCTCTTAAAATCCTATTTCTCAGTGAAGTTCCTCTGAAAATTAGGTGGATTAAGGGCAAGTTCAGACCACTCTCGGTTTCGGCTCACAACTTGGTTCAGAACCCAATGACTTTTCACAGATGCAAATGCATGTAAAGTTGGATGAAGTGCAGGTGTGTGCAATGCAGACACATTTTTTTTGAAAATTTTTTTTTTTGACATTTTTATGCAAGGGATTTTTTATGCAGAAAATGGAATCAGAAGCCCTTTTTTTTCAAAAATTTTGGGCAAGTCAGTGTTAGTAGCCAAACTCTTTTTTTTTCGTTGTTTTTTTTTTGAAGTTAGTACCCACCCCGTAAATACATATAGACTTACGCGAAAGTACGAGATATGGGTAAAATAATATATACAAAGTATATATACAGACCCCCTATACTTAGCGAGTGTTGTGTCCTCAAAGCACAAAAAGCGTAATGAAGACATTGCTCGTGCTAAGCGTAAGAGAGTGGAAAATTTATATACAATGGGTTAGGAAGTAAAGTGGAAAAGAGTGAGTGAGGAGAGTATATACAGGTGGATGTCGGCTCCCCCTATACTTAGGCTCTGGACAGCCTAAGTATGGAAGAAGGGTGGAAATGGAGCGGTTGGGAGGATGAGAAGGATGGTATAAACAGATGGCATCGGTCCCCCCTATACTTAGGCCTTGGCCTAAGTAGAGGAAGAAGCTGTATAAGGAGACCGATGTGGTCGGGAGGGAGGGTGAGTAGCCGAATGATTAAGGCGGTTTTCGGCTGATCTTCTTGTGAGCCTGCGGTGGGAGATCATACTGATGAGGTGAAGATGGAGCATATGATTCCCAACTACAATCAGTGTCATCCTCAGAAAAATCATGATGGATAATAGATGAAGTGTTTGAGTCAGATGAAAGATATCCATCATCAGAGTTATCTTCAGAGGAGTAATATTTGAAAGTGGACATACTCCAAGTCTGCATATCTCTTTGTTTCTTTAATTGTTTCCTCAGAATTCGTTCCTTCTTGGGATCAATCAATTTGTCCTCAGATGATAGCTCAGAAGCACCGGTCTCAGTCAGCTCATACGAAAGAATTCCAGTGTACTTGAAGAGGGCAGGAGCATCAGCTTTGGATGAGTAGTAGTTAGGAACGGGAGTTGTCCAATGAGAATTGAATTTTGGATCCTTACGAAGATATGGCTTTAGGGCTGCCGAACAAACTTCACTCATGTAGACTACCTTTTCCGGACCTGATGAGGGATCATCAGAGGATACCTCTTCCGGAAGGTCAAAGGTGACTCTCTTTTTATTTTGTCGTGAAGGTGTCGGTTCACTTGAGTATCCAGATGAATAGCCATTGAAATTCTCCTTGGTTGGTGCTTGGTCTGTGTGATTGTTCTTAGTCTCCTGAATGTTTGAGCATTCTCGATTTGGGATGATTTGGTCAAGATATTCAGCGAATGTTGCTCCAGGGTGTGACCATGCATAAGTCTCAGGATCGTAGTAGAAAGATTGTCTATTTTGAGGTCCTCGGGGATTTGAATATTGGGGAGAGTCTCTGCATGTTCTTTCTCCATTGATTCGATGTTGGTGCATTCCTGAGTCGAGTTGATGTAATCCATGTAGTCAGAGTAGGTTGACTCAGGGTGTGCCCATGCATAAGTCTCCGGATCATATGATTCATATACATGATTGTCCATGGTGAGAGCGGCTGGGAATGGAGCAGGGGGGAGATTTTCTAAACCAATAGTCTCATCAACAACCGCTATCTCAGGTGTGGCTGCGGGGTAGGGCTCTTCTACCGCTTCAAGGTTACGGTTGTCGGGGACTTCGTGGGTTGGCCTCAGGAGATCGTGGTTCCTCAAAGACATGGTCCGATCTAAGTGCTTCCAATGCTGTGAAATTGATTTCCCGAGTCTCACAATCAATACTCGCCTTGGCCAATGCCAGGAACGGCTTTCCGAGAATGATTGGAGACTGGGTGAATTCTCCTTGATGCTCAATATCGATGATCGTGAATTCAACTTTGAGCGGAGCACCTTGGAATTTCATGATGACAGAAATGATTCCTCTCGGCCGTTTTATCGATCGGTCCGCCAATAGAATGATCTCTCGTATCTTTCGAATCGGACCGAGTTTGAGTTCATGGAATACAGAGGTCGGGAGGATATTAATTGGTGAATCGTCATCAATTCGAGCATGGGTGAAAATTATGTCTTTGAGTACACATTCAAATCTGGGCAACCGCTTCACTATGCGGCTCTTGGTTTTTCTCCTTAACACCAAGGAGGAGGCCATTGACAATATATGTCTCTCGGTTTTGTTCGAATCCTGCCCGATTTCTTCATCGTTAATTTGTCCAATACGAATCCTTTAAGATCGGGGAAGTGTTCAATGGCTGTAGAAAGGGAAGTTCAAAAATCAATTTCTTTCCTAATGCTTCCCGTACGGTTGGATCCAAATTCCTCAGATCGTCTTCAGTCTCAACTTTTATGAAATTTTCTAAATTTTCAATTTTTTTGTGGTTTTCAACTATTTCTATTTTTTTGGTATTTTCTGGGTGGTGTGGGGGTGTGGGGTGTTCTTCAGATGGGCTTTGGAGTTCAGGGTGAGGGTCAACGACATAGTCATTTTCAGAATTGTCCATAGGTCCCTGAATATCCTCAAAATTTTCAATTTCAGATCCAATCATTTCCTCATCCATTTTTATAGCCGAACTATCAGAGATTAATCGATCGGCAAGTTCTTGAAATTTATCCTCCATTAAATCAAATTTCTTATTCATCCTCAAAATATTCCCCAAAATCTCTTCTTGGCCAAATATGGGAGCAGTTGGGGTATGTTTTTGTAATTCAATGTCCTCTTCCATTTTTCTATATGTACTAGGAGAGGGATCTCTGGAAATATCCGATGTACGATCATCATTTTTCTGAAAGTATCTCCTCAATAATCATGGAAGGTGGCTGCTCATATGGTCTAGGTAAGTGGAGTTGGTCCAAGGAGAGTTGTGATCTTTTGTGGTCGGCCCAATCCTCTGTATGAGTGAAGAGGGGGTTATTATGTTCAATCCAAGGTAATGATTTTTCTTTGGTGTTCAAGAATGATGGAAGAGGTGAAGAAGTGTTTAATTCGATCATGTGGTTATCTTCTCCCATGAATGATGGATTGACATTGACCGAATATGAGGGGTGAATTGTATGATCAATGTAGAGAGGATTAAATGAAGAAGTAGAGCCCTCAATCATTCATGGTTTGTCTGCTCTGAATACAAAGTATTGTCATTCATGAAATAGGTCAGATTAGCAGAAGGAGATGGATTTATTGGTGGTTGAGGGGGAGGTGTTTTGGGTCTAACCGATACGAATTCATTTTCATAGTATAGCTCTGATGGATTCTCGGATAAACGTTCGGCTATTTTTGAGAGAGCGGAAGGAATGAGGGGTTGGGTCTGCAAGAATTATTGGACAAGAATTCCATGGTGAATTTTAAATCAAGAGAGGCGAGAGATGATTGCACGGGATAGTCAAGAGAAATCAAATGTGCGGCTATTGATCTTGAAATCGGTTCACGCACACCAATGCAAACACAATTCAAACCCTGGGTTCACCAACGCACACAATGAAGCCGTAAGAGTTCGGCTATTATCTTTTCAATTTTAGTTGGTGATAAATCAATCTTGGCAAAAATTTAGCGAGCTGAGATTTCGGATTTGGGCTCTAGCCTTAAGTGTCGTCTCTCGCTCACTCAGAAAAATAGAAACACACAAGATCGGGGTTGCTCTCCCGCAGAAATTCTTGATTTTATGGATTATTTTGATCGGCTATATTTAACAGTCCCAATTTTACTGAGGTGATCACTGAAAAATTTAGATGAGCAAAAACACACGTCTACCGTCCAGTCCCAATTTCCTTTAGATTTATGTGATAAAACAAGAGAGAGGAATTCGGGGAAAAGCCGATGCACGCGGAAAACTATGATGAATGCTCAGTTAGAAGACTTACAGTGCCTCCTCGCAATCTCCATGTGGGATGCAATACAGAATTTTAAAAATTACACTAAATGCGTGCAAGCCGATAAAAACCGCACCTATGCAGAAAGTTCTATTAGCGGGAAGAATTGAGTTAAATTTTTGGCTAAGTTGAACGATCTAAGGTGCGTCTCAGTTAATGTGCAGTGTGGCTTAAGATCCTACGAGCACAAGCAAAAATATAAATGCTCTAAGAGCCGTATGTGCAGGTCTATCCTATTCGCCACTCAAGTCGAGCCCCACCCTCACCGGAGAGTGAAACAGGCCACGACACACCACAGAAAAAAGTTCAAGGTCTTTTTTACACACGCGAGAGTCCAAACGGACACCGCTGTAAATGAGCATAAATGAAAATTTGCAGAAATTAAAAACCTAGACTCTACGCTCTCTCACGACGCGACTCGATCTTAATTTAATTGCGGTTTCTTCGGGTGTTGGTGAAGATGCGTCGGTTCCTTGAAAAACCGCTCCACGTGCGCCGGGTACCTCGCAAGAAAAATAAGAGAGATGGGTGTAAGAGAGTGACTCAGAAAATAATAAAATGCTGAAAAATAAATACAAGAAATAAAATGGGATTTACAGTGGAAGATTCGGGGGTCAGACTACCTGAATTCGAAAAACCGAACAAAAAATTTTCAAAACAAAAAACTAAGCCGTTTGCCTCCCCGGCAACGGCTCCATCTGACGTGCCCGCAAAAGCCGCGTTAAGAATGTGTTTTTAATCGTTGATCGTGAAAAGAAATATGTCGTTCGTTGTAGGCGGCTTTCGGAAACAGTCAAGAAATAACCACAATTTTTTTTATCAAATTTAATCAAGTGGTTTTTATGTTTATTTTACTTGGGCAAGTCCCAAGGTCGATCACAAGGAGGCAAAGGAACAACCTAGAGTTGTGCTTATCCAATTTTGAGTTCGGTTTTCAAGGCGGTCTCTTTTTTTTTGAAATTTTTCAATGCAATATGAGATGCGAAAGGCAAGTTCGGCTTATTTTAGGGACTAAAATGTAAAATACGTTCAAACGGTGTCCGAAGAATACGAAACTTGGCCACAATGGAAATGACGATGAAATGAGTGCACTGTGATTTTTTTGGGGATTTTTAGATGCAATATGAATTTTTTTTTATGAATTTTTAACTGCAAACAGGATGATTTTCAATATTTAATTTTAATAAATATTAAACCTATTTATTTTCGAGAACTAAAATTATCTAAGATCTATCACTAGGTAATAGATCTTAGAAAAATCCTAGACCTCAAAAATGTGGGGTTTAATACCTATTAAAAAATCAAACATTGAAATGGACAAAATTATTTTTACAGGGCACATGATGCATGCAAGTGCTAAGATTTTTGGGCACAATGTTAATCAAAGTAATCTCTACGATATTTGATTTTTAGGGAATTTTTAAAGCCACGGTTAATTAACTATGAATTTCAGAGCACAGATTGGGCAAAATATTCCAATTTTCGCAAAACAACTATTTATTAATCAACCGTAATTCACAAAAATGTCCACAGCATGTCAAAATGTAGAGAATTATATGATGAACAAAATGCTATTTTTAAATAAATAAAATGATGTGGAGAATAGTTCTAAAATGGATGGCGAACACAGGGGTACAGATGCAATAAAATAAATAAAGAAACAATGCAGTGGGGGGTTCGCGTAATTACCAAGAAACAAGGGGGAAATTCTGCAAATTACTCAAGGAGTCACGTGCAGCGCACGTGACCTTGGCCTGAGGAGCTTGGCGCGAACATGGAGGGCTTCTGTGGGCAAACTTGAAAAATGCCCAGTGAGCACGTGCACAGCACGTGGCTCCTGGGTTTGGCTTGACCGACGTTCCCCGCCTCACGTGCTCGACACGTGGCGGGGCCTCGGGCCTCGAGCCCGGCTTGTGGTGGTGGAGACGAGGCGGTGCTGCCTGGCCAAGGCGAAGGAAGGCCGGGCGGAGGAGCGGCGTAGCGGAGACGGCGGAGCTCGGCCTCTCCTGGCGGGGCGAAGGCGAATGAGGAGAGGTGGAGCCTGGTCGATGGCGAGGTCGCAGAAGCTCCTGACGACTGGGGCGGAAAAGATGGTGCGGCTGTTGACGGAGATGACCTAATGGCCGACACACGGCCGGCGGACGTTGGAGCAGGGGATCGTCGGCGGAGGTAGTTGCTGGGGGCGTGGTGGAGTCGGAGAAGACGATGGTTGAAGGCGGAGTCGTAGGCGGAGGGCGATGTTTGCGAAGCGGAGAGCGTCGGAGTAGTTGTCGAAGTTGGAGGAGGTGCGAAGAAGATGGGATGGTAGTCGTTGGCTCGACGGAGGACCGGAGCGAAGGCAGCTCGCGCGAGGGCGGTGCACGGCAAGGCGTCGCCGCCTTGGATCTCGCCGCAATGGCGACCCACCAGCGCTGTCACCGCCGGGAGGAAGGCCAAGGGATGATCGGCGGATGGGGAGGATGGTAGCGGCGGGGCTCTTTAAATAGGAGAGGGGTCGGCGACCGGTGGTTGCGGGGTAGATGTTGCGAGGATAGCGGAGAACTCGGGGGGGGGGGGGGGGTGTTGGCGGCGGCCGTTGGCGAGGATAGCGGAGGGGGCGGAGCGGTCAAAGGGCGCAGGAGGACGATGGTCAAGGGCCGTCCGATCAGCCGAGATCGGACGGCCCAAAATGGGCCACGTGGCGTTGGCGTGGGAGGAGATGGGGCACGTGCGAAGCACGTGCCTGGGTGGCACGTGCCACGCACGTGCATGGCTTTTATTATTTTTTTATTTTTATTTTTATTTTTATTTTTTTTAATAAAATAGATATAATAAAACGCGAAAAACAGCTGACACGTGGCGGCCTCTGGGGCTGCCACGTGTCAGCATCAGATAAATCGAAAACTAAATGTTTTGTAAAATCAAAAAGAAATAGAAAACGACCTCGGATCGAAAAAGTTCCTTCACGAAAAATGCTCGTCTCGACGAGATCTACAACTTTCATGAAGACATCAAAGTCAAATTCGGTCAAATGTGAAAAGTGAATTTTTGGGGTATCCCATGTACATAGAATACCTTGATTTTTGGTTTTCTATTTTTTTTGTCATTTTTAACACAAGATAAAAATCTGAAAAAAATATGGGAAAATCCAAGATAAATAAAGACACCTTAATCTATTTTTTTTTTTATTTTTAATGATAAAGAAAATATATACATAAAATATCGATCAAAAAGCCGCGAAAATATACAATGTACAAAAGAGGCCCAAAACCCAACTTTCGCATACGAGCTCCAATTCACTTGAACTTGGTCTTGTTTTGAAGGTAATTGAATGAGCATTAGTTAAAAAGTGAGTAGGATCAAATCGGACACTGGATGGGGAAGATATGTGGCTTTAGTTCGAAAATCCTAGAACTAGGGTTTGGGTTTTTGGTCCACTTAACAGGGTTAATTATTTTTTTGTATTTTTTATTTATTCTTATTAGTGATATGTACACAGTGGAGGTGGATTTGTGGCATTCGGAGTTAGCATGAAGGAGTTAAAAATAGGGGAAGTTAGGCTATTTACAGGTCAATTTGGGCTTGGATTTTTGGCTTCTTATTTGATGCAGAATTTAATGCTAAAATGCAATTCTTATGAAATCATGCACAAATGCTAATTATGCGAAATAGATGCAGATATGTTGTTGATTTTTAGGGACTTAAGCTTAATAAATGAGATTTAGAGTGATGAATCCGAGATTCATCATCCCCCTATACTTAAACCATGCTCGTCCCTGAGCATCAAAAAGACATGCCATGAAGTGAAATGAGACTGAGTTCCATACCAGGACCATGAGCTGAAGGTGAAAGCGAAACTAAACTCGACCTTTGGATTAATAATGTGGCGGAACTTCTGTGAGATTTAGAATTTTAAAATCAACAGCCCTCAAGTTCTGCACATCATTGTTACAGCTTCGGCTCAGAAGTCATCTTAGATCAATCCTCTTCCCAAAGTATACCCTATGAACACTGAATAACCGACTCGTGTGTGTGAAGGGTTTTAGCTCTTCCCATCCAGAATGCTGGACTACCATGCTCCTCTCCTCTCCAGTAACTCGTCCTCGGGGAGTCAGGTATTTCCTTCTAAGGTCTGTCGTGCTGTGTTCACAATCGAAATGGGGGAGAAGCTAGAAGAAAGAGAAAAGAACTGGAGGAGGTGGCCAGTATAGTCACCTCTCCTTGTGAAGATGGCCAGTGTAGCCAAGTCTCCACCAAGATCTGCAGGTTTCTTGAAGCTTGGACCTTTTTGGTCGAATTTTTATTTGGTAGAATGCTTCTTTATATTTGGAATTTTTTGGTGGTTCTGCTTGGATCTTGTTTTGCCCCTACGGATATAGCATCTTTTATTCCGTACATTTTTTTGGGGTCTTAGAAAAAATTGTGCCCAGCCGTCCATCCCTTTTCCGAAGCTTTATTTCAACCCGTACTCCGGTCTTTAGATTTCCACGCTACCAGAAAAGAAACTCACATAGTCTTCCAACATCCCGTCTGGGTTGAGCTAAGTGCATAGTGCGAGAGTGCGAATTAATTCCCTATTCCAGAGTTGTACCCAGAATGAAGAGACCAGGTTAGACACTAAGAGTCAAACGTTGTACATTGTCATGTGGAACTTAAGGAATTAAGTCAAAAAGACCTGAAGCTCTTAAAATCCTATTTCTCAGTGGAAGTTCCTCTGAAAATTAGGTGGATTAAGGGCAAGTTCAGACCACTCTCGGTTTCGGCTCACAACTTGGTTCAGAACCCAATGACTTTTCACAGATGCAAATGCATGTAAAGTTGGATGAAGTGCAGGTGTGTGCAATGCAGACACATTTTTTTGAAAATTTTTTTTTTTACATTTTATGCAAGGGATTTTTTATGCAGAAAAATGGAATCAGAAGCCCTTTTTTTTTCAAAAATTTTGGGCAAGTCAGTGTTAGTAGCCAAACTCTTTTTTTTCGTTGTTTTTTTTTTGAAGTTAGTACCCACCCCGTAAATACATATAGACTTACGCGAAAGTACGAGATATGGGTAAAATATATACAAAGTATATATACAGACCCCCCTATACTTAGCGAGTGTTGTGTCCTCAAAGCACAAAAAGCGTAATGAAGACATTGCTCGTGCTAAGCGTAAGAGAGTGGAAAATTTATATACAATGGGTTAGGAAGTAAAGTGGAAAAGAGTGAGTGAGGAGAGTATATACAGGTGGATGTCGGCTCCCCCTATACTTAGGCTCTGGACAGCCTAAGTATGGAAGAAGGGTGGAAATGGAGCGGTTGGGAGGATGAGAAGGATGGTATAAACAGATGGCATCGGTCCCCCCCTATACTTAGGCCTTGGCCTAAGTAGAGGAAGAAGCTGTACAAGGAGACCGATGTGGTCGGGAGGGAGGGTGAGTAGCCGAATGATTAAGGCGGTTTTCGGCTGATCTTCTTGTGAGCCTGCGGTGGGAGATCATACTGATGAGGTGAAGATGGAGCATATGATTCCCAACTACAATCAGTGTCATCCTCAGAAAAATCATGACGGATAATAGATGAAGTGTTTGAGTCAGATGAAAGATATCCATCATCAGAGTTATCTTCAGAGGAGTAATATTTGAAAGTGGACATACTCCAAGTCTGCATATCTCTTTGTTTCTTTAATTGTTTCCTCAGAATTCGTTCCTTCTTGGGATCAATCAATTTGTCCTCGGATGATAGCTCAGAAGCACCGGTCTCAGTCAGCTCATACGAAAGAATTCCAGTGTACTTGAAGAGGGCAAGAGCATCAGCTTTGGATGAGTAGTAGTTAGGAACGGGAGTTGTCCAATGAGAATTGAATTTTGGATCCTTACGAAGATATGGCTTTAGGGCTGCCGAACAAACTTCACTCATGTAGACTACCTTTTCCGGACCTGATGAGGGATCATCAGAGGATACCTCTTCCGGAAGGTCAAAGGTGACTCTCTTTTTATTTTGTCGTGAAGGTGTCGGTTCACTTGAGTATCCAGATGAATAGCCATTGAAATTCTCCTTGGTTGGTGCTTGGTCTGTGTGATTGTTCTTAGTCTCCTGAATGTTTGAGCATTCTCGATTTGGGATGATTTGGTCAAGATATTCAGCGAATGTTGCTCCAGGGTGTGACCATGCATAAGTCTCAGGATCGTAGTAGAAAGATTTGTCTATTTTGAGGTCCTCGGGGATTTGAATATTGGGGAGAGTCTCTGCATGTTCTTTCTCCATTGATTCGATGTTGGTGCATTCCTGAGTCGAGTTGATGTAATCCATGTAGTCAGAGTAGGTTGACTCAGGGTGTGCCCATGCATAAGTCTCCGGATCATATGATTCATATACATGATTATCCATGGTGAGAGCGGCTGGGAATGGAGCAGGGGGAGATTTTCTAAACCAATAGTCTCATCAACAACCGCTATCTCAGGTGTGGCTGCGGGGTAGGGCTCTTCTACCGCTTCAAGGTTACGGTTGTCGGGGACTTCGTGGTTGCCTCAGGAGATCGTGGTTCCTCAAAGACATGGTCCGATCTAAGTGCTTCCAATGCTGTGAAATTGATTTCCCGAGTCTCACAATCAATACTCGCCTTGGCCAATGCCAGGAACGGCTTTCCGAGAATGATTGGAGACTGGGTGAATTCTCCTTGATGCTCAATATCGATGATCGTGAATTCAACTTTGAGCGGAGCACCTTGGAATTTCATGATGACAGAAATGGTTCCTCTCGGCCGTTTTATCGATCGGTCCGCCAATAGAATGATCTCTCGTATCTTTCGAATCGGACCGAGTTTGAGTTCATGGAATACAGAGGTAGGGAGGATATTAATTGGTGAATCGTCATCAATTCGAGCATGGGTGAAAATTATGTCTTTGAGTACACATTCAAATCTGGGCAACCGCTTCACTATGCGGCTCTTGGTTTTTCTCCTTAACACCAAGGAGGAGGCCATTGACAATATATGTCTCTCGGTTTTTGTTCGAATCATGCCCGATTTCTTCATCGTTAATTTGTCCAATACGAATCCTTTAAGATCGGGGAAGTGTTCAATGGCCTGTAGAAAGGGAAGTTCAAAAATCAATTTCTTTCCTAATGCTTCCCGTACGGTTGGATCCAAATTCCTCAGATCGTCTTCAGTCTCAATTTTTATGAAAATTTTCTAAATTTTCATTTTTTTGTGGTTTTCAACTATTTCTATTTTTGGTATTTTCTGGGTGGTGTGGGGGTGTGGGGTGTTCTTCAGATGGGCTTTGGAGTTCAGGGTGAGGGTCAACGACATAGTCATTTTCAGAATTGTCCATAGGTCCCTGAATATCCTCAAAATTTTCAATTTCAGATCCAATCATTTCCTCATCCATTTTTATAGCCGAACTATCAGAGATTAATCGATCGGCAAGTTCTTGAAATTTATCCTCCATTAAATCAAATTTCTTATTCATCCTCAAAATATTCCCCAAAATCTCTTCTTGGCCAAATATGGGAGCAGTTGGGTATGTTTTTGTAATTCAATGTCCTCTTCCATTTTTCTATATGTACTAGGAGAGGGATCTCTGGAAATATCCGATGTACGATCATCATTTTCTGAAAGTATCTCCTCAATAATCATGGAAGGTGGCTGCTCATATGGTCTAGGTAAGTGGAGTTGGTCCAAGGAGAGTTGTGATCTTTTGTGGTCGGCCCAATCCTCTGTATGAGTGAAGAGGGGGTTATTATGTTCAATCCAAGGTAATGATTTTTCTTTGGTGTTCAAGAATGATGGAAGAGGTGAAGAAGTGTTTAATTCGATCATGTGGTTATCTTCTCCCATGAATGATGGATTGACATTGACCGAATATGAGGGGTGAATTGTATGATCAATGTAGAGAGGATTAAATGAAGAAGTAGAGCCCTCAATCATTTCTTGGTTTGTCTGCTCTGAATACAAAGGATTGTCATTCATGAAATAGGTCAGATTAGCAGAAGGAGATGGATTTATTGGTGGTTGAGGGGGAGGTGTTTTGGGTCTAACCGATACGAATTCATTTTCATAGTATAGCTCTGATGGATTCTCGGATAAACGTTCGGCTATTTTTGAGAGAGCGGAAAGGAATGAGGGGTTGGGTCTGCAAGAATTATTGGACAAGAATTCCATGGTGAATTTTAAATCAAGAGAGGCGAGAGATGATTGCACGGGATAGTCAAGAGAAATCAAATGTGCGGCTATTGATCTTGAAATCGGTTCACGCACACCAATGCAAACACAATTCAAACCCTGGGTTCACCAACGCACACAATGAAGCCGTAAGAGTTCGGCTATTATCTTTTCAATTTTAGTTGGTGATAAATCAATCTTGGCAAAAATTTAGCGAGCTGAGATTTCGGATTTGGGCTCTAGCCTTAAGTGTCGTCTCTCGCTCACTCAGAAAAATAGAAACACACAAGATCGGGGTTGCTCTCCCGCAGAAATTCTTGATTTTATGGATTATTTTGATCGGCTATATTTAACAGTCCCAATTTTACTGAGGTGATCACTGAAAAATTTAGATGAGCAAAAACACACGTCTACCGTCCAGTCCCAATTTCCTTTAGATTTATGTGATAAAACAAGAGAGAGGAATTCGGGAAAAGCCGATGCACGCGGAAAACTATGATGAATGCTCAGTTAGAAGACTTACAGTGCCTCCTCGCAATCTCCATGTGGGATGCAATACAGAATTTTAAAAATTACACTAAATGCGTGCAAGCCGATAACAACCGCACCTATGCAGAAAGTTCTATTAGCGGGAAGAATTGAGTTAAATTTTTGGCTAAGTTAACGATCTAAGGTGCGTCTCAGTTAATGTGCAGTGTGGCTTAAGATCCTACGAGCACAAGCAAAAATATAAATGCTCTAAGAGCCGTATGTGCAGGTCTATCCTATTCGCCACTCAAGTCGAGCCCCACCCTCACCGGAGAGTGAAACAGGCCACGACACACCACAGAAAAAAGTTCAAGGTCTTTTTTACACACGCGAGAGTCCAAACGGACACCGCTGTAAATGAGCAGAAATGAAAATTTGCAGAAATTAAAAACCTAGACTCTACGCTCTCTCACGACGCGACTCGATCTTAATTTAATTGCGGTTTCTTCGGGTGTTGGTGAAGATGTGTCGGTTCCTTGAAAAACCGCTCCACGTGCGCCGGGTACCTCGCAAGAAAAATAAGAGAGATGGGTGTAAGAGAGTGACTCAGAAAATAATAAAATGCTGAAAAATAAATACAAGAAATAAAATGGGATTTACAGTGGAAGATTCGGGGGTCAGACTACCCGAATTCGAAAAATCGAACAAAAAATTTTCAAAACAAAAAACTAAGCCGTTTGCCACCCCGGCAACGGCGCCATCTGACGTGCCCGCAAAAGCCGCGTTAAGAATGTGTTTTTAATCGTTGATCGTGAAAAGAAATATGTCGTTCGTTGTAGGCGGCTTTCGGAAACAGTCAAGAAATAACCACAATTTTTTTATCAAATTTAATCAAGTCATTTTTATGTTTATTTTACTTGGGCAAGTCCCAAGGTCGATCACAAGGAGGCAAAGGAACAACCTAGAGTTGTGCTTATCCAATTTTGAGTTCGGTTTTCAAGGCGGTCTCTTTTTTTTTGGAATTTTTCAATGCAATATGAGATGCGAAAGGCAAGTTCGGCTTATTTTAGGGACTAAAATGTAAAATACGTTCAAACGGTGTCCGAAGAATACGAAACTTGGCCACAATGGAAATGACGATGAAATGAGTGCACTGTGATTTTTTTTGGGATTTTTAGATGCAATATGAATTTTTTTATGAATTTTTAACTGCAAACAGGATGATTTTCAATATTTAATTTTAATAAATATTAAACCTATTTATTTTCGAGAACTAAAATTATCTAAGATCTATCACTAGGTAATAGATCTTAGAAAAATCCTAGACCTCAAAAATGTGGGGTTTAATACCTATTAAAAATCAAACATTGAAATGTACAAAATTATTTTTACAGGGCACATGATGCATGCAAGTGCTAAGATTTTTGGGCACAATGTTAATCAAAGTAATCTCTACGATATTTGATTTTTGGGGAATTTTTAAAGCCACAGTTAATTAACTATGAATTTCAGAGCACAGATTGGGCAAAAATATTCCAATTTTCGCAAAACAATTATTTATTAATCAACCGTAATTCACAAAAATGTCCACAGCATGTCAAAATGTAGAGAATTATATGATGAACAAAATGCTATTTTTAAATAAATAAAATGATGTGGAGAATAGTTCTAAAATGGATGGCGAACACAGGGGTACATATGCAATAAAATAAATAAAGAAACAATGCAGTGGGGGGGTTCGCGTAATTACCAAGAAACAAGGGGTAATTCTGCAAATTACTCAAGGAGTCACGTGCAGCGCACGTGACCTTGGCCTGAGGAGCTTGGCGCGAACATGGAGGGCTTCTGTGGGCAAACTTGAAAAATGCCCAGTGAGCACGTGCACAGCACGTGGCTCCTGGGTTTGGCTTGACCGACGTTCCCCGCCTCACGTGCTCGGCACGTGGCGGGGCCTCGGGCCTCGAGCCCGGCTTGTGGTGGTGGAGACGAGGCGGTGCTACTTGGCCAAGGCGAAGGAAGGCCGGGCGGAGGAGCGGCGTAGCAGAGACGGCGGAGCTCGGCCTCTCCTGGCGGGGCGAAGGCGAAGGAGGAGAGGTGGAGCCTGGTCGATGGCGAGGTCGCAGAAGCTCCTGACGACTGGGGCGGAAAAGATGGTGCGGCTGTTGACGGAGATGACCTAATGGCCGACATACGACCGGCGGACGTTGGAGCAGGGGATCGTCGGCGGAGGTAGTTGCTGGGGGCGTGGTGGAGTCGGAGAAGACGATGGTTGAAGGCGGAGTCGTAGGCGGAGGGCGATGTTTGCGAAGCGGAGAGCGTCGGAGTAGTTGTCGAAGTTGGAGGAGGTGCGGAGGAAGATGGGATGGTAGTCGTTGGCTCGACGGAGGACCGGAGCGAAGGCAGCTCGCGCGAGGGCGGTGCACGGCAAGGCGTCGCCCCCTTGGATCTCGCCGCAATGGCGACCCACCAGCGCTGTCACCGCCGGGAGGAAGGCCAAGGGATGATCGGCGGATGGGGAGGATGGTAGCGGCGGGGCTCTTTAAATAGGAGAGGGGTCGGCGACCGGTGGTTGCGGGGTAGATGTTGCGAGGATAGCGGAGAACTCGGGGGGGTGTTGGCGGCGGCCGTTGGCGAGGATAGCGGAGGGGGCGGAGCGGTCAAAGGGCGCGGGAGGACGATGGTCAAGGGCCGTCCGATCAGCCGAGATCGGACGGCCCAAAATGGGCCACGTGGCGTTGGCGTGGGAGGAGATGGGGCACGTGCGGAGCACGTGCCTGGGTGGCACGTGCCACGCACGTGCATGGCTTTTATTATTTTTTTATTTTTATTTTTATTTTTTTTAATAAAATAGATATAATAAAACGCGAAAAACAGCTGACACGTGGCGGCCTCTGGGGCGTGCCACGTGTCAGCACCAGATAAATCGAAAACTAAATGTTTTGTAAAATCAAAAGAAATAGAAAACGACCTCGGATCGAAAAAGTTCCTTCCACGAAAAATGCTCGTCTCGACGAGATCTACAACTTTCATGAAGACATCAAAGTCAAATTCGGTCAAATGTGAAAAGTGAATTTTTGGGGTATCCCATGTACATAGAATACCTTGATTTTTGGTTTTCTATTTTTTTTGTCATTTTTAACACAAGATAAAAATCTGAAAAAAAATATGGGAAAATACAAGATAAATAAAAGATACCTTAATCTAATTTTTTTGGATTTTTAATGATAAAGAAAATATATACATAAAATATCGGTCAAAAAGCCGCGAAAATATACAATGTACAAAAGAGGCCCAAAACCCAACTTTCACGTACAAGCTCCGATTCACTTGAACTTGGTCTTGTTTTGAAGGTAATTGAATGAGCATTAGTTCAAAAGTAAGTAGGATCAAATCGGACACTGGATGGGGAAGATATGTGGCTTTTAGTTCGAAAATACTAGGGTTTGGGTTTTTGGTCCACTTAACAGGGTTAATTATTTTTTTGTATTTTTTATTTATTCTTATTAGTGATATGTACACAGTGGAGGTGGATTTGTGGCATTCGGAGTTAGCATGAAGGAGTTAAAAATAGGGGAAGTTAGGCTATTTACAAGTCAATTTGGGCTTGGATTTTTGGCTTCTTATTTGATGCAGAATTTAATGCTAAAATGCAATTCTTATGAAATCATGCACAAATGCTAATTATGCGAAATAGATGCAGATATGCTGTTGATTTTTAGGGACTTAAGCTTAATAAATGAGATTTAGAGTGATGAATCCGAGATTCATCAAATACCTGGATGCAGTTCAAGGACCTATTCTTGAAAAAGTTCTACCCTCTCAGTAGGACAAACCAGATGAGAACGAATATCGCCAGCTTCACCCAAGGACCTAGTGAACCTTTCCATGACGCTTGGGATAGGTTCAATGATTTAGTACAGAAATGCCCCTACCACGGCATTTCAAAGGCGATCTTAGTCCAGACCTTGATCTGTGGTTTAACCCCAGAGATGCAGGGGTTAGTCAGTGCCGCCTGTGGAGGAAGCTATCTGAACAAAAACGAGCACGCCGTATGGAAGATCCTGGAGCAGATGGCGGAAACCGGCAGGTCGCAGGCCACCAGGGCCTATCAGTTGTCTCCCTCAATCCTATCCAATGAGACAACCCGAAGGATTGTAGCGGATCTGACTGAGGACCTCATCCCCAGCATGGGGATGATTGTCGACAAGCTTACCATGGTCGAGCAGATCCACAAGAGAGTCGCGGAACTTGAGTCTCTTTCGCGTCTACCGAAGCAAGTGGAGGAACTTTCTGAGAAGGTAGCTAAGATCAAGCTACCTGCCCCTTCTGCACCACCTATACCTGTACATCGAGTCCATCTTGTACAGGAACAGGCACCTGGGTCTTAGAGTAGCTGGGATCAGACTTACACCCAGCAGGACCAGCATGCACCCCCACAAGTGGAGACGGGATACGAGGAACCTCCGCAAGTGTACGAGATCAACGGGCTTTGGTATAGCCGTGACCCGATTGTCAGGCAGGTTGAAATGGGGAAGGATCAGTCTCACCGTTCGTCCCCAGTCTACCAAGAAACCAGGCCCGTTCCCACACCGCACTTTCAGTCCAGGCCAGAACAAGGGTACCAGCCGCAGCAATACCAGCAGCAGCAGCGCACCTATCAGCAGGGGCCAGCACCAACCCATCAGCAGCAGCAATATCGGCATGGCCAGCAGGCCAATACAGAACCTCGTCTGCACATCAGCCAGCCCAGCCCACTGAATTGGAGTCCCTCACCTTGGCGATCCAGACCCTGTCTGATAGGGTCCAACAGATGCAGAATGATTATCTGGATATGAGAACTGATATTAATCGTGTCTCTCGTACCCAAGACCAACAGATGGCGCCAAAGACCCCGATTCCCGCACAGGTTCAGGCCAACCCGAACAACATACTCCATGGCCAGAACCGACCTCGATATCAGGTATACTATTCAGATAATTATTTATCTGAACATGAGATCCTTTCGTACGATAATGTAAATCACATGTCCCTCAGGAGCGGAAGGACCGTGACCATACCTGATCGGGCACGGGAGCAGAAGGAAGGAGCCTCCGACACTCTACCTGAGGAGAACTCGGAGGAAGAAGAGGAGGAGCATCACCACCATCATCGCCGGCAGAAGAAGAGGATATCTGAGTCCTCGAAGCAGCATTCTCGCATTTGCATAGAGTCAGAAGAAACCGATGAAGAGCCCGCACCTCCATCTGAGGAGGATCGTCCAGCAGTCGCGGAAGAAGCGTCACCGGTTTCGCCTCAGCATTTTCTTTTCAGTCAGAGTCAGAGTCCTAGTTTGTATCAGAGTCAGAGTCCTGTTAAGAACTCAGTTCCCGAAGTCAATGAGAAAATTTCAGTTTCCGAACCTGAGTTAGAGTCAATAATCCCTTTCCCCCGAGCTCTTACGGGTGGAAAGAAGAAAACCAAAAAAATCCAAAAAGATGACCCTGAGATGGCTGAATTCTGCAACAAATATATCAAGGTCACAATCCCCTTTGACAAGTACGTGGAGATGACCCTGCATTCCAAAAATACCTTAAGGTAAGATGCACACCTACTAGGGTTAGCAGGAAGACCAGAAGCCGTGTTGAGAAACACGTTTTATCACTAGCCACGACTTGTGCAACAAAGAACTCGTTTCCAAGGAAACGAAGAGATATGGGTGCACATTATGTAGTGAGTCATGTTCATGACATCGCGTTTGCACGCACTCTCCTGGACAATGGTTCCTCGATCAATCTGATGCCTACAGCCCTTTATGAGCGGCTTAATCTTGGACCTCTTAGGAAATCTAGAGCCCTCCTACAGTTTGCGGATAAATCAACCACGAGGTCCCAAGGAGAATTGAGGAACATTGTGATCAAAGTCGAGGGACAAGAATACATGGTGGACTTCACTGTCCTGGATATGGAAACCCCTCGTAATTGGAGAGACTCCCAGATCATTTTAGGTAGGCCTTTCCTCAGAACAGCAGGGGCCTTATTTGATTATAAGATCGGGAAGATTCAGTTCCAAACTCCAGGCGGAGATGAGGAACTTGAAATGAAGCAGACAAGATGGCAGAGACCGGATTCAGAATCTAGCACCGAGTACTCTTCTACCGGAACATACTGCGAGCATGTAGACTTAGTTGGGCCATGGAGACAGAACCCAGCCAGCACCGATGTGTCCATCTCCTCCAAAGATGATCCAGTGCACGAGTCAGTCTGCGAGATCCTCAGAAACGAGTACAGCTCTGAGCCTGCATCGCCCTACATTTTCGATGACGTAGAGGCCCAGTTGGGCCTGTCAGTCCTTACATCTCTAGGACAATCGGAAGATGAGGATGACGAGTCGGACGAGGCGTTTGCCGATTGTATGGAGACCTTTAACGATCCGACTCTAGAGCCGAACTTGGTGGCAGCAATCACAGAGAACGATCCAGCCACTTCCAACACTGAACCAGGTCAGATTGAGCCAGATTTCTTAGACAATCACACCATTCCTGAGCTCAAACCCTTACCCACAACCTTAAAGTATGCCTTCCTTGCGGGCCACGACAAGAAATTTCCGGTCATCATCAGTTCGCAATTGACCGAGGAGCAGGAATCTCGCTTGCTAGAGATCCTAGAGAAAAACCGCAAGGCGATAGGCTGGAGCATTTCCGAACTCCACGGGATAAATCCCGCTCTGTGTTCGCACCATATTTACTTCGAGAATGAAGCCAAACCCTCTCGTGAATTCCAACGCCGATTGAATCCAAATTTACGAGAAGTCGTGAAGAAGGAGATAGAAAAATGTTGCAACGCGGGTTTCATTTATCCAATCTCCGACTCTAAGTGGGTGGCCCCAATCTATATTGTCCCGAAGAAGTCGGGAATTCAGACGACCACCAACGAGGATGGAGAGGAGATCGTGACGAGAGTACCCACGTCGTGGCGTGTCTGTGCGGATTACAGACGCTTGAATGCCGCGACGAAGAAGGATCATTTCCCCCTACCATTCATTGATCAGATCCTAGAGAGATTGGCGGGAAAAGAGTTCTTCTGCTTCTTAAATGGGTTCTCGGGCTACAATCAAGTAGCCATAGCTCCAGAGGACCAGGAAAAAACCACGTTCACATGCCCCTTTGGTACCTATGCTTTCAGGCGCATGCCTTTTGGGCTATGCAATGCTCCAGGTACTTTTCAAAGGTGCATGATTGTTGTATTCGCCGAAATGGTCGGCGAATTCCTGGAAGTCTTCATGGATGACTTCTCGGTCCACGGCGATTCTTTCGATTCCTGTCTTAGGAATCTGGACCGAGTCCTCAAAAGATGTTGTGAGGTTAATCTGGTGCTCTCCTGGGAGAAAAGTCACTTCATGGTGACGGAGGGCATAGTGTTGGGGCATGTCATCTCCAAGAGAGGAATGGAGGTTGACCCTGCCAAGGTGGATGTGATCAGACGACTCCAGCCACCCACCAACGTAAAGCAGTTGCGGTCGTTCCTCGGGCATGTTGGATTTTATCGGAGATTCATTAAGGATTTTTCTAAGATTGCCCGACCGCTAACTGAGCTTTTAGGCAAAGACATGGAGTTTATTGTTGATCACAAATGTCTTGAGGCCTTTAAGCTTTTACAAGGAATGATTATGGACGCACCCATCCTGCAAGCCCCAGATTGGTCTCTACCTTTTGAGATCATGACGGATGCCTCTGATTATGCTGTTGGGGCTGTGTTGGGACAAAGAAGAGAGGGCGTCCCTTTTGCAATTCACTACGCAAGCAAAGTGCTTGATTCTGCTCAGCGTAACTATACAGTTACGGAAAAGGAAATGCTTGCGGTAGTGTTTGCCTTGGACAAATTCAGATCTCACCTAATTGGATCCAAGGTAACTGTGTTCACTGACCACACGACACTATGGTATTTGATGGAGAAGAAGGACGCAAAGGCGCGTCTTCTTCGTTGGATTTTACTTATCCAGGAGTTTGATTTGGACATCCGTGATAAACCTGGAAAGAGAATGTAGTGGCCGATCATCTTTCTCGTCTCGAAGATCTTAATACTTCTGAGGTTTCACCAATTCGAGACTCCTTCCATGATGAGTCGATTTTTGTTATCGACTCACTCCCATGGTACGCCAATATCGTGAATTATCTTGTCTCCAAAAAAGTTCCCGAAGATTGGCCCAAGAACCAAATCGACCGACTAAAGTCGGACGCTAGACACTACCATTGGGAGGATCCGATCCTTTTCTTCGAAGGATCAGATTGTGTCTGGAGATGGTGTATTCCTCAGGAGGAATACAGAGTGTCCTTTCTTTATGCCACAGTTTGGAGGCAGGAGGACACCACTCCGTGAAGAGAACTGCATGGAAGGTACTTCAGTGTGGCTTCTACTGGCCGACTCTGTTTCGCGATGCCACCGCCTTCGCGAAGTCGTGCCCAGTTTGCTAGAGAATGAGAGGAACCGTTGGTTCCAAGGATGAGATGCCAATGCAGCCGGTCATCATTTGTGATGTCTTTGACGCCTGGGGTATCGATTTCATGGGCCCATTCCCTGTCAGCCATGGGTTCGAATATATCCTTCTTGTGGTAGACTATCTGTCCAGATGGGTGGAGGCTATCCCGACCCGAGCCGCAGACAGCAGGACTGTCTGCAAATTCATCAGAGAGCACATAATCTCTAGGTTCGGGATTCCCAAAATGATGATATCAGACGGGGGTAGCCACTTTGTGAATCGGGAAGTGAAGAAACTCCTGAAGGATTACGGTATTGAACACCGTGTCGCAAGTCCTTACCACCCACAAACCAATGGTATGGCTGAGGTGTCAAATAGGGAGGTGAAAACCATATTGCAGAAGCTTGTCCGCCCGGACAGGAAGGACTGGTCTCAGATCTTGGATCAAGTCCTCTGGGCGTATAGGACAGCTTACAAGACACCATTAGGCACCTCCCCATTCCGAATGGTATTCGGAAAGCCGTGCCACTTGCCCGCAGAGTTAGTGCACAAATCAGAATGGGCAATCAAGAAGGTCAATTGGAACACACACCTGGGTCAGAAGCAGAGAGACATGGATCTGAATGAGCTTGTGGAAGTCAGAAACCGCGCATATGACAACAGTTTGGTGTACAAGGACAAGGTGAAGCGTTGGCATGATAGGTATATCAGACGAAAGACCTTTGTTCCTGGACAGAAGGTATGGTTGTTCAATGCTAGGCTTAAGATTTTCCAAGGCAAGTTGAAGTCTAAGTGGACAGGCCCATTTGTCGTCCGTACGGTGCATGATAGTGGATGTGTCGAGATCTCAGATCTTGCAGATGACGCACCGACATTCCTAGTGAATGGACAGCTGTTGAAGCACTTCGTCGAATCCAATGAGCAGTTAGTCCATGTTGAGGAGATTGTATTCATGCGCGAGACAGATACAGCAGATACACCTCAAGCCGCGTATGAGACCTTGCAGCAGTGAACTCCAGCCATCCGCAGCATCTCGAAAGATTCAGACCGACTCATCTGTATATATCATTTTTCTTGTACATCTTATCCTCTCTCTTACACGACTTTAGTAACCCATCCCCACCTCATTAGATCACTATCCTGGACTATACTTAGGATAATCAGATCCTAAGTATAGGGGGGAGGGGTCACCTGAGTCAGTTCACTGTACATCCTTCAGATCACATGGGTCCTCATACTCATTTCTTACCTATACTTAGGCTGACCTAAGCCTAAGTATAGGGGGGACCGATGCCCGCATTGATACTCATCCACTCCTCTCCCTCGCCCGCCCCATTTCTGATCTTCTTCTACACTTAGGCTGCCAGAGCCTAAGTATAGGGGGGCAGGACGACTTCTATACTCTTGTAATTTTAGCTCTCCTACGCTTAGCCCGAGCTATGTCTTTTTAGTCACTTTTCGTGCTCTGAGGACATAGCACACGCTAAGTATAGGGGGGGCGTGTATATATTACATATATACTTTACCCATAGCTCGTACTTTCGCGTATTTTCGCGTATTTTTGTATATATTAGCAATAAGTACGGTGGGTAAAAATTGAAAAAAATATAATAATAAATAAATATTTTACTTGTATAAAACAAAAATAATACTCCTGTAAAATATGTATATTATTACAAACTAAAGATTGTTGTATAATAGAAAATAAAATGAAAAAAATGAAAATAACGGCTTCTTGTTTAACCTTGCATACCATCTCTGCATCCAAAAAGAGTCTTGCATTTTCATAGCATGACATCTCATCGGCATACTTTGCATAGGCAAAGTGAAAAGCTAGTGGGTTCTGAACTAAGTTATGAGCAGATATTGAGGATGGAATTGATTTGACCTTAATCCACCTAATTTCAGAGGAACCTTATAGGAACTGGAGTTAAGATTTTTCAGGTCAGGTGACTTAATTCTTTAAGTCTGCAAGTCTATGTTCGTATGTCATCTTGATGAGCCTGAGTAGAGCACTTAACAACACACACATGACTCTTAGAGACAATGGCTTGACGTGCACCAGCACTTTACACATGGCTCTCTACGGATGAGGTGATGAGGAGGCAGTTTCCTTAGGATTGGGGTAGCATATGAGGGTAGTACTTCTAGGCGGAACCTCTCTTCTTCTTCTAGTGAAGGAAGTGCGTCTCAACTTGGCCTAGTGGTGATGAAGGCTAAAGACAGAAGCCGTGGGTTGCAATAAAGCTTCAAAAGAGAGATAGTCTACTGGCTCAAGAGGAAATTTCTTGTATATATGCTGCACCATGTAGATATGTTGTACAGAGGCACTTGAAAAAAAAATATTTGCAAAAAGAACTCCAAAGAAGTGGTGGGTCGGATTGAAAATTTAATAACCCCACCGGAGTATATGTAGTCAAGAAAAGCAAAAGCTTATGGTCCCCATGTTACATCTCATGAAGCTTGCAGCGGGAGACTTAGCTACACTGGCTGAGCTCCCAAAAGTCTATACTTCTTCCCCCTCTTCTTGAGCCGGTTGCACTTGAACTTAGAAGGAAATACCCCGCTTCTCGAGGAAAGAGTTGCTAGACCGAGGCATTAGAGTTACCAGGTTGGGGGAGGTTGTTTCTTTGTTTCTTCTGAGGTGGGGAGCCATATATCACTTACACTGCATGGAAAGATTCATGGTCATTAGAGTTTGTGTATGTAGACTTGTTCTGATCTGGTGTATTGAGGCGTCTTGAATAGAAGACTTGTGGAGCTTGAAGTCTGTTAAGTCTTAAACTCAGATCCCAATAAGGTTCCGACACATAATTAATCCAAAGGTCGAGTCAAGCTCTATTTTTAACTTTTGTTCATGACCTTGGTATGGAACCCAAAATCATTTTACTTCTGCATTTCATTTAGTTGCTCGGGGACGAGCAAGGTTTAAGTATAGGGGGTTGATGAATCTGTGATTCATCACTTCAAAAGTCAAAAATAGAGCCTTGTTCCCGAGTAAATAGAGGCATATTTCCCTTTATAATGCATAAATAGCATTCATTCATACATACATAATACATTCATTTTAGCAGTCCATTTGCATTCAAATAAGAAGCCAAAATCCCTTGTAAAATATCCACTCACTAAAATAACCTCTTCCTTATAATATGTACTCCTTAGTTGATAATATAGGGAAGAATGCCAAATATCCCCCTTGTAAATTAGTCAATAAAGCCCTAGAACCCCTGTACACTAAAATGCACATAAATCCCTCATACAAACTCCGAACTAGGTCTACTTACTCTTAGAATACTACACATTAAAAGACCTTTAAAATGAGACTAATTTCATCCAATTTGGAGCTCGTATGAGGAAATTGGGTTTTTGGACCACCTTGTACACTACTAATATGTATATTTGTATCTTTGTATTTATGTACCATATTTGACCTCATTTCCATCTTTGGTCAACATGAAACTTGTAGATCTCATCGAGATCTACAACTTTCATGTTTTGAGTTTTTCCAAATTCGGCCCCCTCTTCTCTCTACACATGTATCTTCTTCCAGCCACTCACAGCAGGCCACGTGGCGCCCTCTGGTTGCGCCACGCGGCCCGCTCCTCTTGCCTCATCCGCCTGCATCCTCAACCGTTGGATCCTCCTCTTTAATCCAACGACTCAGTCCTCTCCACGTGCGCCTTAAATCCACGCCGTCAGATCATCTCCTGCCTTCAATCCGCACCATCCGCCCGCGCCTCTTCCAGAACTCGCCACGTTGCAGCATGTACACCCTCTGATCAAGGCCTTGATCCCTCCATCACAGCCGTTCTTCCGTTGGCGCCCCTCGTCCCTTCGATCATCTCCATCTCCTCATCACGACCGTCCGCCAGCGCTCACTCCGCAGCGCGACACGTGGCCGAATCTTGGGCCTTCGTTCATACCGCTTTAGATCTAATCTGAGCCGTAACTACCACTTTTGATTTTTAACCCTTCGATCGGCAACTCCTTCACATCTGGCCCATTGGTTCACGCCGCTCCCATAGTCTGACACGTGCCTGCATCTGCAGCCCTTCGATCACAGCGCATCGGATCTAATCCTACCCGGACATTACCGCTTCGATCATCACCGTTGGATCACCAGATCCAACGGTGGAGCTCCGTCGTCTACCTCCGGACGCCACTCGCCCACGATCTCACCCTTGCGAAACAAGCCGCCCCCTTCCTATTTTTGGCAGCGCCTCGACCACCGCAGACGAGCACCACCACCTCCACGATGTCAACCACTCGTCCCTCATCCTCGCCAGCTACCTCACTCCCCACTACGACCACCAGAGTCGCTCCATGACGCCCATGAACCTCGCCTCATCGCCAACACTGCTGCCACCTCCATCCTATAAATACTCCGTCACCAGCCATCGTCATGGCTATCCGCCACTCCAGAGAGCTTCCCTGAGCTCAGACCCTCCAATTGGTGACAGCAATTTGACGAGTCTTCGAGCAAAGAAGGGCTTCTTCTCCGGCGAGACCCTCGGCCCACCGCCGTGTCGCAGCCACTCCTCCGAGCTGCTGCTGGAGCTCGGGACATCACCGGTCCCTCGAGCGAAAACCTGGAACCCGAAAAGGAGCTCCAATCCCCAGGTGAACCCCCTCCATTCCCCCTCCGATCTTTTTCTTAATTTTTCTTTATCTTCTCCGATTTTATTCGCCGCCTACGGTCACCTTCCCGCCTCCATTTCACTCCGCCGAGCTCCGTGACGGAGCTCTCATCCTCGTTGACCCCTCTGCACCCTCAGACACTCCACTCCACCATCTATCGATCTCTAGCTCCGCCACTTGGCCGGAGCACCGTTGCCCGATCACCTCCCACCGTTTTAGGCCTCGCCAACCACCATTCCACCTTCACGATTGCACGCACGAGCTCCGGCTCTATCTTTAACACTTGCAGGTGCCCCGCTTCTCATTGAACGGAAGCTCGCCGGAGTCGTCCTTGAGCTTCGTCGCCAGCAACCTCTGACGGCCCTCTTCCGCTCCTGAGACCATCAGTGTCGTCGCCGCATCGCCACGCTCCTGCTGGGATATCTCCGACACCTCGGAGAGCTTCATCGGCATCTGGAGGAACGGGCGGAGCTCACGCCACCTCGTCGGAGCCCCGCCATATCCTCCGCAGGCGGCGGAGGCCCGTTGAAGGAGAAGCTCCAGCTGCCGTTCGATCACCTTGATCGAACGGTAGACTTCGTTCCACGTCGCACTCAGCCGCGCTTCACCAGTACCGTTGGATCCTTCCTGATCTAACGGCACTTAGCCCTCCACGTCATCGACATCTGGAGCAGCCAGGAGCCGTCAGATCAACGTAGATCTGACGATCTTTGATCGATCCACGCGTCAGCACCGACACCCCTTGGATCAATCTTGATCCAAGGGCCCTTAGCGAGCCACGTCGCCATCTTCATCGACGCCTAGATCACCGTTGGATCAAGCTTGATCCAAGGGCCCTCAGCCTGCCACGTAGCCTCGGCCCGAGCCTCCTCTCCGAGCCTAGGTTCGGGTCGTCCGAGCCTCACTCCAGAACTCCAGAGTCGCCCGAGCCTAGCCCGAGCCTCCGCAGCCATCCGAGCCTAGGTCGCCCACGTGAGGAGCACGTGCGGCCTGGGTAATTTACACAGAGGCCCCCGGGACTTTCCACATTTGCAAAAAGGTCCCTGTGAAGCTGAGCCCACGTGAGGAGCACGTGCTTGTTGGAAAATTGCACTCGAGTCCCCAGCATTATAGGTAATTGCATTTTAGTCCCTGTCCGCATATTTGCTAATTGTATTTTTATTTTTCTGTATTGCATTTATACCCTTGTGTTTGCACGCATCCCTAGGTTGCATTTTACATCATTTTGCAAATCTAAAAATAGCATTTTGTTGAGAAACTTGTCCTCTGTCTATTGGTCCACGTGTCACATTTTTGTAATTTCAGTAGAATTATTAATGAATTAATTGGTGCATTTTCGACATGTTTTGCCCAGTGACACCTTTTAATTTGTAGTTAATTCTCTGTGCTTCCAAAAATCATCAAAAATTCACAGTAGCTTAAGGACAATATTCTTAACATACCATGAAAATTTCATGTCATTTGCACACATATCGAGGTCTAAATAAATTGTTGAGTGATTTTCTTATTTAAATTTTAATTAATTCATTTCACATTGAAATTCAGATCTTTCAATTTTCCGGGATCCCTTATCATTTGTGCTATCTAGGATAATTTTAGTTCTTGAAAAAATTGTGGTTTGTTATTTATTAAAAATTAAATATTGAAAATCACCCTGTCTGCATATTTAATTCCCAGTAAATCCATTTAGTGTCTGAAACATCCAAAAAAAATTAAGGTACCTCATTTTCATCATAATTAATCATCTGGCCAATTTTTAGAATTTTTGGACTTCATTTGATATCTTAATTAAATTAAACATTCATTTGGCCTGCATTTTTGCATAAGTCTGCATAGAAATTGAAAAAAAAAATAATTCTCCGAAAATCACACACTTGGATACTTGCTTAAAATTCACCTAAGGAGACAGATGCCTCCCTGAGATCGACCTTGGACTTCACCAAGTTAAAAAGTTTCACCGCTTGACATTAAATTTAAGTGGTTTTGACTAGCCTCTCGTACCCGACTACAGTGAACGATTAACATTAATTTGGACATTAACATGCTCGAATTAACTAAGGGTGCGGGGCGGCTATCATGCTATAATAGTGATGGAGGACGAGCGGGCTTCTTGGGATGCGGGCCAAGGTGTGGTGCACGAAGGTGACATTCACTACGCAAGGTTGGTGGATGGTGACAGGCTCTGGCCTGGAGGAGATCGCATGTGGCTCCAAGGAAATAGCAGCTGGCTGAGGACGAACCAACCTCTACTACAACATATCGAAGAAGAGGTCCCTGGAGGTTGGCGTTGAAGGTGGAAGGTGGTGTGGTAGCAAGGAACAGAGGAATTAGGAAGGAACATGGGAATGAAGAGAGGAAAAAGAGAAAGCAGAAGGAGATAGGTTCTCCTAGGTTTGGAGGGTTGGTCACCTCTCTGGTGTTCTCGCCTCGATCGAAGCTAGCGAGGGGCCTCGATCTCGATGGAACTACGCCTTGGAGGATAATAATCGTCAGAGGGAGGATCCCTATCATCGACCCTTCTCCAGCTCACTTGCTTTGAATATGGCAGATACCGAGGTATTCTGGGAGGTGATGTCTTTTATAGGAGAAGAGTACCTGGTGATTTTGGTCGACGAGGGGAGGATAGAGGCGATAGAGGAGGCGGTGGTTGGTTGATCGAAGGTTGCGGACCCGCCCGAGGAAGGTGGCGTTCGGTAGGGGATTAGGTGCTAGAGTTAGGGAGGAAAGAGACCTCGCGTGACACGTACGTGAGGGGGGAGGAAGGGGAGGAGAGATCGGTCGTCTGATCGGCCGAGATCAGACAGCTGAGGACTGGCCACGTGGAATCTATTAATATTATTATTTTTTAATTAAATAATTTTTAATTAATTTGAAAAAACAATAAAAGAAATGAAAAAATAAATACCAAAAATGCATGACATGTCGCGGCTCCAGGAGCAACCAGGTGTCACTCCCAAAGAAATTTTAAAAAAAATAAAATAAGAAGATAAATAAAAAAAGAAATAGCAAACAACTGCGGATTGTAAAATTTTCTTCACAAACGTTTCTCGTCTTAATAAGATCTACAATTTTCATGAAGGGACCAAAAGCAAAAGAGCTCATCTATACAAAGTGATATTTTCAGGATACTCTATGTACATAGAATACCTTGATTTCTGGGTTTTGTAATTTTTTGTGATTTTTAATTAAAAAATCAAGAAAAAATTATAAAATCTAAGATAAATATTTACACATTAATCTCATGTTTTGGATTTTTAGTAAATAAGGAAATAGGATAATAAAATTAATATGGAAATTGGGAGATATTTGTACAGAGTCACAAGAGACACTCAGACTCGGTCAGTTTCTTTGATTTCAATATTATTTTAAGATTGTATTTTTGTGAATTTTATTAAAAATTTCATCAAAGAATATAAATGAAAAGTAATAAAATAAAATGAGTTAATTATGTACATAAAGTAATAGATCAAAATCGGGTAAAATACATAATGCGCAAAAGAGGCCAAACCCCCAACTTTAACATATGAGCTCTGATTTTTATGAAATAGGTCTTATTTTGAAGGTCTTTGAATATATATTACTTTAAAAGTGAGTAGACCTAAATCGGATACTATACGAGGAAGATATGCATGTTTTGATTATTCTGAAATTGGGGTTTTGTCTCACAAGACAATTACTCGAGTTGGCGATTTTTTGTATGTTTCCCTTTAATCTTGTTAGTAAATGTACACAATGAAGTTGATTTCGTGTAAACTGGAGTTAACATGAATTTGTTAAAAAAATGTATGAAATTAGGTGAAAATGTGAAGTTGATTATGAATGCAATTATGCGTGTTAGAATGCAGATATTAATTCAAAGTGTATGAATGGTAAAAATATAGAATAAATGATAAAATGCAGTTAATTACTTGGAAACGAAGCTTTATTTTCATCTTTTAGTATGGCAAATCATGGATTCATCATCTCTACAACTTCTACAGATGTGCAGGGAGCATCTTGTATGGTGCAAGTGGAGGGGGTACCATACCTGGTAGCAGCTCGATGGCGAAATGATGATATGCATGGAACCCAAGAAGACTTAGGCGGATGAAGAGTGAGCAATTTCCTCGGATTGGTGAACTACTACATGAAGCTCATTAAGGGATATTTCAAGAAGGCAGCACCCCTGACGGGCATGCTTTAGAAGGATCAGCCTTGGAGATGGACATGTGAATGCCATGAGGCATTCTAGAAGCTAAAAATGGTAGTGGTGGAAGAGCCAATTCTATGACTTCCATATTTAAAGAAGCCATTCAAAGACCACAGCAATGCCTTTAACTACGCACTTGAGCAGCCCCTTCGATCTGCAATGACTCGGAGTTGGCAAGTTTCGCACGGCACTGGTTCTTCTCCAAGGGAACTCCCAAGCTCTCAAACTCTTTACTGGAGAGAAAGTTATGCATCGCTCCAATGTCTATCATGGCCGAAAGAGTTTTCTTGAGTACCATGACATCGAGGTACACTAGCTCTAGATCTTCACGCTCCACCTCTGTTTTTGCATCTCTGCCCGACTTCAGCAGACACAAGTGAACGTTGCACGACAACTTGAGGTTTGTCATGTGTGTCTCTTCGTCTGAGTTCTCCTCCATAGACATGGAGTTTAGCTTTTCTCGCTTTGGGAACTCCCTCACCCGATGTGGCCCGTTGCAGATGAATCGACCCTTCCCCGTGGGTTGCTTGGCCTTCTTGGAGGATTCTGCTCCCTCCCTTGAAGTCTTGATCTTGCCAGAATTCTTGAACTTTCCCTTGCTCTTTTCTTTAGGCTTGTTCTTTTCCTTCTTGGTCTCCTTCTTCTCGATGGTGGGTTGGACTATGTAGTTGACCAACGCATCCGTAACAGCGATGGTTGTCTGGAGGTCCTTCACTCTTTGCCTCCTAAACTCTACCTGAGCCCAGTTCTAGAGACCTACCACGAAATTAAAGAGTTTATCTTCTTCATACATACCTTTGATGTCCATCAGCAACGATGAGAACTACCTCATGTACTTCAGTATGGTTCTCATCTGCTACCGCCTTCCGAGTGCCTCCCTTGTTACCCAAGCATGATGGTGGGTAGAAACTGCTCCTTCAGCTCCTTCACCGACTCATCCCAAGATGAGATGTCTGATCTTCCTTCAGATGCACAACTCTTCCACCATAGTTTCACATGGTCTAATAGGTACATCTCCGCCAAGGATATCTTCTCCACCTCAAGAGTCTTGATAGCCTTGAAATACATATCGATATCCCACAAGTAATTCTTCAAGTCTTTGGCACATCGCGTACTTGAGAAGGACTTAGGCTATGGGACCTTTGGCCTTCGTGTGTCACTGGATCCGCCCCCATTCGTGACCGCCTTCTTAATGATAGAGAGTTCCTCATGTAGTTCTTGCATCAGGATCTCAAGCTCCTCTAACTTTTCCCGGATACGTGTAAATATACACCAACATGTCGAATAATCAGTCGCTTGAATACTCGAACACAAGCACCCAAGCGCATAAGGACACAAGAACAATGTCGCTAAACTCTCTTTGATTAGCAAGAGACTCTCTCTCAAGTGTGTTCTTTACAAATGAGCTCTACCCCTTATTTTATACACAAGCTTGGGGTATACTAAGGGCACTATTATTACATGTACAATGAATGCATGGACTCTTCATCTTCTACGGAGACCCCTCATATTCCGAGGTGACTCTTTACATGTCTTGGCTTTTCATCTTCTATGCAATCCCTTCGTTTTCTGCAACCAATACCATGTCGCCAGCTCCATCAGCATGCCATGTCGTCTGCCATGTCAGCATGCCATGTTATTACCGCATCATTAATGGGCCCCACGCTCCTGCATCAGATGTTGCAACTCTGCTCTATCAAGTGTCGCCGAACACTTGTGTTGTGATAAACTTCTTCCTTAGTTATTCGTATGCTAAGGTGAAGTCCTCCAAAATTTCATTGTGTAGCCACCAAACCACACACGCATGTGATAATCGATATCGCACCATATTCCCGCACCATGGGACTTGGGGGTGTTACAGCATATATCATGCTTCCTATAGTTGATGCATAGCATAAGGGTATCCATCCATAACTTTCTTATCCTTAACCACTTTGAGGTCCATTCACTTTAGAAAGTTCAATATCATGTCTTGAGATAAGGAATCTTTTCTAGTTCTTGTCCATATGGAATCCTTCCAAGATGAATCCTTAGTATGATAGTCCTAATACCCTTTATTTTATGTTTCCGATTAGTCCAGATGCAAGATATGAGAGGCATCCTCAAGATCTTTCATCTCAAAGTTTTGAGATAACGAAATCTGCACATTATTATCATCCTTGCATCATTCATAATGTGTAGGATGACATCTACATAAAGCATGATGAAAATAATGGCATTCCCACTGAGCTTCTAGTATATACATGATAACTCTTTATGATTTCATTGAATCTAATGTTCCAGTTAGGAGAAGATTGTTTATGGCCATGGATGAGTGTCTTCAGCTTGCATTTGTCATCCTTGGATATGAAGCCCTAGAACTACTCCATATACATATCCTCGTCAAGCTATCCAATGAGGAATTAATATTGGCATCCATCTATCAGATGTCTGATGAATCTTGTATTCATCATGCTAAAATTGATCATTTAGGCTCTACTCCCCAACATTTGCATGCATTTAATCATTAACAGAGTATCATTAGCATTCATACATGTGTAAATAATATTTGCATTTCATCATGCATAATTGCATTAACAATCCCAAGTGTAAATTAGCCCAAAAAGCCGCTAACTTCTCTCATTTGTAAATAATTCCTCGTAACTCCGATTGACCCAAAACCACCTCCATTGTGTAGATATTACTAACTTCATTAAATAAAAAATACAAAAAAACTACTAACTCAAATAAGCATCAAATAAATCCAAAGTCTAATTTTACATCTGACGGACTAAAATGAGCATATCTCCCACATACAATGTATGATTTTGGTCTACTCAATTTTTAAGTACTCCTTTTTAAATACCTTCAAAACAAGACCAATTTCGTAAAATTCGGAGCTCATATGTGAAAGTTGGGTTTTGGGCCTCTTTTGCGCTAAGTTTTTATGTACATAATTAACCATTTTAATTTTATTTCTTCTTCATTTGTGTTCATTGGTGAAAGTTTTATTAAGCAACACAAAAATTCAAATCAGATTCAAAATGAAATCAAAGAAACTGACGGAGTCCAAGTGTCCGTTGTCGGTTTGTACAAAAGTTGTGTGTTTTTTTATTTCTATTTTATTTTCCCAATTTCTTATTTATTAAAAATCCAAAAAAAAATATTAATGTGTACTTAATTTTCTTATATTTTATCTTATTTTTTCTATAATTTCTATCCCCTCTAAAAATATCAAAAAAATAAGAAATCCCAAAAACTCGGTTTTCTATACACATGGAGAGCCACCAAAAATACCGCTTCTCACAGGTGGCCTCTTTTGCTCATGGGTCCTTCATGAAAGTTGTAGATCTCGTCGAGACGAACAACTTTTGTGAAGGAAATTTTTCGATCCGAGGTCTCCTTCTATTTCTATTCCTTTTTTAAAGTCGAAATATTTTTGGTGCCACGTGGCAGCCCCTGGGCGTGCCAGGTGGCACCCCCACTCTCTCTCCAGCCGCCCCCTCCCCGGGTCACATGCCTAGCACGTGACCCCTGTCATCTTCCTCCAACCATTACCGTCCCCCTCCCCACCCCGCGTGAACGACCAACGCCGCCCTCGCCTCCCCCAGCCGTTACGACGGTCGACCTCCTTCTGCCCTCCGACCGTTACGTCTCCCTCCTCCCTATAAAACCTCTCCGACCCCCACCGTCGCCTCCATCCGCCCTTCGTCCTCCAGTGCCGGTGACAACGGCCATGGTACGGCGCGATCCAAAGGAATCTTACGCTCCTCTGCGACAGCTTTGAGCATTGCCTAGCTTCGACCTCCTCACCAAGGTCTCGAGGCAAAGATCGACGAGGACCATTGTCCTCCTCACAGTCCACCCCAACGCCTAGAGCAACCACCCACCGTCCACCCATCATCCCTCGCCTCGCCTGACTTAATCAACTTTGTAGGAACACGACCACCTCACCTCGCACCTCCTCACGCCATCGACGGAGCCGTCGCTCCTCTGCATCTCTGCCGCCCAAGCTCGGCCGCCTCCGACACCCCCGAGCACCACTAGTCGCCGTGCTCAAGGCCGCCGTCGACTCCATCAACCACCGTCGTGGCCGAGCTCCAGCATCGAGCCCACCGCCTCGTAACGTCGGCTCCGCCCACCGCTCTTCCCCCGCACTGTGGTGGCACCGTCTTCGTGCTTCCTCCTCCCCAGCAGCTGGCCCGCTCCGCCTTCGCCATCGCTCGCCGTCTCCGCCTGCCACGGCAGTTGAGCCCCTCCGCGCTTCACAGCCGTCGTTGGATTGGGCACAAGCCCTTGATCCAACAGTCCCGGTTCATCCGTGCCACCCCACCCGAGCCTCGACCCCAGCCCCGAGGCTCGGGTCCTCCGAAGCAATATCAGGTCACCGCGTGGAGGCTCAGACCTTTCGAGCCTCAGCCTCGGTCCGAGCCTCGCGCCTCCCCCATCGAGCCTCTAGTTCGGACTCCGAACCTCAGGCCTGGGCCCGAACCTAAGGCTCGGCCACCTGAGCCTCTGCCTCCGCCACCAAGCCTCAGGGCACACGTGCGATTTGTGAAAATTGCAGTCACTCCCCTGGCATTTTCAGAATTTGCAAATACACCCCCGCTAGGGGTAAATTTCAGAAGGGCCCCGTTGATTTTTAGAAATTACAGATAATCCCCTCCAAGGACCTTTTTTTGAAAGGAAAACTTTATTTTATTTACATTTTAGTCCCTGCAATTTCATTTAAGCATATCTTTCTCATACGAACTTCGTTTTTCGCATATAATATGTAATTTCGAAGCTCTTTTCAGGCTCTACCATTTAGCATAGCTTGTGAACAGATCTGAGTTTGTTCATTGAGAATTATCATTTGAGGATCTCTGTTGGCATATGCTGGCTCATTTTGACATACTTGTGCTTGAGAATTTAATGATAAATTTTTGCAGGAATTCTGATGATGATTACAAACATTGATGATCATTGTTGATTAATCTCAATATTTTAGATTTCACAGGGGATCAATTTAGATCAATTCCTCTAAGATTATGGCCAACTGTTCGAGAAATTGATTCAAAGATATTTGGAGGCCAGATATCTCGCTTCAATTTATTCTGAGCTTAAATTTATTAACCTGAAGCATTAAGTTAGATCATTTTTTATTTGTGATTAATCTTGTGAAAATACTGATCATATTATTAGAGGAATTAATACGTTTAAAATCACAGATCCTGGGTAGCATCAATTCCGTTTATTTTACTTGCATAGCATTGCCATCATTGCATTATAAATTCTTCAACACAGAAATTAATCGAACATCAACTAATTATTGAATTTAATTTAAAACCACGCAATTAAGAATCACCGTTCCCAGTGTTCGACCTTGGTAGACTTGCCAAGTAAAAATACTCCACAACATTCTAACGTGTGTGGTTTTTGACGAACCAAATTTGCCTCCTATACTACGACAATTCATCACTCTTAAAGAGGCAGATTTGACGTTCATCAAATGGCGCCGTTGTCGGAAACGATGAACTTTTAGGGTTTTAAATCATTTTTTGTAATTGATTTTTGTGAAATTAATTTTTGTGCCATTTTTTCGTATTTTATTATGCATTTCTCTCTTACTTCAGATACTAACCGCAATTTCTCTCTTTACAGACTACTTGGAGACAAATTTTGGATATTCACCAAGGATCTGCAAGGACGATTGAAGTTTAATTTGTGTGAGAGAGATCTTAGTATAGGTTTAAATTTCTGCATTATTCACAAGGTCTCTCTCTCCTTGTACCATGTTAATTTGTAATATTCAAGAATGGACTCTCTGTGGCTTGACGTAGAATTTAGGAGCACATACGCTAGATTAGAATTATTTGATTGTGCTCGTAATTCTTAGGCCACACATTCACTAACTATATGCATTATAGATCGTTCAACATTAGCCAAATTTTTAAATCAATTCTTCCCGCTAATAGAACTATCTACTTAGGGTGTCTTTCATCTGTGCATATCATTTAGTGTAATTTAAATTTCTTGTCTTGCATCCCGTATGAAGAACGTGAGGATTCACTGTAAGTCTTTTTCTTAAGCATGCATCATTGATTTACGTTTGCATCAGCTTTTTCGATTTCCTTCCTCAAGTTTTACAACTTAGGAGTTAAATTGGGACTGTTCGTTAGGCGTGAATTTCTGTGCTCACATAAACTTCAGTGATAACCTCAATTTTAAACCGAGACTGCTAATCAAGGTGACTGTAAATAAAATTGACCTAAAATTAACTTGTGTTTGGTGGAGAGAAACCCACTCATTGTTTATAAGGACAAGATCGCTCACCTTAGGACAGAACCAAAAACCGAAATGCTTCACTTAGACTACTGATTTTAAAAAACAATTAGCTACTTTTCAGTGAGGGTCTCGGGTAGCCGTTTTACGGTCCGACTTCCCTTAGCAGAGTGGGTGGTTTAGACGACACCGCGGAAGGCTCCATCCTCAAGTAACACGGGTAGCCGTTTAAACGGTCCGTACTTACACCTATACTGGTTGAGAGTATGTGCAACTAGTTGTACGAACTCAAGACAGTCTTGTGAAATATTTCGGTACTAACAGCTCCGCTTAATCTACAAGATTGTTTTGTCATTAAATTAAAATTGAAAAGATAAGCGGTCGAACCCTAACGTGCCTTCACTAGTGTTGAGTGGGTAAATCTACGTGTTTGTTTTGTGTTTGATTTGTGTGCGTCAAAGACCTTGCAATCGCAAGCAAATCGTGGTTCGCGGATCATTCCATCCCTCTTGAGAAGATGTCGGCACAATGATCTTCTTTCTCGATCTCCACGACCATGTCCCGATATCCTTCTTCTCACACTCCTCAGGGAAACCTGATCTTCAAATCAAGTTCCCCTCAGCCATCATTCTCTGCCCACCCATACATCCCACCCTATGACCATACTTCTTCTTGGAATAGCCCTCTCTCACATTCGGACAATCTTATGGACATAAGAGAGAGACCCGAATCGAGGATGAACAATAGAGTGACCGATATTGACAGTAGAACACGATTTCCGGTTACTATGATCTCACAAACTCTTGAACCATCCCATACTCAAGATGACTATCCTCTTGAGTACAATCAATTTTCCTTCGTCAATCCACAAGAAAATCAAAGTCAAGGAAATATAACTCATGACGAGACCATAATGACCAATCAGTACTCTACTCGAGGTTACATGCCAGAATCACGACATGTGAAGAATGATTATTCAATCACTAGTCATGAGATGTTTGAGGATGAGATTGCTCGGATTAATAATAGAGCAGACACTTTAACTAAGAAAATATATGATCTCATCCAGTCCATGCAGAATTCAGAAGAAGTGAGGCCACCACCATGCGAACCACTGGATTACCATGTGACTCACAATCAAACAAGACCACTAACCTCCGACCCCCTACTGACCATATTACAAAAAATACCAAAAAAAATTGAAAATTTTGAAAATTCAAAAAAAATGGACAATTTTGAAATGGAAGCATTTTGCAAGAGTCTGATTTTAGAGCTTCCATTGATCAAAGCCATACAATATGTGACCGATCTTAAGAGATTTGCGAAGAGTCGATTGAACCCCAAAAAGACGGGCAAGAAACGATCCAGGACTGAATATCATGTCATATCTATGGCTAGTTCTTTGGTGATGAATCTTAAATGTAAAAGCCGTAAAGTCAAGTAGTTGACTCGGATCACATGTGAAATTGAGGATTCTACATTCACTCATGTTCGGTTAGACGACGACTCCACATTAAACATCCTCCCCAAGTCTGTCTTTGACCGACTCAAACTCGTACAACTCAAAAAAACTAGGGTGATCGTTCAATTGCCCAGTCGGTCTACCAAAAGACCGCGTGGGATCGTTTCTGTCATCGTAAATTTCCGAGGTAAAGCACATATAGTGGACTTTATTGTCCTTGACATTGAGCACCCCGGAAGGATGTCTGAGTCTCCTATCATTTTAGGAAAGCCATTCTTAGCTTCTGCTAAGGCGATCGTCGATTGAGAGACTCAGGAAATCAAGTTCCCGAACCCAGACCACAATGAACAAACCCCCAATGACATGTCCTGCTTTGAAGAAAACCAACTTGAAACCAACAGTTATGATCAGAAGAAAAATAATTCACATTTCCAGACATCTCCGCATGACACACTGATACAAACCCTAGGAGAGTCACCTAAAAGACTAACTGTTGGACAAACTTGGGATTCTCACCACCCTATCATTGCTCCTTGGAAAAATCAAGATTTGGGGGCTTATGAGGAATTGGACCATATTATTGAGGATCGCCACGATTATTTGTGTGGTCCAATCTTTGAGTCGGCAGTAATTCATGAGATACTGAACCATATAAGGAACTGACTCCAGAAACATCTAATGTCACCAAAATTCACGATCATCCGGAAGTGGCATCAACACCCCCAGCCATAAACCACAAAATCACCAGAAACAATCTCTCTCGACCGAAGCAGAGCATGACACTTCAAGAATTGGTTGACTTTTATGGGGATTCATCTGATGAGGAACTCGCCTATGCCACATCGGTTACTCAAGACAGGGAGATGAAGATTGTCGAACTTCCTCTCAATACTTCTCAAGGAAACAAATCCACCGAGAAAGTCACCTTTGACCTTAGACATCAGGTGATTTCTGAAGAGTCCTCGTCCGGTCCTGATGTGGTTCATCAGATAAGTGCAATAGGTACAGCGCTGGTCCAAGGGCACTTACCTCTGATAGACAAAAGTTGGAGATCCTCTGCAGACAACTACTATTCTACTGAGGATGACTCCAACGATGGTTGGTCTTCTTCACCAGCCCCCTCTTCACCACACTCCACAACTCCATACTATCTCCCTCCACACTCCCGCAAGAAGGTCCATCGCAAACCTCCTTGATCTTGTACATCTGCAAATCTACCCGGTTCCCCATCTGTATTTATCCGATTATACTTAGGCTAACCTGAGCTTAAGTATAGGGTGACCGATACCATTGTTTATACATCACTTCTATTCTTTTTATCCCATCTATACTAAGTACGAGCTATGTCAACATTTCACTTTGTGCCATGAGGACATAGCACTAGCTAAGTATAGGGGGGTTCGTATATATTTTACCTTCTTTATCCATAGCTCGTACTTTAATTGTTTTTATCTAACATCGGGGATGGGTACAAGTAGTGTTTATTGTGTGTATAATACATGTTTTTCAAAAAAAACCGAAAAAAAACTTTTTGCATAAAAAAATTCCATCACTCATGGTCTTGCATTTCATCAAGCATTTCATGCATTCCTTGGTTGATATATTCCGGACAGCATTCACCATCACTCAAGGCTTGAGGATTTTTTAGGACAGTTGATTTATGAGATCTTGAGAGTCTGAGTTAATCAGCCTTAGTCATTAGGGTTTTTGAACTTAATTATCCACACTTCCCTACTTTGAAAGATTTGAGCGCTATATTGCACTCTTCATCTCTACCTTCAAAGAATATGATTAGCACAAATCACTTCCACAACTGCATGATTGATGAGATGAGTTGAGATATCACTAGAGGAACTAAGACTAGAGATTTGAGTTTAGATCTGATCTAATGATGCTCGAGGATGGGATAAAGTTAATGAAGGCTTCAGAAAACCAGAGTGTCAGCAAAATCCTAGCTAGTATGTAAACAAGCTCATATGCTATCTTTTTGATATTGACCTAAGTGCCAGGGTGTATTGAAACTTAATGAAAATTGTTGATCAGTGTGTGCCAAATTTTGGTAAAAGCAGTGGATCTAGCCAACAATAGAAAAGAAATGAAATGCAAAGAAAAGCTCTATCATCCAAGTCAAATTCTAAATGAGCTTCCACCAATGGCAAGCGCTCCCAAACATTTTCAAAGTGTCCACTTAGACCAAGCGCTAATTAGGACCAAGGAGTCGGGCTGACACCAAAAAAGGGCTCTGCATCGTAAATGCTACAAGTCTGGGTGTCGAAGGTATCTTAGATACTCAAAAGGGACACACCCCAGTGTACTCCCAGAAAAATAAGTGCAGACGACTCCAACTCTCTTGATGGACACATTGGTCAACGATCAAAAAATATACTTGTGTTGAGTAATAAGGCACTCGAGAGGCACCTTGTTCCAATGTAAGGGAGAGAAAATCAGACACAATCCTATGCCCTCCATCATCTGGCCGTCCATCTACACTTTCAAGTATGACAAACTAATGAGACGGTTGACTGAAGCAAGAATAGGCCTATTCTCTAGTGTTGAGGATTAAGTCTAAAGGAGAGTTTCTTGGATTGGAACTTTGGGTGATGTCTCGACTTGACTCTCATGAATGCAGTACACTAAGAATCATATCCTTATACTATATATGTACAAACAGAGAGTCTGAAAATTAGAGAAGTTGGGTTCCTTTTGATTAAAGCTTGGTTGAGCCCAGAATTTTAGGATCACTCACATTAAGGGTCTTCTATTTAAGCCTTGAAAATTCACATGCACAGTCAGGGATGTATTAAACTAAGTCATTCATTCATGCTCGGGGACGAGCGTGATTTAAGTATAGGGGTATGATGAATCCCGTATTCATCATGCTAAAATTGATCATTTAGGCTCTGCTCCCCAATATCCGCATGCATTTAATCATTAACAGAGTATTATTAGCATTCATACATGTGTAAATAATATTTGCATTTCATCATGCATAATTGCAATAACAATCCCAAGTGTAAATTAGCCCAAAAAGCCGCTAACTTCTCACATTTGTAAATAATTCCGCGTAACTCCGATTGACCCAAAACCACCTTCATTGTGTAGATATTACTAACTTCATTAAATAAAAAATACAAAAAAATTACTAACTCAAATAAGCATCAAATAAACTCAAAGTCTAATTTCACATCTGACGAACTAAAATGAGCATATCTCCCACATACAATGTCTGATTTTGGTCTACTCACTTTTAAAGTACTCCATTTTCAAATACCTTCAAAATAAGACCAATTTCGTAAAATTCAGAGCTCATATGTGAAAGTTGGGTTTTGGGCCTCTTTTGCGCAGTTTGCTTTTTGCTATTTTTGACCTAAGTTTTTATGTACATAATTAACCCTTTTAATTTTATTTCTTCTTCATTTGTGTTCTTTTATGAAAATTTTATTAAGTGACAGAAAAATCCAAATCCAGATTCAAACTGAAATCAAAGAAAGTGACGGAGTCCAAGTGTCCGTTGTCGATCTGTACAAAAGTTGTATGTTTCTGATTTCTATTTTATTTTCCCAATTTCTTATTTATTAAAAATCCAAAAAAATATATTAATGTGTACTTAATTTTCTTGTATTTTATCGTATTTTTTCTATAATTTTTATCCCCTCTAAAAACACCAGAAAATACAAAATCCCAAAAACCTGATTTTCTATACACATGGAGAGCCACCAAAAATATCACTTCTCACAGGTGACCTCTTTTGCTCATGGGTCCTTCATGAAAGTTGTAGATCTCGTCGAGATGAACAATTTTTGTGAAGGAAATTTTTCGATTCGAGGTCTCCTTCTATTTCTATTCCTTCTTTAAAGTTGAAATTTTTTTGGTGCCACGTGGCACCCCCACTCTCTCTCCAGCCGCCCCCTCCCCGGGGTCACGTACCTAGCACGTGACCCTTGTCATCTCCCTCCAACCGTTACCGCCCGCCCCCCCCCCCACCCCGCGTGAACGGCCAACGCCGCCCTCGCCTCCCCCAGCCGTTACGACGTTTGACCTCCTTCCGCCCTCCGACCGTTACGTCTCCCTCCTCCCTATAAAACCGCTCCAACCCCCACTGTCGCCTCCATCCGCCCTTTGTCCTCCAGTGCTGGTGACAGTGGCCATGGTACGGTGCGATCCAGAGGAATCTTATGCTCCTCTGTGGCAGCTTTGAGCATTGCCCAGCTTCGACCTCCTCACCAAGGTCTCGGGGCAAAGACCGACGAGGATCATTGTCCTCCTCATAGTCCATCCCAACGCCTAGAGCAATCAACCACCGTCCACCCATCATCCCTCGCCTCGCCTGACTTAATCAACTTTGCAGGAACACGACAACCTCACCTTGCACCTCCGCATGCCATCGACGGAGCTGCCTCTCCTCCGCATCTCCGCCGCCCAAGCATGGCCGCCTTCGACACCCCCGAGCACCACCTGTCGTCGTGCTCCAGGCCTCTGTCGACACCATCAACCACCGCCGTGGCCGAGCTCCAGCATCGAGCCCACTGCCTCGGGATGCCGGCTCCGCCCACCGCTCCGTACCCACACTATGGCGGCACCGTCTCCGTGCTTCCTCCGCTCGGTCGTGCATCGGCTGAGCTCCTCCGCCCCAGCAGCTGGCCCACTCTGCCTGTTAGCAATGTGAGCCCCGGGCGAACCATTTCTACAATAAATGTTATTGTAATGAATAAATTATCAATGAAAGTTATTGATTATTTTTCACTCCCTTTCTGAAATTAAATGAATGAATGCACTATAAGGTCCCTCTATTTAATTAGGGTTATGTACCATGGCCAACTTGATAATCATACAGTTGTTGATTCATTGAATGAATCATAGAGGCTGATGCTTGGACGAATATCTAAGGAGTTAGATAGAGGACTCATCAAGCATCGTCAAATGATTGTTAAGTGATGATCTCTGATGCAAAATGAAATTTGCAATGGAGAAAATAAATTTCGGTGGGAGAAATTTAAAGAGGGGAAGAAGAAATAAGAGAATAACACGCCGGATTGCATGGGATTTTGGGATGAGAATCGTGTAGACCACGTTGAGAGAGAGAAATAGAGAGACAAAGATAAACTCAAATTTTCATATATCAACTGGATTGTCTTTTACAATAGGCTACCAACCTCTTTATATAGTAGAGGTGGAATTACAAAAATAGAAAGTGAATCGAAAATAAAATCTGACTCGATCTTAATTGACTCTAATTGATTTGAATATAAATTCAAATCTACCTCTATCCTATTTTAACTCTAATTCGAAATTCAAAATTCAAATTTAAAATTGACCAACTAATTGGAGATCACATGATCTCTTTTATTTAAATAAACAAACTAATTCAAATAACTAATTAAGGATGGAAATCTCTAATTTTAAAAATTCTCAAATCAGTCATTTGCTCTAATTCGAATTGCCCTGTCAATTTGGAAATGATTGCATCAATTCTCCTTTGCTTGAAAAATTCGTCTCCTGACGAATTGCTCGATCTTCGTTCCGTCGGTGGAGAATTCCATCTGGATTGGTTGAGCAGACATCCCCCAATTTTGATCCTCTTCCATGTTACGTTTGTAATTTTTTTCCATCGAGGGGTATGGCTGCAAATGTTCTACCCCTTCATTTAAACAAAAGCCACGAGACAATTTCTCCAATCGACCTTTGAAATAAAAGCTCTTGTAAGAAGGGCCTTTTCTGCAATCTGTCCAAATTAAATCCTCATCCCAAATTTCATGGGATCCGAATCCCACAGGTAATAAGCCTCTCGTTAGGGTTCGCCTCTTCTTAAGTTGGCGGCGGCCGCGTGATGGGAGCACGGGGCGGTGACGCGAGAACGCTGCTGGCGGTCGGTACATGGATCGGGTACGGCGACGTGGGGGGCCCGAGCGGGACATACAGTTGCGGAGGCGATGCAGGTGCTGGCGGCATTGAGCTGGGTCGCGGGGTAGGAGGGGACAAGTGGTGGTGCGAGTGGTGGGGAGAGGGGATGTTGGCAGTGCGGGGCTGTGGTGGAAGGGAGGCAGCGAGAGGGTCCTACGTGGGCTGCAGGTCAATTTCGACGATGGTTGCAAGCCTGAATCTGTATGGACAGCAAGCAGATTTTTGTCTTGAAGAACAGTAACGTTGTCAATGAAGAGATCTAGGATTTCATAACCTTCTTTTACTGGTTCTTCATCAAATATGGGCATCAAATCTCCATTTTTCTCATTTTTTGAATTTTGGACAGCAACTTCAAGCTCAAAAAACTCGACGATTTCATATTCTTCCCCCATAAGATCTTCATCGAATATGGGCCCGAGTCTTCCCCCATAAAATCTTCATCGAATATGGGCCCCGAGTCTTCCTTGTCTACTTGTAACGAAGTTGCGGCAGATAAATTTTCATCTTGAATGAAAATACCTTCATATTCTTGACCGACATCGTGTTGAACAACAGCTACAACGGTCTGAATTTTGTTGTCGACAAGCAAATCGTCATTGATTGTCGTGCCCAGCCATGCTTGAACTTTAAAACTTGATATAAGACGTCGCTTGAACTTTTGTTCGCGCGAACGAGACTGCGGGCCATGAGATAGGCGACTCAGATCGAGTTGCAAACGCCAATATGTGACAGGATCGTTGAATCGTAAGAACGATTCAGTTTTCATGCTCTGATACCAAATGATGCAAAATGAAATTTACAATGGAGAAAATAAATTTCAGTGGGAGAAATTTAAAGAGGGGAAGAAGAAATAAGAGAATAACACGCCGGATTGCGTGGGATTTTGGGATGAGAATCGTGTAGACCACGTTGAGAGAGAGAAATAGAGAGATAAAGATAAACTCAAATTTTCATATATCAATTGGATTGTCTTTTACAATAGGCTATCAACCTCTTTATATAGTAGAGGTGGAATTACAAAAATAGAAAGTGAATCGAAAATAAAATCTGACTCGATCTTAATTGACTCTAATTGATTTGAATATAAATTCAAATCTACCTCTATCCTATTTTAACTCTAATTCGAAATTCAAAATTCAAATTTAAAATTGACCAACTAATTGGAGATCACATGATCTCTTTTATTTAAATAAACAAACTAATTCAAATAACTAATTAAGGATGGAAATCTCTAATTTTAAAAATTCCCAAATCAGTCATTTTCTCTAATTCGAATTGCCCTGTCAATTTGGGAATGATTGCATCAATCTCCAGTCTGAGTAGGAGATGGAAATCCTTTCTCATATGACTGATATCTGACCGATCTCTTGATGCAGGTTCTCTGCATGGGAATAGTGATTCGGAGGTGTCAGGTTAGTTGAGTCAATGGGTTGACGTAACGAGATCGAGATAACCAAAGACCTATGTTGAATACTGTCACAGCAAAGGCATGCGTCCTCTGACCGGAGACAGATGTGTTGCTATATGTCTGAGTGTGTACATTTGGCAGACCAATAAGTTGATGACCTAACCAAGGTCTATATACCGGCGAGCTGGTGTGCATGTAAGGACATATGAGTAATACGATCTCTCAAAGGGATCATACAGGTTCACTTGTGAACCAGGAGACATGAGCTCACTCATGAGGTATTGGGACTGATCAAATTCCATGCATGGTCGTCATGCTTTGGAAGCATGACATGAATTTGAAGGTAAGACATATGCTTTGGGAAAGCATATGATCTATACCAATTCCCAGTGATCAAGATTGAGAAACTTAATGATCAAACCCTGAAGATGACAGTGATAAAGTGATCTTTATCTTCAGAATGATCATAGGTCTTCCTGTATGCAGGATGTACAGGTATTGGGAATACCTGAGGGTGATGTGATCATAAACGATTGTATAACCATGACGCTTCCATTCCGAGGGAGTGATGAAACAGGTTTGAATTTTAGTGACTCCTCTCATTAGAGAAGTAACCTAATCTTAGTCCATGAACTGGACATTGATCTGAATGAGATTCAGATGCAATGAGAAGATTAGGTCTACAGTCTTGATTTGATCAAGCATCATTGGAAGGTCCATGGGATCTGGATTTGAGATATGATCTCAACATCCAAGCCACTATACGTGGAACAATACAATCGCCCTGTCCTTACCTCCAAGTATCTGCGGAGAGATCGCATTATTCTTGAAGGGTTCAAGAATAATTCCAAAAGATCTAAGCAATGAATAAATAATGATTAAATGTGATTTAATCATCTTGATGTGTGAAGAAATTATCTAATATAATAAAATGTGATTTAATTGTTATGGATAAGAATAATGTGGATAGAAATACCCAATTATTCATAATATATTATAAATATGACTTATAATATATTAGAGAGAGCTAATTATAATTTATATTTGTTGATTAATTATTATGTGTATTGGATACACATTGTGTAATTAATTGACAATGTAAATTATATGTTGTTTTGGGTTGTGAATATGATTCACAATTTTCCAATGTCAAGATTGCAATATTCTCAAAATTAATTGTGAATTATTTTTGTGAATAAATACCAACAAATGTTGTTGGAAATAAATAATAGAGAAATTCAAGGAGATATGCAATCTCATGGAAATCCATGAGATTGCCCCATTTAGGAAAGGAATGGGCGGCACCCAATTCCTATATGGAATGGGTGGCCGTCCACGCTATTTCATGGGGAGGCATGATCTCCTTTGTAATCTTCTCTTTATTTGTTGGTTTAATTTAAGATTGATTTATATTTGATTTTGTCAAATATATTTTAATCCAAATTAAATCATAAGTTGTTGGTTTTTACCAACAATCTTGACCATTGGATTGACATAAATCAATCTCATCCATTGATTTTATATGTCCCATGGATTGAGATCCATGGATCCCAAAACCCTATAAATAGAGAGGCATGCCATGCTCTCTGGTACATGCAATATTGAAGCTCTCTCTCTCTTTCTTCATACACATGAACCCTCTCTCCCTCTCATTTGGTGGCCGACCATCAAACCCTAGAGGAGAGGTTCTCGTCGACGCTCTCGCCACCGCACCACCTCTTCGACGTTCTTCGGTTCTCTGTCTTCTTGGAGTCCTACGCTCGCGAAGGAGACGTTCGATCTCGTACAGCGAGATCAGGAGCAACCGTGCTTGGATCATCTTCTTGGATTGCGAGGACTACGCGGTTCATCCCCGCGCTCGCAAGCGGTCTCACCGACGATCGGACTTGAGATAGGAGGTCTCTTTCTTTAGAGACTTGATCAACCACGCTTAAAGAGGTATTCCTTTATACTTGTTGTGGTTATAGATGAAACGATCCGAGAATCGTTCTTGGATCATGTGGTTTCATCACATGAAATTTTTTTAAATTCCGCTGCACAGAACAACTAGTACGACTAGTCGTTCTTCGTCGTATCCGATACGACGATCACGCTTCTGTGATGCGCTTGAGGATAAATTCCATATCCTTCAAGTGGTATCAGAGCCTTATGTGGACAGTTTCGAATATGATTCGCAAACCGAGGACGACTTGGGTTCGTTAAGGTCACGAAAGTTTTTGTTGCATTTGATTTCGTAGATCTGTTTAGTAAATAATTTCGGCCATGTTTAAAATGTTTAAGCACGAATTATTTACTTAGATTTTGTTCCCATTAAATAAGGAAACCACAGGATCTGAGTTTGCGTAAATCGGATTTCGTATGCTCGAGATATGGTTGTTTTAATGAACATGTATGCACTGTTGTGGGAACTGTAGATCTTAACATGATTAAAGAGTTAATTACTATTTTGATCCATCTCGAAATGCGTGAAACATCACTTGTCTTCTGTCCTAAATCAAGTTAGCAATCTTTGAAAATTGTGTTTGTCTAATTTGGATTTAAATTGATTGAGATATGTTAATTTTAGTGAGTAGGGGTCACTACTAAAATTGCAGTCCTAATCTAGAACCAAGTGATTGTCAATTAGTGAAATTAATTATTAATTTCGTGAAATAATCATGAAAAATATTTATGAAATATTGGAAGATGATTATTTATCTAATTGTCTTGGCCTCAACCAATTAATTGATTGGATGTGATCTAAATCATTAGTGGAAACACAATCATCAAACTTGATGCTAGAATAGGATTGGGAATTTGTGTAGCAAATTTCCTTGTAATCAAAAATGTTTTGATTATTACTATATGGTATAATTTCGGCTGAAAAACCGATGATCATCTCAAGTACAAATTGATATATTTGGCATTATCCTTTCCTGAGGTGGATATGGTGTCTAGTCGGAGAGCATTGGGATTGAGGGTTGCAACGTATGTGGTCCGTCTCACTCTCGTCGGTACAAGGTGTATTTTCTAATTATTAAAATTCGAATTAACACGTACTTTGAGATATTACCATATTTATATTCAAGTAAAAATAATCAAGTTTGTTGATTGAATTGGATTGATAATTAATTTAATATGATTAAATTGATTATGTCCAATTGAGACACTCTATTATTAATGGAGTTATTATTTCCCTTGGAAGAATTAATTATATGAATGTGATTCATTATAATTAATTAAAATTTAAATATGAGATGTAGGATTACATAGTGACATCCATGGTCTCTCGTCAAGACGAAGGGTTCCGTCGCCAGAGATTGCATGTGGGAGACGCCTGTCCGAAGTGACAGCTCCCGTATTCAAGCGCATCTGGATCGGGCTCTTTGCTTCTCGAAAGAGTAAGGCCGTATGCGTAGTGACCTCAATATCGGATCCTCATATTATTGGGGCGATATTAGATGGGCTCGGGTGTTAAAGACAGAATTGGGAAATGCAAGTTGGACTTGCAAGGCAGAATGTGTTCCCGCTTCTCTTTGTTGGAGTCGCATATTCTCATATTATTGGGATGTGACAAAGATAAAGAGGAGATCCCAATTCTTGCTAGAGATATAGCAGTAAGTATATCTCCTACTTTGAACGTGATTAAGGGAATGAACTTTCAAAGTCGACAATGCAAGAATAATTTGATTTAAAATACCTTAATCAAATATCATAAATTTGAATATATGTTTATATATTCTAATATAGTGCATTCTTAATTCCAAAAAATAAAGTCCTTGAACCCATTTAGTAGGCTTCTTGAGTTCAACCAATTGACCGACCTAAATTACTCGGATTGGATCCGTAATTTGGAGCTTGTTCTCTCTGCAGAGCGCATAAGTTACGTGCTCTCCGAGGACAAGCATGAGAACCCTAAATCCAAGGAAGAAAAAACATACAATGACAAGTATGATGAAGATCATGTCTTGGCTAGATGTTATATCTTGGGTTCTCTCTCCAATGTTCTGCAGAAGCAATATGTGGAGATGAGCACTTGTCAGGAGATAATGCAGAATCTTAAAGATATGTTTGGTGACATTAACCGCACCCAGCGATACAATGTTATGAAAGATCTCATTCGCTGCAAGATGCAGGAAGGGACTTCGGTCCGTGAACATGTACTCAAAATGTTTGGGTACTTGTCGGAGCAGAAGACTCTTGGGGCAACCATGGATGCAGACATGCAAGCTGACTTCATTCTGTTGTCGTTGCACAAGTCTTTCAATAACTTTGTAGTGTCATTCCACATGAACAAGCTGGAATTGACAAGCGCTGGTCTTCTTGCTGCATTAAAGTCTGCAAAAGACGTAATGAAGAAGGATGATCCCGCTGGCAGTGCAATGGTTGCACGGGTCAGAGGGAAGCGCGGTCGGAAGCAAGGTTCTCAGAAGGGCCCAATCCAGAAGAGAAAGAAGAAGGAACAAGGTGTTGGCTCTTCTTCCAATCATCCACTCTAATGACGTCGAAGAAAACCGACGTCTGTCACCATTGCAAAAAGCCGAGGCACTGGAGGCATAACTGCCCGAAATACCTGAAGTCGTCAGACAAAGGTAAAGCCCCAGCAGGTATGAAATCTACTTTCATCATTGAAACTAGCTTTCTCGTTGGACGAGAAGGAAGTTGGGTTGTAGACCCTGGTGCTTTCGTTCATGTATGCAATTTGTTGCATTTGTTTCAGGAAACTAGAAGTCTTGAAGAAGGGGAGATAGTTATCCAGATGGGATCTGATACAAGTGTTGCAGCAGTAGCCGTCGGGACTTGTCGACTATCATTATCTAGTGGTAGAGTCCTTATACTTAAAGAGTGTCTTTACATACCCGAAGTCAGAAGGAACTTGATATCTGTATCTAAGCTTGTTAGAAGCGGATATTCATTCCTTTTCTGTAATAAATTAGTCATAAATCGTTATGATAAATATATTGCGGATGTTGTTTTGACTTCTGGTGGACTATATGAGTTGTGCATTGATAAAGGTATCATGAATGTTACAACCACTAATAAAAACCCTAAAAGATCCAGGGAGGATAAAAACATCTCAAATGAGATTTGGCATCAAAGGCTTGGTCATTTATTTGTTGATAGGATCAATAGATTAATAAAGGATGGACCTCTAGATTTTCTACATGTTCAACCTTTGCCCACTTACAAACATTGCATTCAGGGTAAAATGACTAGGACGCCTTTCCGTAACAAGGTTACGAGATGCGAAGGTATTATTGACCTAATACATACCGATGTATGTGGTCCCTTCAGTATCATGACTCGAAATGGATATCGATATTATTTGACATTTATTGATGACCATTCACGATACGGGTTTGTCTTCCTGTTACGTCATAAGTCCGAAACCTTTGAAAAGTTCAAAGAGTTCAAGGCTTTGGTAGAGAACCAAACCGATAGGAAGATTAAAGGGATTCGATCTGATCGAGGTGGCGAGTACCTATCAGATGAATTCAAGGAATACCTTTAGGAGAATGGAATTGTTTCCAATGTCACTCCTCCTGGAACTCCCCAACTTAATGGTGTTGCTGAAAGACGCAACAGGACCATCATGGACATGGTCCATTCAATGATGAGAAAAGCACATTTACCTCTTAGTTTCTGGGGATATGCAGTAGAGACAGCAATTTATATCCTGAATAAGATTCCTAGCAAATCCGTACCTAAGACTCCTCATGAGCTCTGGTATGGAACCAAACCTAGTGTTAATCACTTAAGGGTTTGGGGTTGCTTGGTCCATGCGAAGAACGTGGACGCAAGTAAGATAGAATCTCGCTCTCGTGAGTGTTACTTCATTGGGTATGTTAAAGATGGTATTGGATACCAGCTTTATGACCCTGAGACCCAAAAGGTTTTTGTTTCTAGAGATGTGAAGTTTCTGGAGAATGATTTCCTTAAAGGTCAAGACAATAATGAAGTAGAGGAACTCATTGAATCCTCTGAAGATTCTGAGCTTCCTAGACCAGAAACTGAAGGGATAAATGAAGATAAAACACCCATACCTCTTCGAAGGAGTTCGAAGGTGGTTGCACCACCTGAAAGGTATGGATTCCATGTGTCAAGTGAGACTGACATTGATCCTACTTCATTTGATGAAGCACTCGCGGATCAAGACACGGATAGATGGATGCTAACAATGAAGTCAGAGATTGACTCCATGCATAAGAATGGTGTATGAACCCTAGAGGATCCACCAAAAGGGGTAAAACCCATTGGGTGTAAATGGATCTTCAAGAGAAAGAGGGGACATGATGGGAAAGTAGAGACTTTCAAGGCACGGCTCGTAGCCAAGGGCTACACACAGAGAGAAGGCATCGATTACATGAGACATTCTATCATGTGGCTATGCTTAAATCCATCAGGACACTGCTAGTTATAGCTGCATATCTTGACTACGACATCTGGCAGATGAACATCAAGACGGCTTTCCTCAATGGATACCATGAGGAGGATATCTACATGGAGCAGCCCCAGGGCTTCATGACTGAGGATAGCAAATTATGCAAGCTGAAGAAATCCATCTATGGGCTCAAGCAAGCTTCTCGTAGCTGGAACATCAGATTTAACGAAACCATAAAGAGTTATGATTTTGTGCAAAATTCTGATGAACCTTGTGTATACAAGAAGCTTAGTGGGAGCGCCATTGTGTTCATCGTGCTTTACGTAGATGACATCCTTATCATTGGGAATGATACAGGGATGATGACCAGTGTGAAGATTTGGTTGTCTCATACCTTTGAGATGAAAGATCTTGGAGAAGCCTCTTACATCTTAGGCCTGAAGTTGTTCAGAAACCGAGAAAAGAGGATTTTGGGATTGTCACAACATGGGTACATTAAGAAGATTCTTGAACGATTCCGTATGGATAGTTCTAAGAAAGGATTCCTACCCTTAAGACATAGTATCCACCTGTCTAAAGGAATGGCTCCTCAAACTATTGAGGAAAAGAAGGCTATGGCTGGATGTCCTTATGCATCAGCCGTAGGAAGCTTAATGTATGCCAAGATGTGTACTAGGCCAGATATCTGCCATGCAGTGGGAGTGGTAAGTCGTTACCAATCCTGCTATGGAGAGCAACACTGGAATGCATTAAATAACATATTCAAATATCTAAGACGGACGCAAGATTACATCTTCGTCTATGGAGAAGGTGATCTCCAAGTCTTGGGATATACATATTCTGACTTCCAATCGGATGTAGATGATCGAAAGTCGACATCAGGGTTTGTGTTCTTGTTGAATGGTGGTGTTGTGAGCTGGAGAAGCAAGAAGCAGGAGCAGATTCAACAACAGAAGACGAATACATTGCCGCGTCGGATGCTGCAAAGGAGGCGGTGTGGTTGCGCAAGTTCGTCCTGGAGCTTGGCATAGTTTCCTTTGATACTCTCATCCCGTTACTCTGCGATAACACAGGAGCCATTGCCCAGGCAAAGGAACCCATATGGCATCAAAAGAGCAAGCACGTGGAAAGGAAATACCACATCATACGGGAGATACAAAAGCGTGGTGACAATATCATCACCAAGGTGGCCTCTGCCGACAACGTTGCTGATCTTCTTACCAAACCTCTGACACATAAGGTTTTTGACCAGTATGTAATGAGTATGGGTTTAATGATTGTACCTGAATGGTTTTGAGGGCTAGTGGGAGATTGTTAGCAATGTGAGCCCTAGGCGAACCATTTCTACAATAAATGTTATTGTAATGAATAAATTATCGTTGAAAGTTATTTATTATTTTTCATTCCCTTTCTGAAATTAAATGAATGAATGCACTATAAGGTCCCTCTGTACAATTAGGGTTATGTACCATGGCCAACTTGATAATCATACAGTTGTTGATTCATTGAATGAATCATAGAGGTTGATGCTTGGATGAATATCTAAGGAGTTAGATAGAGGACTCATCAAGCATCGTCAAATGATTGTTAAGTGATGATCTCCAGTCTGAGTAGGAGATGGCAATCCTTTCTCATATGACTGATATCTGACCGACCTCTTAATGCAGGTCCTCTGCATGGGAAAAGTGATTCGGAGGTGTCAGGTTAGTTAAGTCAATGGGTTGACTTAACGAGATCGAGATAACCAAAGACCTATGTTGAATACTGTCACAGCATAGGCATGCATCCTCTGATCGGAGACAGATGTGTTGCTATATGTCTGAGTGTGTACATTTGGCAGACCAATAAGTTGATGACCTAACCAAGGTCTATATACCGGCGAGCTGGTGTGCATGTAAGGACATATGAGTAATACGATCTCTCAAAGGGATCATACGGGTTCACTTGTGAACCGGGAGACATGAGCTCACTCATGAGGTATTGAGACTGATCAAATTCCATGCATGGTCGTCATGATTTGGAAGCATGACATGAATTTGAAGGTAAGACATATGCTTTGAGAAAGCATATGATCTATACCAATTCCCAGTGACCAAGATTGAGAAACTTAATGATCAAACCCTGAAGATGACAGTGAAAAAGTGATCTTTATCTTCAGAATGATTATAGGTCTTCCGGTATGCAGGATGTACAGGTATTGGGAATACCTGAGGGTGATGTGATCATAAACGATTGTATAGCCATGACGCTTCCATTCTGAGGGAGTGATGAAACAGGTTTGGACTTTAGTGACTCCTCTCATTAGAGAAGTAACCTAATCTTAGTCCAAGAACTGGACATTGATATGAATGAGATTCAGATGCAATGAGAAGATTAGGTCTACAGTCTTGATTTGATCAAGCATCAGTGGGAGGTCCATGGGATCTGAATTTGAGATATGATCTCAACATCCAAGTCACTATACGTGGAACAATACAATCACCCTGTCCTTATCTCCAAGTATCTGCGGAGAGATCGCATTATTCTTGAAGGGTTCGAGAATAATTCCATAAGATCTAAGCAATGAAGAAATAATGATTAAATGTGATTTAATCATCTTGATGTGTGAAAAAATTATCTAATATAATTAAATGTGATTTAATTATTATGGATAAGAATAATGTGAATAGAAATACCCAATTATTCATAATATATTATAAATATGATTTATAATATATTAGAGAGCGCTAATTATAATTTATATTTGTTGATTAATTATTATGTGTATTGGATACACATTGTGTAATTAATTGACAATGTAAATTATATGTTGTTTTGGGTTGTGAATATGATTCACAATTTTCCAATGTCAAGATTGCAATATTCCCAAAATTAATTGTGAATTATTTTTGTGAATAAATCCCAACAAATGTTGTTGGAAATAAATAATAGAGAAATTCAAGGAGATATGCAATCTCATGGAAATCCATGAGATTGCCCCATTTAGGAAAGGGATGGGCGGCACCCAATTCCTATATGGAATGGGTGGTCGTCCACTCTATTTCATGGGGAGGCATGATCTCCTTTGTAATCTTCTTTTTATTTGTTGGTTTAATTTAGGATTGATTTATATTTGATTTTGTCAAATATATTTTAATCCAAATTAAATCACAAGTTGTTGGTTTTTACCAACAACAATCTTGACCATTGAATTGACATAAATCAATCTCATCCATTGATTTTATATGTCCCATGGATTGAGATCCATGGATCCCAAAACCCTATAAATAGAGAAGCATACCATGCTCTCTGGTACATGCAATATTGAAGCTCTCTCTCTCTTTCTTCATACACGTCAACCCTCTCTCCCTCTCATTTGGTGGCCGACCATCAAACCCTAGAGGAGAGGTTCTCGTCGACGCTCTCGCCACCGCGCCACCGCTTCGACGTTCTTCGGTTCTCCGTCTTCTTCGAGTGCTACGCTCGCGTAGGAGACGTTCGATCTCGTACAACGAGATCAGGAGCAACCGTGCTTGGATCATCTTCTTGGATTGCGAGGACTACGCAGTTCATCCCTGCGCTCGCAAGTGGTCTCACCGACGATCGGACTTGAGACAGGAGGTCTCTTTCTTTAGAGACTTGATCAACGATGCTTCAAGAGGTATTCCTTTATATTTGTTGTGGTTATAGAAGAAACGATCCAAGAATCATTTTTGGATCATGTGGTTTCATCACATGAAATTTTTTTAAATTCCGCTGCACAGAACAACTAATACGACTAGTCGTTCTTCGTCGTATCCGATACAACGATCACGCTTCCGTGATGCGCTTGAGGATAAATTCCATATCCTTCACCGCCTTCGCCATCGCTCGCCGCCTCCGCCTGCCACGGCGGCTGAGTCCCTCCGCGCTTCATAGCCGTCGTTGGATCGGGCACAAGCCCTTGATCCAACGACCCCGGTTCAGCCGCGCCACCCCACCCGAGCCTCGGCCCCAACCCCGAGGCTCGGTTCCTCCGAAGCAATATCAGGTCGCCGCGTGGAGGCTCGGACCTTCCGAGCCTCAGCCTCGGTCCGAGCCTCGCGCCTCCCCCACAGAGCCTGTGGTTCGGGCTCCGAACCTCAAGCCCGGGCCCGAACCTAAGGCTCGGCCGCCCGAGCCTCAGCCCCCGCCACCAAGCCTCAGGCATGTGCGCTTTGTGAAAATTGCAGTCATTCCTCTGGCATTTTCAGAATTTGCAAATATACCCTTGCCAAGGGTAAATTTCAGAAGGGCCCCGCTGATTTTTAGAAATTACAGATAAGCCCCTCCAGGGACTTTTTTTTGAAAGGAAAACTTTATTTTATTTACATTTTAGTCCCTGCAATTTCATTTCAGCATATCTTTCTCATACGAACTCCGTTTTTCGCATATAATATGTCATTTTGAAGCTCTTTTCATGCTCTCCCATTTAGCATAGCTTGTGAAAAGATCTGAGTTTGTTCATTGAGAATGATCATTTGAGGATCTCTGTTGGCAAATGTAGGCTCATTTTGACATACTTGTGCTTGAGAATTTAACGATAAATTTTTGCAAGAATTCTGATGATGATTACAAATACTGATGATCATTGTTGATTAATCTCAATATTTTAGATTACACAGGGGATCAATTTAGATCTATTCCTCTAAGATTATGGCCAACTGTTCGAGGAATTAATTCAAATATATTTGGAGGCCGGATATCTCGCTTCAATTTATTCTGAGCTTAAATTTATTAACCTGAAGCATTAAGTTAGATCATTTTTTATTTGTGATTAATCTTGTGAAATTACTGATCATATTATTAGAGGAATTAATACGTTTAAAATCACAGATCCTGGGCAGCATCAATTCTGTTTATTTTCCTTGCATAGCATTGCCATCATTGCATTGTAAATTCTTCAACGCGGAAATTAATCGAACATTAATTAATTATTGAATTTAATTTAAAACCACGCAACTAAAAATCACCGTTCCCTGTGTTCGACCTTGGTAGACTTGCCAAGTAAAAATACTCCACAACATTCAAACGTGTGTGGTTTTTGACGAACCAAATTTACCTCCTATACTACGACACTTCATCACTCTTAAAGAAGCAGATTTGACGTTCATCATTGTCATAGTCAAGTTGTGAGAATGTGGTAAAAGGAGAAAATGTCTCATCAAAATCGGTGCATTCTCCATAAGTGCAGCCCTTAGCTACGAGACGTATCTTGAATGACTCTATATTCCCATCAGTTTCCCTATTTCTCTTGAAGATCCACTAATACCCAATAGGTTTAACCCCATTAGGTGGATCTTGAAGAGTCCATAACCCATTCTTATGATGGAGTCTACTTTAGATTGTATTTCTAGTATTCATCTATCCATTTCATGATTTGCTAATGCTTCATCATATGAAGTCGAAGTATCATTGTTAATATGATACAAGGAATCCATACCTTTTAGGCAATCTTACCACCTTGAACTCTTTTAAAGAGATACAAATGTGTAATTTTTCATTATCTCTTCAATTCTTGGGGTTGAAACTTCATCAGTCTGACTAGACTCTATGAGTTCACTACAATCTTGACTCTTAAGGAAATCGTCTACTAGAAATTTGATGTCTCTTAAGACAAATACTTTTTGAGTAACATGATCATAAAGTAGGTATCCGATATCATTCTTTCCATATCTAATGAAGTAGCACTCTCGAATGTGAGATTCCATCTCACTTGCATCCATTTTTTAGTATGGACCAAACAAGCTAAATTCTTGATTGTTTAAGACCTGACTTGGTTCCAAACTAAATCTCACGAGGAGTTCTAAGACTGGTTAGATTGGAATCTTGTTTACGACATCGGTCACAATGTCTACTACATGCCCCAAAAATTAAGAGGCAACTGTGCTTTACTCATCATTGATCTCACCATATAATATAGTTGTAGGTTTATATGTGACCATATATAACCTAATTTTGTACATTTTTACCATGTTTGATATAACTATTATAAATAAATACATTTAGTATAGTAATACCTTATGTATTATGTTCGATACATATTATTTAAGTTAATTTATAGAATATTTCAATACCATCCTTTCTGTTTACATTCATATACATTTTTTAAGATATGGTAGCATTATTTTTATATCCATCAATATTAGTATCCACAATCGCATTTAAAAACGGAAAAAGATATTATAAAATCTGCATCATTATTCATATTTGACCGTTTGCATCTCTAGTCAAGTTTGAGGTAACTTACCTTATAAATATGGTAAAGACCTAAGGTAAGATTACAGAAGTCGGAAAGGAAAGACATACAACCAAAACTACTGCCTACCACACACATCTAACTGCATCTGCTTTCTTGTACATAACATATATGAACGTGAATTCAACAGCGGAGCATTAATGAGATAGAGTGAAGGAGGGCGAAGAGAAAAGAAGACAGTTGAAGAGGAAAGACAACTATACAGTCCTATTTGAGAATTTTTCTGCAAAGCTTTAATTTCATTAGTCATTTAAAGGTAATCTATAAAAATGTGACCCGAGTTGTTAACATCAACGGACACAAACATAAATACAGATGGTTTATAGGAATGGCCGTGGAATTATAAAATTAGTAGCACAACTGGCAACAAAATTACGAAGGGTACAAGAGCAAAAATCACTTAGATCCATTATAAGTGCTTTATCTTGATTTTTTTCCGCAGAAGGCTGTCAACATGTGATACCCGAGTCACACCCCTTCTCAAGGACATATAAACGATAAATCAATAAATTCAAGCAGGGAAATAACTCGTACATTCCAATACCAATCAAAATAGAAGATTGTTTCACATGTGATACGCATAAATTTTGTTTTAGGATCATTAGTTTCAATTATTTGGTAGATGAATCTTGGATGTGATTTTTTCGAAAAAAAATGGTCATGATCATTTATATAAAATAGCACAAAGAAAAGGCTAAGGACTTCTGGCCCCGAAAGCCGAAGCCATCATTGTTCAGTACCTGCATAGAGGATTCGTGGATAGTTGTGAAATGATACATCAGAAACATTGATCTGAACCTGCTTGAGGTCAGTAACAAAATATTCGTTAATAATATATAGGTGATCAAAATCAGGAATTAGAGACAACAAGGAACAATACTATTGAAGACTATTTGAAAGGCAATGGTTCGTACATTACAATAATACAATCACCATAGTCGAACAAACACGTAAGCACGGCACATGACAATAAGCAATCAAAACAGGCTAGAAGCTTCCCTCCATGGAACACCAAAGGACAAGAGTTGGGACACAGATGCTGAAGACAAAATTTACTCCAGTCTAAGCACACTAATAATTCATCTGGTGCAACAAGAGCACCTAGTCACTTCTAAATTATAAATTTTGGAGGCCCTACCCACAAATAGGAGTTACTGGGCTTGCCTACAGAAGTATCAATGCACCAATAAGCTTTGTGAAAAAAAAGCATATAATGCCCTAGAAAAAGGCACCTTCAGCTGGCTGTGATAGCTTCCTGTTGTATGGAGCTGCCATTTCCTTCTTCAGTTGTGTCAAGATGTCCTCCATCGTGTACTCTCTCTGCCAATTTGCCAAAAGCCCAAACTTTTTTGGTTCTACCTGCATTGCATTCATATGTTGCAAATTCATTTAGATACATGGGGGAAAATATATAGAGAGAGAGATTGCAATAAAATATAACACCACCAACTCCATCTGTCTGCTAAATCGAAGGGAAAAAATAATATGACCAAGGTTTTTAAAAAAAAAGTGGATCGACAAGGTTTTCCTAAAATCAAGGCAAGCCATAGTCGCAGGCACAGTGGTGACATAGTTTGGCAATCGGTTCGTGAATGTGTTAATAGTGACAGCGAAGGTGAAGATGGTGAAATCGTGGTGGTTGAGAGTGATATGGTGGTCTTGTGGTAGGAAGGTGTTGGGTTTGTTGGTTGCAGCAAAAATGGGGGAAGAGATGGGGGAAGGAGGAAAAGTTGAGAAGACAAGTCAGGGAGGAAAGGAGACATCAAAGTAAGGAAAGATGGAGAGAAAACAAGTGAGAAGTATGAGAAAGGAATGGGAGATGGTGTAAAGAATTAGGAAAAGAGGGGGAAATATAAAGTGAAGGTTATTGGGAATGAGGGGAAATGGGAGGGGGGAACCGAGAGGGTGAGTGAACTTAAATGATGGAGAATCTTTTACTCGATACATTGTTGATGGGAAAATTTGTAATTTGTCCTTGTTTACGAGGAGGTTAACTTCCTTTCAACAATGAATGAAAATATGATTAAAAAAATAATGAAAGAAAATAAATATACAATTTAAGAGGCATCCTTTTGGGAAAGGATGAGGCAACCAAAATACAATTTAGCGATTTTACCGCAAACAGTGAAAATTTTGCAATAAAGTCCTTAGAAATTAATTACGTTGCTCTCTCTTTCCCCTATAAAAAAGAATATTGCTGTGTTGGGAGGACATCCACGTAGTTGAGTTGGGTTGCTCCCCCTTTCTTTCCCCTATAAAAAAGAATATTGTAGTGTCGGGATGACATTCACGTAGTTGAGAAGAACCGGATGAAGCATCTAAAGTTTTAACTACTTAAGCTGTGTCCTGCCATGGATGTTTTGTTCGATCAAACAAAGCAAAAAATGTTGTGATATCCACAGACGGGTAGCCAATTTTCCTCCCTCAAGAAAGCCATCATTGAAATCTTACCCTAAAGAGACCTCAAATGGAAGTCTCGCAGATGTTAAAGATCGACAATATCTGAAGTTATGGAGAAATTCAAAACATAGGTATTCTACCAATACGTTTGATTATTCAGTATGAACCAAACTTTCTGGAACTCAAATTATGGCAGGCACTCAATCGGGAGTCGAAGTTAATCCTTCAAATCGTACAGCATTAATAAAACTCCCTCGTGGAATTCAAATGCTCTCTTTTGGGAAGTTATCAAAATCGATAGTCGATTTTCAGTCGGTCGAGTTACTACTATGGATTAATAGAGAGACGAGGGATCAATCATATTTTAGCAAGTTTTGTATTTATACATATATTCTTATATATTTACATATCGTGGAGAAATAAAAGAAACAATGGAATTCCAATCAAACATTTTGCAATTGTAGGTTTGATTTACTTTTTAAAAACCAAAAAAATATAAATAACAGTTAAAAAAGTCAACCACCTTGGCCGACTGATTGGATCGACTACTCGATCGGCTGACTACTGACCAATCTCTATTCAGTCGAGCAGCCCAGCAACCTCACTAGTTTGCCTAGTCGGGCAATTTTTGCAAGTTGTGAGTAATAGCATAGGTTTGTTATTTGGTGGTTATGGCTTGTAATTTGACCCAAATGCCTTGGTGGATGCAATGGAATTAGGCTGACATTTCCTTTGTATTTTTTTAAGAAAACATTTCGTTTGTATTCACACATTCAAAAAAGTGATGTACCATTTGACCAACAAGGAGATGTTATAAGTGAACTCTGCATAATCAGCTCCCGTTGTGAGGATTTTTCACCTACAAAACAACGTAACAAGGTGTCTAAAGGACAACTGGTTACTTCCGTTTGACCATCAATATAAGGGTGGCATACAATACTAAATTGCAATTCAGTGCCCTGTTTAGCCCATAAAATGACTAAAAAATGAGCATCTGTCAGGGGTGTAAATGGACCTCGAGATACCATACGAGTATGTGACAGAGATGACATCGTTAGATGAGTAGCGAAGATGACTAAAAGGTGGAGGAAGAGATGCCTGAGGTGGAGTTTGATAGATCTCAACGGAGAGTAAAGGCACAGAGCTTGCAGTTCACCGACTGATCGATCACCCAGAATGTGTGATTGATCACCCGTAACTAGTGCAATCAGTACTGATCTGATTGGAATTGAATTACGAACTAAATAAAATGGTGACATGCAAATATGATATATATATATATATAGGAAATCTGAGACATCATTGATTACTGAAATTCTATCTATTAAGTAAATATATGATGAAAAGTGGTCCAATATGGAATAGAATATCATATGGTGATCTTTCGAATAGTAGAAAATCGTATATGAGGTCATACATGGTTCCGCCTGCCCACGAATGTGGAATCCCGTGGAGGTTTCATGATGCAAATCGTGAATCGGCGATGGCGGAAAATATTTTTTTATGGTGGATTTTTTGGTGGAGAAGAGATTAGAGGAGAGAAGAGAAGAAGGCGCGCCTGTTGCGCGAGACTTGGGGAGGAAGAAACGTGTAGACCACGCGGGGGAGAAGGAGAGAGACGGAGATAGAGATAAAGATCTCAATTTTTCATTAACTTCAACTGTCTAACACTGTAACACAATAGCCAATCATCCCTTTATATAGGAGGGATGAGGTTACAAAAATAGAAACTTGAATTTAAATTGAAAAGTAATTATCCTAAATTGACTCTAATTAATTAACCGACTAATTTGAAAATCAAATTTATAATTAATTATTGAAGATCACAGGCGATCTCGTTTATTTAATTAAAGACACGACAACTTAAATAAACGTAAATAAAATTGACCGATAAAATTAAATAAATATTCGGCCCTATACTTTGGGTCCACGCTGCATCATTCACCTTACACACGGAAGTAGTTCTAGAGGTGCATGAGTAATGGAGTTGGCGACAACAAGGGATGGACATGCTCAAGGTTCGAAATATCGATATCGTATCAGTCAATCCGAAAAGAGATATATCGGGATATATAAATGATATTGGTAAAACAATAAATAACATACGAATGCATACTTACATGCAAGAATGGTGTAGTTACACATCATTCCACATTCTACCGTACATATCATTATTGTCAATACTGATTGTTGACTACCAAGAGATGTTAGAAAGGAAGATGAAATTCAAAGAAGAACAAGAACGGCTTAGTGACATCAAGGAGGTGTATTTAGGTTTTAGCATATTAACTTTACATCACATCGCATATTATATAATAAACAAAATGCCGAGCTATATCGGATATCATATGAACAAGCTAATGAGCATAATAATATATACGTAAGCAAATATTCCTTAATCAGCTCTAGAATTGTTTCATCTACACCCCCAAAAGAGGACAAAGCTACCCCATTCAAAACAGGGTCCATAATATGTTTTCAAAGTTGGGAACAGATATAAAAACAAACTTCCAAAGAGAGTGAACAAAAATTAAAAAATGGGTGATATTGAGAAAAATCAACTCTGCATCGATGGTATAGGTCGATATCGATCGAGATATCTAGAAATTATGTAGTGAAATCTTTTATTTTAACTGATAAGATCGATATCTCGTGAGATACAGGGCAATATCCTAGAATTCGGTATACATCCGAATATCAAAATCCTGACGATAGCCTGGAATGTTTAAGAGGGAGAAAATCTAAAATAATTATGAACAAACTGAAAACTCTAAAAACTATCTCCCCAGGATCTTAATAAATACTAGAAATCGTAGCCTAACACTAGAAAAACTCAAGAACAAGTAGTATGAGTATGAAATATACAAACCACTAAGAAATCCACCTCTAGATACATTTAAAATGATGAAAATCACCTTAGGAAAACCTTATCTAAATCCAAGAAGAAGTTGTATGCAATAATAGCTCAATATGACGAGATAGAAACTGATATCAGCGGTATCGATCGATATGGGAGAAAGTTCAAAACTTCAAGTTTTGATCGATACCCATCGATATCCCGATATGTCAATGATATATCCATCGATGTTCGGGAAAACAACGTACATAGTAGTATCGATATCGACTGACATAGGATACCAAAATATCAACAATATATCTCGATATTTGAATCCTTGGACATGCACGTTTAGGTCCTCGGGTAGAAGTCTAAATGACCACAACCCCAGTTGCATTGATTGGGTGACACGTAGTACTTAGAGGATTGATATAATTCAGATGTTGCTCGACGAAGATGGTACCAAGTTGTGTGATCAGTAGTTTAGTCTTCATTTTCAGACATGGAATTAGTACATGGGGGCTAATTATGGCCAATCCCTCAAGTTGGTTTCCTTGCGATAATTCAATGAGGGAAATTTCGAAAGTTGGTTAGCAAAAGAGGATTTGTGTTAGTTTCCCATACCCATAAAAATACATAAGAAGTCATAGGTGATGTTATGATTACTTAGAATAAGGTGATAGATCCGATCCAGTGTAATGGATTTTGTGTCGTGACTCGTGGCCTACGCCATCGTGGATTCTTATCGATAAGTAGTGAACTCATGTGGTTACATGGAAGTTTCACAAGTGTTATAGCTCCGTCTCATCCGTCGTGCTTAGCCAACAAGAGGTTTTGTATTTAACAATTATATCGGAGATAATTAATGTTACTCCACCAATCAAGGTTGTGTCCTGTGTGAGTAGGTTGTTACCTTGTGGAGGTTACTCGTGTGAAGGAGTCCATACCCACATTGTTGTGTAGTTGCACGTTCAGTGTACTTGCTTTCCCACTTGTTGTTGGTGTTGAATCCGTATCGAGCAATTTCTCATAACATACATTTTCTGTGTGATCTAGCAAGTATCTAGGATCTGTTCATAGTAGCAATAGTGATCGGGAGTTTTTGGAGCTATAGTGTTATTCTGCACCAGACATAGTACGTATTTTGTTAATTATACATATTTGATTACTTCAAATCTTCTTTATTTTACTTTTGAGAGATATTTTGTTGTACATATATTGTTATACTCTGATGGCGTATATGTATATTGGGCATGGGCATACTTGTATATTTCGTAGGATGATAATGGAAAAAATGAATGCAATACTTCTCTTTCACTTTGCTTATTCTCCAGCTTGCAAATGTGAATCTGATGCCTGTTAGTTGTGTTGCTGAGTATCATGGTCGTACAACTGAGGCGTGACACTTTCGTTCATCAATTGACTGCAGAACGAGACAAGTTTCTCATCGGTCTATCAAGTGTATTTTTGTTGGATATTCTCAAACCCAAAAGGGATATTGATGCTTTGACACTATCAGGCGGAAATATTATGTAAGTGTTGATGTCACCTTCTTCGAGTCTTTTATGTATTTCTCTCCTACATGAGACAGAGCGACATCATTTGAGTCAAAAACTGAGATTTGTCTCCTTCTCCGCTCCTACTTAGGCTAAGACATTTTCTGTGTGTAGTCTGGAAGACCACGCATTACATAACCCCCTACTCATGTACCTTCACAATCATTCAACATAAAAAATGGTAAAGCCTTCTCCCACTATAACTAGGGTCGGCTACATGGATTCTTGATCAACCATGTTGAAAGATTCGACTATTTTTACGTTGGTTGTTGATTACCTAATGCAATCCCCACAAGGGGATCTTGAACCCTAGTCTTTTAGGTGGTAGACACATTGCACTACCACCAGACCATTTAAGTGGGTGGACACATGGTTATTATTTATGACACAATAATTGATTCTTTTTAGCATAGTGATACCGTAGAGCATGGTGATTCAATTGATCCAGGAGTTACAGTTCAGCAGGATAGACCCTACAATTCTTCTAAGGACCTTACTCATCCCATTGCTCTTCGAAAGAGTCAATATACATGTGCCACATACTCTCTCTCGTCATCTTTTTTATCATCTCTCAGAGGACTATATGAAATTCATAGTATACGGTTGTTTGTTATTGTCCTATGCACACATCATGACGCATTACAAGATAGCCAGTATGGTTGGCTATGGAAGAGGAGAAGCAGCTTCTTAGTTCAAAGGCACCTAGACCTAGGCCACAGCCCTCACCATAGCATTTGTGGTTGGGTGCAAGTGGGGTATTCATAGTGAAGCATCGAGCGAGCATTATTACAGTTGTTTCAACTGGATGACATCAATCAAGCATTATCTGTGGTTGGGTGCAAGTGGGTATCCCATGGTGGATGGATGGCTATGGACTAATCGTTGTTTCAGTCAAATGTCAGGAAAGCATTTCTATATGCAGAACTTCTATAAAAAAAAAGTGTACATGTAGCAGCCACCTGAATTTGAAATTAAGGAGGGGTGTCAGAAGGTATGCATGCTCTATAAGGGTGTTTATGTCCTTAAGCAAATTCAAGAGTGTGGTTCCAAAAGCTCTTAGACTTGATTGACACCAGGACTTCACCAGATTTACTACCACTCATTCATTATTTGTGCATGAGTCAATAGAGGTACGGTCGTCATTCTGGTGCATGTAGATGATGTCATTATTACAATAGATGATATCAAGGGAACAGATAAACTAAAAGACTTCCTTGAGAAACAATTCATCACCAAGGATATTAGGGAGCTCCAGTACTTCATTGGTCGAGAGTTTGCTAGAAATCACAGAAGGTTTGTGACAAGTCAAGAATCTGAGTACAGAGCCATGGTTATGGTGAGCACTGAGAGTATGTGGGTCAAGTCGATCTTGACTGACCTAACAATGGAGGTGTCTCTCCATTTGCAGCTCATGTGTGACAACCAAGAAACCTTATTCATTAACAACATTCCAGCATTCCATGAGCAGACTGACCACATTGAAGTCGATTGCCATTACACCCGGGACATGATTCGGAAAGGCTTCATATCTACTTCCCATGTCAGCTCAACGAAACATACAACTAACCTATATTTACTGAAGTATTCGCCAAGAGACCATTCCAGAAGTGATTATCCAAGTTGAGCATAATAGACATCTATGCTCCATTTTAAGAGAGTAATAATAATAGTTTATTTATAGTACGACGATCCTTTTTTTCTTTTCTTTTCTTTTCTTTTACGTTTACGTCCAATAAGGCATCTACGTAGCTTAACCAGGCAACCTATTTTCACCTCTACAGTTTTTTTTTATTTTAAAAGGACCCTAGAGCCTGGTAATAAGCATATACTTATTCCCTTTCCACATGTACAGTTGAGGCTATCGACCATGACTACCTTATGTATCATACAGTTAATGATCAACAGAGTTAGCTAAAAATAACTTATATGTAGTTGATGGTCTTAAAAAATAGATCAAGAAAACAATAAAAATGATATATATCCAATATTGATCTCTAGTCTAAGAAGATATGGCAATATTGAGGAAATGCTTCGGGGAGTTGAAAATCAGCATAGATCCGGAGATTCCCGAATAGGTCAACCATAAGGAAAGCCATGCGCTCTGACTACCAGGTCCAAGGCCAATAGAGGTTACAAGCGAAAGGTCCCGGCATCACAAAGTTCCCCATGATACTAATGTTTCCACTAACTAATGTTCAACTAATACTCTTGATGTAGGTCATTTGTATAACATATTCAAAGTACTCAAATTAATCAAGTTAAAGAGTTAACTTGACGATGTAGAGATAGATGAAGTCCCGTATCATAAACTACCATGAGATAGACAATCGTCCTTTGAATGGAAACAGATATACCATGTATATCTGAGTGTGTACATTTGGCAGACGACTAGGTAGATGGCTCGACCAGATCCATATACCAATAAATTGGTGTGTGTATATATAAGGGTATATGAGGCGTATCATTTCCCAAAGGAATCATATAAGCTTATACTTGATAAAACTGGAGCCAAAGCTCATCATACAACGTTGGACTAAAGTGAATCCCACAAGTGCTCATCCTATTTAAGAAACAAGATACGAATTCAAGAGTGTCAATATACGCATTTGGAAAGCATGTGATTAGTGTTGAGATATTTGTGTAATTGATCCTTTGAGTGAGAGTTGTTAATCCCGAATAGATGAACGATGGGACTCGTTGAGTTTGGAGGGGGCTATACATATAGCCTACATACCATGTGATTGAGAAATTTAAGAGATCATCCAACCTTTAGTGGCTTTCTCCCGTGATTTCATCCCGATCATCTGGAGTGAGGTTCCACGTAAACCAGGTTTTTATTGCCTTCCATGTAAACCAGGTTTTATTGCCTTTGATTCCGCAATTCTTATTTCTTGTTGTCACACAGTTATGAAAGCAAGTCAGCTTTGGGATCATATTCAAAAAAGCAATTTATTTTTATTTGTTGTCTTAATTTTTTTTCTCCCAAGTTTGGCATGTGTGTCTTATTGCCTTCCATGTATACCAGGTTTTATTGCCTTTGATTCCGCAATTCTTATTTCTTGTTGTCACGCGGTTATGAAAGCAAGTCAGTTTTGGGATCATATTCAAAAAAGCAATTTATTTCTATTTGTTGTCTTGTGTAAGTTGAGTAATGTATTGCCCAAGTTGGACACCCCGTGCCCCTCTTTATGGGGGTGTCGATACTTGTGTAATTTAGCATCTACGAGAGGGAAGTGGTTAGTCCCATATGGATAAGTAGTGGGAGTTGTTGAGTTTATGGGGCTATAAGTAGAGCCCACACACTCTACAATCATTGAGAAATTTAATAGAGCATCCAACCCTTTATGGCTCTCTTATAGGAAGGGAGAGATAAATAGTGGAAGGAAAGAGTTAGAGGAAGAGGGTGATCTCAAAATTGTTTCTCACGAGAGTTCGAAGATATTTGAGCCTCCCCTAAGATATTTACTTCATGTTAGTATCTTACTAAAATATATATAGGAGTTATTTTAGTTTTATGAACATTTTTCCTCAATGGAGGGAGGCTTACGCCTCGATTGCCTCAAAGATTACACCTTAATACACCTCATATTTTTTAAAACATAGATATTCGATTTTATATAAAAAAAAAATTGAATGATCTTTTTACTCCCTATTCCCTAATATTAAATGTATGTGCTATTAGCGAATCACAAAAACATTAGATCTTGTCGTGTTTTCTTTTCAAAACGAAACATTGGATTTAAAGGAGAAATTTTTTTATGAAAAATTAATGAGATGATTGATTTTCAAATAAAATGTTTTTTTTCAAAATTTTCCGATGCATTCAAAAAATATAAGATTATTTATTACTTATTAGTGACCGACTCTACTCACTCGCACAAAATATTGAGTGTTCGAAAACAACAGTGTATACCCTCATGCAATATGATTGGACATGTTACTTCTCTTTGTAATTGATGAATGTAGCTTTGTGATGTGACTATGGAATGCATATTCTCATTCATTTATGTGACATGTGATAAGTGTTGTAGTGATTTATGATATATACGCAAGGTTGCAAAAATCGGTAGTCAGTACTCAGTCGGTCGGGTCACTGACTAAGGATTAATCGATAGTCGAGTGATTAATTGGATTTAGTCGGGCTTTAATCGGCTTTGATTTTTAAAATATATAAGTCATTTTTATACATATATTATAATATATTTACTTAGATTTATATATATTTTTACCATCATAATGAATCAAAAAAAGTAATTGAATTTAAATAAAACATTAAGTGTATTAGAATAAGTTTGCTTTTAAAAAAGTAAGAAAAAATGGTATCTCCAAGCAAAAATTGGTTGACAAGTGGACCTGGTCGAAATTAGTCGGTACTCAGTCAGCCACCCCACTGACTAGACTAGTCAGACCTACTAGACGGGTTAGTCGAGTGACTTTTTTCCTCGTAAAAATTGGAAAATGCAAGTATGGTGAAAGAAACAATATCTTTTTTCCTCGTAACTCCAACTTATGCTCTTAATGATTTAATCATTAATGCACAACATCACACTCCATACCAACTCAAGAATATGAAAATGTAAAGATGCAGAAACAAGAATCTTACAAGGATATACACTAGATTAGCAAACATTGTGAACAACCTCAAAGCCCTTATGAAGAATTCCTGGCTACAAGGAAAGATCATTGACTCTCACTCTCACATATGGGAGAAAAAGGTTGTTCTTACGAAGAATAATATTAACGATATACATAAGGAGTGTGTTCTCAACAACTTCCTATCATTAAAGCAAGAAAGGTCAAAAGATTATGATGAAACCAAAGAGGTGAAGTCTAGCCTTCAAAATCATCCACGAACCGTCATCCGATGAAGATAAAGATGCAAACTTGCTCCCGCAAGGTAGTTCAAAAAACTTGAAGAACAAGAAAAGATTTGAGAAAAGGAAGGACAAGTAAGATCATCACGTTTTGCTACAAATGAGAAAAAAATGATCACAATCACAAGGATTATCTGCTATGCAAGAAAAGGCGATCGGGCTAAGAGGATGTACCCAAGAAACTCAATAAGAACCTTTAGAAGAAGAAATCCCATCCCATATGGGACGATCTAACTCACAATAACAACAATAAAATCCTTTCCCACATTAAGTAGGGTCAGCTACATAGATTCTTTACCTCCATTCAGATCTATCTTGGGTTATTCTCGGGCTTAGATCTAAAAAAACTTAGATCCATTCAGATAGTCTCATTCCAACACTTCTCGGGTCTTCCTCTCCCTCTTAGTCGGTTGAACATCCCAAAACTCGCATCTTCTAAATTGGTGCATTAGCCGACCTCCTTTCTAAATGGCTAAACCATCTTAACCGATTTTCTCTCATCTAAACCTTTATCAGAGCTTTATCAACTTTCCTTCTGATCGCATCATTCCAAGTCTGATCTTTACGCGTATGACCACATATCCACCTTAGCACGTAACCGTCACTCTCTACACATGCCTTTGGTTCACAAGCCAACATTCGGGCCCATAGAGCATAGCAGGTATCACGGCTTCTTGGTAAAACTTTCCATTGATTTTCAAATGAATTTTCTTCTATCACATAGAATAGTAGAGGATACTCTCCACTTTAGCCAACCTGCATGCATTCTATGGAAAGCATCTCCATCAATTCCGCCATCATGTTGCAGAATAGGTCCAAAGTGTTTAAAAGAATCTTTCTTCTGAATGTTATCATCTCTAATCTTCACCTCAGTTTCTTCACCATCGTTGCCATCAAAAGTACACTCCTTATATTCAGTCTTAGCGATACTTATACAAAATCATTTAGTCTCTAATTCACGTATCCAAACCTCGAGCTTCTCATTTACTCCATGTCTAGTCTCATGAATCAACACAATATCATCAATGAATAAAATACACCAAGGCATCTCATCTTAAGTGTGACTAGTCAACTCGTCCATAATCAAATTCAAAAAATGTATATCTAGCTAATGGTATTAGAAGATGAGGAACGTCGATTCATCCTACTATTAGACGCATTTTATGATTTTTTTTTTGCATCCTATAAAATTAAAAATGGAGACAGTAATTTAAAAATGGATTTTGTAAGGGTTCCTTTTAAAAGGAAGCTTCATGTAAGATACTTCTCTCAAAGATAAAATCAATCTTGCTAAAAAAAGTTATTTGCTTTAACGCCTTGAAACCCCAAAAACATATAATTTAGACAAAGTACTCTGCATACAAAGGCCACTTTCTAGTAAAGGCCAAATGGGGGTACACAGACACATCTTGTATATAAAAGGAGCATTCTTAGATAAATTAAGTAAAACTAACAACATATCAAAGAATATTCTTAAACATTATTACGAAAGAGGTGAAAGAGACCACATGAAATGGATTATAAACACTTCAAAGAACGGAATACGAGCACTAAATCTTAATATACCCAAACATACAACACAAGCGAAGTCACATTGTACGAGACACAAACTTAGTGGATGTAGTATGTAATAAAGCTTATAAATTACATTAACCTCTAGAGTTTTTAAATCATTGATGAAGTCATTAATGATGTTAGGAGAAAGTTAAAAAAGAGATGAATTTTTGGAAGTAGATAAAAAAATTGAATGATTATTTGGTAAATTCTCATGACAGCAGTTCTTTTTGGTATAGAAGATTAGGGCACCTTCAACCCTTAACAAATTATGTAAGCACAACATAGTTAAATGGTTACCTTAAAAATTCAGCACACGTACGGTTGTGATGCTTGCCTTTCATATTTACTTCACTTACTCTTGGTGGCCCTACAAAGTTAGACAATTTGAAAGGATACAAGTTTTGCTTAATTATTGTTGATGATTTTCCTTTAGCATAAGAAATAAACATTTTGATGTTTTGTCACATTCTAGTGCAAATTAAAAAGGATACGTGGTTTCTCATATTCACACCAATCATAGTGATGAATTCGAAAATCATGAATTTTTACAATCATGTGATTCTCATGGTGCAAAACATAAATAATTATTCCCTAAAGGTCATCGCAGTTGATCGTCTTACCACTTCTTCATTCGTGTTGGGAGGAGACTTACCTCAAGACGGACTGCGAGTTATCTCAAGCATACAAGAGTCGTCGTGTGTGGCTCCATTAAAAAGCATAAACAAGTTTCACCTCCATAAGTTTCGGTTGGAGGTTCCTACAAGGATGTTATATTGGGTGGTTTAGAGGGCTTCTCACATCTACCTCGATCTGTTGCGGAAGAAGCGCTGGGAGACAACAGCAAGACCTCGAAAAGTCCTTTAAACTCTAGATACTTCTCAAAAATGAGGAAGAGGACTTCGATGTATAGAGAGGACCTCACCGTTTAGGAAGTAACCATAGAAACGATGGAGCCCACTATCTATTTTATATCATTTTTTATATTTAGTTTAGTATCGATAGAATTTTTCTTATTTCCATGTGAAATGATGAAATATCCGAAATAAAAAATCATGGTTAGAAGGTCATATCAGTAAAAGCCATTGGAATTTGTATTTTATATATTGGAATTATCTATATTGTTATTAATGAATGGGGAGAAGGGAAAAGAATGACGGAAAGAATTGAAATCAATTCAACTCTACCAAGTTGTTTAATAGAGATGACATGTGCTCCTTTAACCATGCCAGTCGAGGACCATAGGGTGGCGACGAGAGTTCCAAAAGTCCTTCAAATTCTACAAAGACTTCTTAAAGAGGTCTCCTTCCTAAAGTCATGTCTTCTATACTACCAAGTGGTTCGATAGAATTAATGAGACCTTACGCACCTTTGACCTAGCCTACTACATCGAGGACTAAAGGGCATAGTTTTAAAAAGCGCCGCCTCGAGGCGCTGAGGTGTACGCCTCGAGGTGAGGCGAGCCTAAAGTGCCTCAAGGTGTGCGCCTCGAGATCTATGGCCGGTGCGTACGCCTCACCTCTTCGTGAGGCGCTCGAGGTGAGGCGGAGGCGTAAGCCACGAGCATGAGGTTTTTTTTAGCTTTTTGATTATGTGCTTTGCACATGACCCAATTTTTTCCCGAAGCATTATTTTTTAATGTTTTGTTTTTATTTCCATGTTAAACCTTGCATATTTCTATATGTAGCTCCATATAAAGAGAAGATATAGCTTGAAACAAACAAAAATCTGTGATCTTGTATATATCATGTTCAATTTATCATGCATCTGCACATACTAGTTCTATTGCACACATATTTGAGTTTGAATTATAATAAGTATTTTATATTAGTTGCAAATTTGAATGTTGTTGGCTCCGGTCAGTATCTTTCTCACCAAATATTTAGCATATACCATATTGAGAGCCATGGCTTACTTTCCATATATATGGGTCTATCTAGTATAGCTTGGAAAATTTTCTTATCAATATATGCGACATACATTACATTAGCCACAAAAAGCTGGCACATCAACATTTTTGCCATTAATATTATTATATGTGTGAAATTATTTTTGAATGTGTTTTTGGCAAAACTTAATATTATTATATGCTTTTCTAATGTATTTTGCTTTAATTTTATTTTTTAAAAAAATTAAGGCTTACGCCTCGACCGCCTCAAGGATTATGCCTCGCCTCAACTTTAAAGAAAATGCCTCGGACCGCCTCGTGCTTTTTTAAACCTTGCTAAAGGGGGAGCTTTTAATCCTTCTCCTTTAACCTCACCACTAATTCAATTTCATCTTTAAGTAATAGGAAGATCTACAGGTGGTGAGATAAACAAGGCATTACAGTAAATTTGACTTCATGCGTAAGTGTCACATAACTTCAATTGATGTGACTCAAATTATGACCTAAAAAATGCTTTAGGGTGTATCTTGTTGCGTGAGAGCTCTTGGTGGTGCAAGGGAGCAACCTTGAAATTGAGTGGGGCAACCTTCATTCCCAAAGTTTCACATGTTCACTTGAAGGCACATTACCATGAGTTTTGATAGGGGTTCTTCAAAAGGTTTTCATGACGTGAACTCTAAAGGCACAAAATCTAAAAGCAGCTGATTACATAGGTTTCACTTATATTTGGAACAAAAATTATTAACTAAATGAAGATCCCCATATGGAATTTATGAAAGGAAAATGAATCCTACGACTGCAATGTTGTGTAAATGGCAAGAAAACATTGTGTTGTTCCAAGAAATTAAGCAACCTATGTGGGATGTCAAAACTTGGAATTATTCATGCTGACTGTGTTCTATATTTCAAATCAGTAGTTTATTCATGCAGATGTGTGGGGCACATTTGTTGGTTGAAAATGTGACCTATTGCGCCACATAAGGTTAAGTTGTTGGGGCAAAGGTCATTAAAATTGGCATGCTTGAAAAAATATATTGGGTGTTAAATTGTTGTCACGACTATGTAAAGTCCCTCAATGGGCGCGCAATTAGGATTCTGATGTGGGATGAACTACAGCATATGTTGTTTAGTTTCTCATGGGAACCATGACAATTGGGAGGGGACTACAACATAAAGTTAAGGTCCATAAAGGCATAAACACACCTGAATTTCAAAGAGGGATAGATGTAGGTTTAGCCAACTTCACCTCGTTCATCAATGATTTGAAGCTCAAAATTACATAAGTAGGGGGCTGCATATGTACTTGGAGAAACTCACTCGTGTTACCATATTGGTCATTTCCTCATTTCAAATGATTTGTTGTAGTGTTTTCATCTCACATCTATCAAATAATTCCAAGGTCTCATTCCGACCATACTCCTCTTATCTGGGACTTGGGTACACGACTGCATCCTACATCTTCAAAGTTCAAATTCATTAAGCGATCGCGTGCTATCTATCTGAAGTTCAAATTCAAGCGCTCTAGGCTCCTCGAAGAAAGTTTCAAATCCTTAATTGCAGAGTTTTGGGGAGAGTGTCGGGCATCATGCTCGACAACCCAACAAGTTGTAGCAAAGCTCTAACCTCTGTAAATATCTCTTACCGTCTGAAAAAATGAAGTCCGAGCACAGAGGGGAGAAAGGAGAACCAAAGCACAGGAAGTGGTTGCATTGTTAGACATATTTGAGGACAACAGGAATTTGACCCTTGCAATTTTTTAAAGGATGACGTGTCAGGACATTATGGCAGAAAGAAAGAAAAAGAGAGAGACTAGAAGCAACACTCTAAGCAGAGATGGTGGCAAAAAGGAGATCCAAACACAAAGAACTCCCATGCAATTGTTGGTGGGTGAGGATGACATAATCACATCCATTATGCAGTTGATGGGGGACACTTCTGGGGTGATGGTAAGGTCAGGTCCACATTAATGGCTTGATATCATGCTTTTACCAAAAGAGTAGGGGGCAAAACTTGGAGGTGGTTAGTGCGTAGGAAAACTCTTGAATAAAGTTGTCATTTCGTGCAAGCCTTCTCTTAACCGAGTACATTCAACGCTTGCAAATCTTAAGTTGATGGTTTACTGTGTTCAGATAGCTTTCCAGTGTTATTCAAAGAATTTAGAAATCTAGCGAAGAAAAATTATGCAGCATGAAATTGAGAATTACAATTAAAATTCGGGATTTTCATCTGTTCAATTGGAGTCTAATTAAATTGGGGGCAGGGTTAGTTGTTAATTTTATCTAATTGGGTTGATTACAATTTTGATTTAGATAAAAAGAGAACATGTGATCGGTAGTTAATTATTTGGTTGAGTCAATTTAGGAGTCAATTTAGGGATTAGTTTTCCTTTTATTTTATTTTATAATCACACCCTCCTGTACAAAGGGGCTAGGAGGCATTGTATTAGGCAGTTCAAATCTGAGTGCTTTTGGAGTTTGTACATTGTCTTCTCTCTCCCTTTGCTCGCATATCCCCTACTACGCATATTCATGCATATATTCCAAAACCCCACGTAATCGACGTGTTCTTCTCCATCCTCCTCCCTTCTCCACCATTCATCTCCGCCAAAAAATCTTGTTTGCATCAAGTTTGGAGATAGCAGGATATCCAACTAAGAATAACTAAGACAAACTATTGGAATGTAAGTTCAATGAAAATAAAGTTCGAGTTGTAACAAAGGTAAATATTGGAACATATTCCAATCTAAAAAGGATACTTCAATACGATCTTTTGAAATAATGGAGATTTAAAAGATGATAGTCATAAAATTAATGCAGTTGGATGAAGTAGAGAGGAGCTTCAAGTTTTTTGAGTGGGAAGATACCGTGTGAATGTTAGAGGACCTATACAAGGATCCTTATACCTTCTTGTACAGTGATAAGTTTAATATAAAGATTAACCCCTTGTGTGCCACAACTTGCTCTGGTAATCTCGTTGCTTAGAGCCGCCTCCTCTCTGCCATTTGAGTTGCCATTCATTGTCCTAACAACCCGCATAAGTCGCACATTAAAATAGATCTAGAGTGAAGCCAATTTGCTACCCCCTTTTTTTGGTTGTTGAGCTTGATCTGAAGCTGAATGATCATAACATCCTCGGCAAAAGCTCTTCGACATACGTTAATTGTAGTGATGTTTATGTGGCACCGCCTTTCCATGCAACGATTCAACATCATGTTGCATCTTTAGTAGTTGCATTACCTACATAACACTATTGCCTCCTTGTTTGTTTTGAAACTGTTGTGAAAAAAGGAAAAGATGTTTAATCCTTGAGCCTTAAGCTCTCTTATATAGGGAGAGACCTATGAGAAAATTATATGGAGTAGACAGAAGAACATAAAAATATATAGAAGGTACATAAATATAGAATATATCTCGACACTCCCCCTCAAGATGGAGCATAGATATCTATCATGCTTAGCTTGGATGAACACTTCTTGAAGGGCCCATTAAGTAGAGCTTTGGTGAAGATGTCTGTTGTATGGTCCCCTGAGCTGACATGAGATGTAGAGATGAAGTCCTTATGAATCATGTCGCGTATATAATGACAATCAACCTCAATGTGCTTTGTCCTCTCATGAAATGCATGATTATTAACAATGAATATGGCAACCTGATTGTTGCATTTCAACGACATTGGAAGAGAAACATCTATATGTAGATCTGTTAGGATTGCTCGAACCTACATCATTTCTGTACATGCTTGTGCCATAGCTCGATACTCAGATTCAGCACTAGATCTAGCAACAACAGTTCGGTTCTTACTTTTCCATGAGACGAGAGAATCTCCAACAAATATAAGAAACCCTAATGTGGATTTACTGTCCTTGGGGCACACCCTGCATAGTCTGTATCAGTGCATGCTGAGATAGTCATAGAATCACCCCTTTTAAATAGCATTCCTGCACCGGAGATGATTTGAGATACCTTAGTATCATATGTATAGCATCCATATGAACTTGACGAGGTTGTCCATGAATTGGCTCACTCGACTGACTGCAAATGAAATATCGGGTTTAGTAATGGTAACATAAAGAAGTTTTCCTACCAGCTCTTTGTATCTTCTCCTATCCACCTCATCAGTATCATTATCATAGAGCTTCATGCTTGGATCCATGGATGTAGTCGTAGGTCGACATCTAGGCATACACGTGTCACTCAACAAGTCAGTGACATTTTTTATTTCTGGCAAACTCCAATCCCAAAAAGTATCTTAGGGATCCTAGATCCTTGGTAACAAATTCACGAACCAAAAATTCTTTTGCCCTCTTTATTCCATGCACATCATCTCGTGTAATGAGTGAGTATATCATCAACATACACCATAATAACAGTCATACTTCTGGAGGTTCTCTGTGTAAAAAGAGAGTCATCTGCATTCGACCATTTGAACCCCTATTTCTCAAACAAGTCTGAGAGCTTCTGGAACCAAGCTTTAGAACTCTACTTAATGCCATAGATTGCCTTATGAAGTTTGCCCACCTGTGAACACTTTCCCTCAACAGCAAACCCAACTGTTGTTAAATGTAGACTTCCTCTTGAAGATCACCATACAGAAAAACATTCTTGACATCCAACTGAAACAGAGGCCAATCTCGCACCACGACAACATATAAGAGGATGTGTAAGGTAGAATGTCGAGCAACATGGGAGAACGTGTCAAGATAATCCATCTCGTATGTGTGGCAACCAGTCGAACTTTGTACCTATCAATGGTACCATCTGCATTCTGCTTCACCGTAAAAACCCATTTACAATTGACCATAGATGCCCCAGCAGGGGCGGGGCCAAGGCTCCAGGTACCTCTCGACTGAAGAGCAACCATCTCTTCTTCCATAGCTAATTGCCACTGATCGTCCTGAAGGGCCTCCTGATAATTCTATGGAATGACCACAGCAGATAATGCTACTGCAAACTTCTGGAAATCACCAGTCAAGTGATCAAAAGAGACCATGGATGCAATAGGGTATGTAGCACATCTGTGCTGCTTTCGAAGCGCAATAAGTAAGTCCAACCCAGTAACCTCCACTCCTGTCTCCTGTACAAAACCGTACTTAAGTAAATCACCTGACCCAACCCATGAGGAGTAAGTGAGAATAATTTCTTTTCAGGAAAAGCAAGAGAGAAAGGAATTTTTTTCACCTAAAACTGATGAGGGCATGCGATTAATAAGATAGCATGCCGTAAGGACTACATCACCCCAAAATGAATGCGGAGTATGACTCTGATTGAGAAGGGTCCTTGTAACATCAAGCAAATGATGATGCTTCCTTTCTGCAACCCCATTTTATTGGGAAGTATATGCACACGATGTCTGATGAATTATATCTTGGGTTGAAAAATAATTGGAAAGAGAATGAGTACATAATTTCATGGCATTATCAATTCTCATAAATTTCACAGAAGATGAAAACACATTTTGTACTCAAGTGAGAAAAGTTTTGATAACATTTCTAGCTTCAAATTTATTTTGTAATAAAAAGACCCAAGACAGACAAGAGAAATTATCCACTGCAACAAGTTAAAACCTGTGTCCCTGATGATCCAGAACACGACTGGGATCCCAAATATCTATACGAAACAACTCAAAAATGGAGCTACTGCTCCGTCTTCGATGAATGGGAAATGTCGATCCATGATGCTTTCCCAACTGACAAGCCCTGAAAGGACGAGTGATGAGAAATATGAGGCAGGACACGATATATTTTTTGGAGTGGGAGATGATCAACGCATGTGCCACATGAAGGATGATACCGGTCCAACAAAAAGAGAAGAAATGCCTGCATATGGAGTCCAGGTTAAGCGATAGAGGCCACGTTGCTCACGACCACAACCAATCACCTTGCCTGTAAGGATGTCCTAAAATACAAATGAAGATTGGTCAAAAATAGCCCGATAATGTAAATCCTTTGTAATCTGACTAATAGATAATAAGCTCATAGAAAAGTCAGGTGCATACAACACATTCTGTAAATGCATATAGGGTGTCAAACTAAACTCCCCATGTCCTGTAATTGGGGAATGAGTCCCATCTGCAATAACTATTGTACGTCTTGGAGGAACATGTTTGTATGATGCAAGTTGATCCATGTCTCCACACAGGTGATGTGTGACACCGGAATCCATAATCCATTCAACTACATCGGATCCACAACTGCTAGTGAGCGCATAAGTACTACCTGAAGTATTGAAGGAGGCTGAAGCAGCCACATCAGAGTGACTCCCAAAGGATGAGGAAGACATGGCATGACTGGCTGGAGGTATAATGCTCCTCAATCATGTTACAAGATCATCAAACCGATGATCCATAGAGGAGGCAGCTGGAGGCTCAATCTTCTCAGCCACACGAGCAGAGGCAGGAAATTCATGCTTAGAGTAGCATGTATCTTCGGTATGTATAGAATGATGACAAAAAGTGCAAGGTTGACGAACACGACATCCTTTGTCGCAAGGTCCTTGCCCATGAAACTGAGAAGAACCTCCTCGACCTCGAGAGGCTGCCATCGCTGAAGAAGTCTGTCTGGCAATGGAAGATGAAACAATGATCTGACCAAGCCTACGGAAGGCTTCCTCCATCGGAGGAATAATAGAGTCTGCCAAAACCTGAGAACGGGTCGCGTCATACTCAGGATCAAGGGTCGCTCGGAACACACTAACCATGGTGCCATTCTGATAAGTCTTCTGCTGCTCAGGGGTAATTGTCAGAGGCATGAATCTATAGAGCTTCTCAAACATCCCACGCAAGGATGTATATAACGAGTGGAGAGGTCGTCCATTCTGCTTGATAGTAAAGATATCATGCTGGAGCTGTAGAATCTTTGTCTCATTCTTCGCCTCCGAATAAGTGGCAGCAAGAACATACCACATCGCCTTGGCTGTGGGTTGATGGAGTATTTCATTGGCTATCTCTAATGCCAATGTACCTGAAAGCCAAACCTTGGCATATGCATCATCCGCCTCCCATGAGACGTTAACCTCAGTCTTCTCGGTCGGTTCTTCCTCGGTAAGAATGTGTTTCTTACCTATAATTTTCGCAATGCTCATGAACTGCATAGCCCACAATTCATAGTTTGACCCATCCATCTTCACTATAGACGCAGGAACTTTGAAGGCGTCTATGGAGGGAACCTCGATCTTGCTTTCTGACATGACGGCTCGAGAAGACTAGAGATGAAGGCTAGACACATGCTTGTGTACACTGACAGAGAGATATTATTGCATGTATAGACTCGCGCAACCAATCTCATCATAAAGGAGGACTCGACGACAACGCTTTTAAAGGAAGGTGGCGGTGCCCATGGAAAGAGGCGAGGTCGGGCGGCAATGCAGCCCGCGTGAGAGAGGTGGTGACGATACAACCTGCATGGAAGGGAGGGGGCTACGGGACCCCAGAGAACAGTTTCGACTATTTTTTACAATATTTGTCTACTACCTAACGCAACCCCACAAGAGGGATCTGAACCCTGATCTATTGGGTGGTAAGCATACTGTACAACCACCAAATCATTCAGAGGGAGATTAATAAAAAACAAAAAATGAGCCATTGGATTTACTCTTGGTTAGATTAACCAAATGGGATGGTTAGACTAGTGTAGGAAAATAACATATGGTCTACATGTAAATGGATGTCATTATTTGAAGTTCTACGTGTAATTTAAAATTATGGAGTGTTCAATGCATATTATAAAAGTATATAAGGTTATGGGTGTGAAAATCCCTTTAATTTATCCATAAACTACATCACAAAGCCTTTTTCCACATTAAGTAGGTTTGCCTACACGGATTCTTTACCTTCATTCAGATTTATCTAAGGCCATTCTCGAGTTTAGATCCAAATAACTAAGATCCCTTTGGATACTTCATTCCAACCCTTATTGGGCATTCCTTGCCCTCTCTTATCCGACTCAACATTCCAAATCTCGCATCTCTAACTGACACATCAGTCGACCTCTTTTGCAAGTAGCCAAGCCATCTTAAGCAGTTTTCTCTCATCTAATCCAATATTGGAACAACACCAACTTTCCTTTTAATCGCATCATTCCGAATCTGATCTTTTCGTGTATGACCACAAATCCACCTTAACATTTTCATTTCTACTAGTGTCACTCTCTGCACATGTCTATGTTTCATAGGCCAACATTCAGATCCAGAGAGAATAGCAAATCTCATGGTTGCTTTGTAACAATTTCCTTTGTTTTTCAAAGGACTTATCACATAGAATAGTAGAGGCTCCTCTTGAATTTAGTCGACCTGCATTTATTCTATGAATAACATCTCCATCAATTTCCCCATCATGTTGCAAAATAGATCCAAAATATCTAAAAGAATCTTTCTTCCAAATGTTATTGCCTCCAATCTTCACTTCGATTCCTTCATCACTACATCCTTCAACCATATATTCAATCTTAGCCATGTTTATACAAAATCCTTTAGTTCCAAGGCATGCCTCCAAACCTTAAGCTCTGCTTTTACTCCATACCCAGACTCATCAATCAATACAACATCATCAGTAAATAACATACACCAAGGTATCTCGTCATGAATGTGAATAGTCAACTTGTCCATAACCAATGTATAAAGTAATGGACTCAAAGATGAACCTTGGTGCAGACCGATGCCGATGTCAAAATAGTCAATTTTCCCAGATAAGATCCTTACACAAGATGAAGCCCTATGATACATATCTTTTATAAGGTTAATGTACAGGACATGTACTTGTCTCCTCTCCAAAACTTTTCACAAAATCAAATGTGGGATTGAATCATAAGCCTTCTCCAAATTAATAAAAATCATATAGAGGTTCTTTCTTTTAGCTCTATAAATCGTCATTATTCTCCTCAACAAGTGGATAATTTCAATAGCCGAGCGACTTGGCATGAATCAGAATTGGTTTTATATTACTTCGAAAACTTGCCTCAATCTTCTTGTGATCACACGTTCCCAAATTTTCATACATCCTTATTCATTTTCTATTAGTAACATGATTATCTAATCAATAAGAATGTAAGATAAAAAGATAAGGTTGGTGTCACACAAGATAAAGATGAATTTTCAAGACAATAATGGGCATTCACTTTATCATTTATTTTATCATTTATGATATCACAATAATATCATATAGAAACAAGAGGGTGGGGTCTAACATAATATTTGCTTCTCCATAAAAGAGAAATTTCATAAAGAAAATCCCATCCGGCATCCACAAGCTGCACTGTTAATTTTAAATCCAATGTTTTGAGAAGTGCAAGCAAAAACTCGAATACTAGCATTATGTGCTACTTGAACTTTCTAAATTTTCCTTGATATCTAAATAGAATTTTCAACATTACTACTATCAAGCAAATCAATTAACTTGAAAATTCTATATAAAATGCACTGCACTATTTTTTGAGCGACCCCTATTATTATTACATAACAACCACAGAACATGACAGCACAGGGGGCATCACCTCAGCATGCAAAATTATGGTATTGAAGTTGGATGAATCTGTCATTCCACAGAGGCACAACCCAGAGGATGTGAGATTTTCTAGACCAACGTTCAGTAATATCAAGAAGGGACTCCCCCACAACTTTATACATGTTCGGGAGGTTAGACCTACCAATCTGCTATCCTGGTCAAAGACTAACCTACTCTCCTGTCATCCAGCTCTCCACAATTTGCAGCTACAGTTGATGCCTTCTCTGAAAAATTGCACGGTAGGATCTCAGGCATTAGATTCTCCTCCCTTTTCAGTAACAGTGATCATTGAATTCCATTGTCTGGAATCTCAGACATTAGACCATACTCCCTCGTCAGTAAAATGATCATTAAATTACACTGCTACCCTGACCTGGAACAGCCTTCATTCGGAACTAGAAAGCACTGCTTTACAGGTGCTATTTCCACTCTCAGCTGTTAGCTGATCTACAGGCAACAAAACTTGTCAAAAAGCCAAGATTCCCAGGGAATGTCATTTCTTTTAAAGAGAGTACATTGCCTCGCTCTCGCAGTGTGAGAGTGGGATGCATGGAATTCTTTCCACCTAAGAGAGGGATATTTTCTGGGAGGATGGCTAGGCTTGTGAATGAACATTAAATTTCTATATTTTTATAACAAGGCATGAAAAAGAAAAGGAAGAGAACTTATTTCTTAAGTAGAAAACCACTAAGGACCAATATTCATTACCACGCCGGAGTCGGGATTAACACATGTCATGTTTATCCGTGAATGGAAGCGAACACTTGGCGGTTTTTCAGGATAATCCTTGTCACAAAATAGCTTCAGCTGGTAGATACGACCTTCATGCACAGACTGTGGAACGAAAACAATGTAACAATTAGCACAAAAGCAAACAGGCTTAAAAGAAAATTAGACACTGTACATTGTGTGGTCCAATTATGGTCCCAGTCCAGGAACGCATGTAGATGTCATCACCATCATCCATCCCATAGCTAACAGTTCCATCACCAATGCCCTTTTCTCCTCGTTCAAGCTCTTCAAGCAATCTAAAGTTTCGAGGAACTGCAACCAGACAATATTTCACTATATAGTTATGGAGGGTGTTACTTCATTATTGAAATAAATCACTGCACTATAAAGGAAGGACCACATATCAGCAATAACCCACTAACAAACTTCGATTTAACAAAGGAAAACCTCAAGAAAAAGGTATGTTTTTACCAAACAGATGTGTCCACAAGAATTAGAAGAGTCAACTTTACATTGTTTCATTTTCTATGATTTTACTACAATTTCCAGTTTTCTCCCACTAACATGACTAGTTCTATTTACCTTATCCAATTGCCTTCTTAATTTTTCATCCTTGGCTTTAGATGATTGGATTACTCCACTCGTACAACCATATATTGTTTCATTTAATAATCATTTGGACTTTTTAAAAAAGAAAAAGACGCGACATTTGTATAGCTTCTGTTATTTAACTTAAAGGTTGACTATTTTTCTTTCAGGGTCTCCCAAGGAATATGGGAGGGCTAGAGCATTCTAAGGATCACAAAGCTTAGTATAAGACCCAACCTCCATCAAGTTATCACGATGGCACACAAATTTCATCTGTAGTTTTAGATGACTAGATTCTTCCACTCATACAATCATATCATGCTTCATCAGAAAAGAATCTTGCAGAAAGAGATGCATTCCGTTATCACTGCTTTCTGTTTTATTAAATTACCATCTGGAACTTTTAAAAGAAAAAGACAGCACACATATCAAGGCCTTAAATGACGAACTAAAGAAACAAAATATCGGTGACATGTCGTCACCCAATTCAGTTGAAATCATAAAAATGCAAAGAAGCTATCTGACCCTGGAGGATGGGTAGGAACGAAACGACGTCAATTAGGCCAAAATAGGGGGCATATGACCTGTTTGCCTTTAAAAAAGGGCACAGGAATCTCTTTCAGCGAAATATAACTGACAAGGTGATATATTACCAAAAGGCAAGAAAAAGAATGGTGTTGGGTTTCAACTTCGGCGACTTGAGGAAAGGCGATATTTTGCCATTATTTAGTGAAATTTGCTAATATAACTTCTCTTATTTAAACTCAAAGCTTGACTATTTTTCTTTCAGTCTCTCAACGAATATGGGAAAACTGGAGCATTATAAAGATCACGAAGCTTAGTATAAGATTCAGTCTCCATCAAGTTATCATGATTGTGCAGTATAAGATTCACCCTCCATCAAGTTATCATGATCGCACACAGTATCTTCCGATTTCATTTTCTTTCATTTATCGAAATTATTTCACCCCCTTTTCAAAGCCAAAGTATGACTATCCGCAGTGGGTAATCATCAAAATATATTAATGAAAGATACACAACAATGCTTAAGTTCATGCATAAATTAATCACATCCATTACAGGTAGTCAACTATGACAAGTACAACTTGCTTAGCACAATACACAGCATTCTCCGCACTACACTGTGAACATTTCCATGCCCCTCTCCATATTACAAATAGTAAACTTTCTGCCTTGCGAAAATTTCCATGCCCTAACGTTCATCGAAATATCTTACGTTGCCAGGAAATCTTTCTCTATGATGAAATGAAATTTAAACACAATCCTTCACTCAACAAAATGCCTTGCTTTGTCACTCCCACTGTTAGCATCTCTTGTTTGACTCTGACATAAGGATTTTTACATAGGTTTTTAAATTAGGTAGGCTTGACAATCTCAGCGGCACCAAAATGCTTTTCATTGTTTTCCGTAAATAAACCTCGACTCATTTTTTATCATTTATGTATGAATTCACAAATGAGAAAACAATAGGATCAACTTGTATTTTGTTTACATGATAAAAAATATTGATTCGCATCCATATCAGAGTCACCAAAAATACTACCTACCGACCCCTAGAGCACACCAAGCAGATTCTCACGAGTATATATTTATATGAATAATTGGATATCTCAAGGATCCAATTACACTACTCACATATTTAGTCCCACATGGCTTAGTGGTGGGCCTTGGATGCGATAGTGGAACCATATAAAATGCCTCATCTCATGTATCTCATGAGAAGCTTATTATGAAAACCTGACCTAGAGCTAAACTTCTCCCATAAAATAAGGGGGTCACCATGATTTTCGCGAACAACAAATATTTTCATTTCTTATTTGCAATGCTATACATATTATATTTCATAAGGTATTTTCTTGGAGATTTTAAGTACATCATTAAGTGAAAATAATGATTTTATTTAATCAAGATTCCCACTGCATTTTTTATGTCAATCCTTCTCAATGTTCCTGTCATTTGACAGTGGTTGACTCAATGACGACATCAACTTCAGAAGGAGGTTGTATCACACGACGGTCAACCACATTAGACTCGTTACGTGATATATTTCAAGGTTCCGGAAAGTGGTATGTTTATGCCTTGGGACACATAACCGAATAGTGATTAAGTGATATGTGGGAGCATATCTAAGGTATATGCGGTTTTACACAGTTTTTTAATTTTAAATTTAAAAATAAATAAATGCCCCAAAAATATGGCAGTTGAATTGAATATATGTGATAAAAGTGGAGTTTAAGAAGATTAAAAAATACTTTCATGTAGAGCTCAAAACAACTCTAAATGGTGAAGCCTTCTCCCACTTTAAGTAGGGTTGGTTGCATAGAATCTTACTGAAAACCACGTTGAAAGGTTCGACTGTTTTTTACGCTGGTTGTCGGTTACCTAACACGCCCCCACAAGGAGGGATATGAACCCTAATCTTTTGGGTGGTAGGCACACTGCACTACCACCAGCTCAAAATAGTCTCTATCTACCAATAGAAAAAGTTTGCACACATGATAATTGATAATAATCCATATGTAAGCATCGAACACTACAAATAAACACAAATAACATTAGTACTGTATTAACTACATTACCATAAGATAATCTAAAATGTTCTAACAACGGATAAATCTCAATTAAAGGTACATATTCAATCTCTCCATTGTTCGAATACTCACACCAAAATCTCACCAAAAACATCGAAAATGCAGATAAATCAAGCATGAATAGAACAAATCAAACAATGTACACATATAAGTGGGTTATCCACTACCCACTACTAATGTCAAAATAAAACTAAACCCTAAAGAAAACCAAGAACAATGCTGCAACAATAGTAATAAAGAACACTGCAACACACATAAGTGAGTAATAGAATACAGCAGCATAGCAGCATAAATACAGGAATTTGCAACAATAAATAGTGATTTTTTTCAAGATTGATAAAAGATTACCCAAGTGCAATGTCATTGCACAGTCAAAAGCAACACCTGAAGTGAGCATACGAACAGAGACCACAACAATCCTGGTCCGATCTTCTAGACAAAGGAGCAATAGGTGATGATGGTCCCTAACAATACAAGAGCTGCAAAGGTGCACAGAGATTAAGCAAGCCTAAGAGCAAGAGGCCATGGCAAAACCAAGCGTTAGAGCAGGACAGATGTGGCGATCGAGCAGCCAAGTGTAGAAGCCTAGAGGTGATGGTGATGGCAAGCGCCTATAGGTGTTGAGTTTAGGTTTAGGTGCCAAGCACCTATGGGGGAGCAATTTTTTATTCGGATATTACTTTTTGTCCGATAGGTAAGATTTGTATCTAATAATACTAGATTATGATGATGGGTGTATCACAACGCATAATCAGGTGCAATGTGGCATATATGTGGGTCGCATATGTGTAAGGAACGCATAATGTATCGATCGAGGAAATCGGTCCAATTCTCAAAACACATAAGCATATGTGGCCGCATATGCAGCTCGTGCAGCTGATTTCCTTAACACAAATAAATTTCACAAAACACTATGTGCAACAAGATCGGACAAGAGCAGCTTCCTCAACTTCTCCCGCACTCTTGTTTTGACCCCATCTTAATCTACTCAAGTGATGCAGTTGGAAAATCGGGAGGAGAGAGGACAAAAGAAGATCGCAACGTGCTTTACGGGACGAGGGAGGGCAAAGGTTGGGAGGGAAAACCCTAGAAATTGGATGAAAGGGGATAACGGGCCACTCTCGAAATCAAAACTCAAAATTTAGTTTATAACATAATCCCGCTTATAATGGACTAGTGCCCCTTTACATAAAGAGGGTCTAAGTAAAATTTAGTGGAGATTTTTACACCCATAACCCAGAGTAATTTTGTTAATACATTCATAACCATGTTAATTGCAAATTACACCTAAGATCCTGAATAAATGCTCCGTTTTACACCCATAACCTTTTGTTAGTTGAATTCATTAACTCAACAAGATGACTGAGTTAATCTAACCAGTCCATGATCTAACGATTGGGATTAATCAAAAGAAAAAAAAGGAAAATATTTTTCCGATGGATTTGAGGACTTGCAGGTGTGGAGAAAGAAGGATGGCAGGCAGTGGGGGCGGAGGCGCATCTGGCGGACAGGTGAAGGGCTTCTGGCTGACGGCTACATGAGCTAGAGGATGGTAGGGGGCGGTGGGGATTAAGGTACAAGAGCTGGAGGGCGACGGGGCAGAGGCATGCAGGGAGGGCTTCAATGGAGGGTACAGGAGGGAGCTCGAGTGCGGCTGCATGGGGGACTCAGGATTGGGGTACACAAGTTGGAGGGCAGCGAGGCGGAGGCCTGCAGGGCAGAGGGGGTGGGTGGGTTGGGGGTGGCTATAGGAGATGAGGGCGACTCAGGTCAAGGGGTTGCAGTCCAGAGGGCCCAGGTCGCCCGCGAGCTGGAGGGCGGTTACAAGCAGCGGGTTGGGGGTTGCAGTCATGGGCATAGAAGGTTGTATCGACGATATATCGATGATATATCGCCCATATATCGGTTTCGACAGAGGAGTATCGAAATCACCAAGTATATCCTTTTACATGGATATCGGCGATATCTCGCCGATATATCGACGATATATCACCATATTGGCTCATATCGGTCAAAAATAATTAGATTCAGTACAAAAAAATCCTGGATATCGATCAATATCACCAATATTTCGTTGATATCTCTATATATCAATACTATTATTCATGCAAAATTGATTCCACTACTTATCTAGCTACATCGAGTATTAAAACATATCTAGCTACACCTAGTATTAAAACAAACAATGGTTTATATATTTTTTTGTTTCGGTGTGGGGGCAGCCCCGCAAGGTGGGGCCAACTTGAGCCCCCCCATGCTCGTTGACTGGGCAACAAGCCCCCCATACTGGAAGGGTATGGTGCAACAGGAGGGTGCATACAATGGTTCTTCAACTTGGAGTATATTTGCAAGTTATTTCATGTTGTAAAGAACTTCACTAAAATCCATTTCCAATATTTATAAGTCAATTCTTCAAAAAAAAATATCAATAAGTCAAGAATCAACATTAATGTCGATATGTTCGAAATGATTGATATATGAGATATAAGCTTCATAGATGACCGATATGTGTAATCTAAGAGTATATTTGTAAGTTATTTAGTGATCTAAGATCTCGGATGAACTCCATTTTCAACATATATATATAGGTCGACAACTAGCAGTGCCAACGAAATGTTCGATATGACCGATATGTGCAATATAAGGATCACAATCTTCCCAAATGATCTATATGTGTCATCTAAGTGTATATTTGTAAGTTATTTAATGTTATACTTATAAGAACTTGAATGGAATCCATTTCCAATATCTATAGGTCAGGAATAAACATTAACAGCGATATGTTCGATACGATTGATATGTGCGATATGTGGGCTATAAATGACCGATATGTATGACATAAGTGTGTATTTGTAAGTTATTTGTTGTTTTAATATCTTGGATGATCTTAATTTTCTGAAAAATGATAAAAATGGCTTTTTGAGCCATTTCTGACATTTCCACCGATATCGTCGATATATCTACGATATATCCTGATATATTCATTTTCGGGCGAACCGAAACGATATCGATATCGATACGGCCTTCCTTGATCATAGGGAGGAGACCCGGGTCGCCCGTGAGCTAGAGGGCGACTACAGGCAGCGAGCAGGGGGTTGCAGTTGGGTCGCCCATGAGCTGGAGGGCAGCTACAGTGGGCGGAGGGTTGCAATTTGGGGGGTCGCCCGCGAGCTAGAGGGCCTGGGGGACTACGGGAGCTAGAGGGCAGTTGGTTTAGGGGCTAGCAGGCACGGGAGCTGGAGTGTGAGGGTCAGGGGCTTGCAAGCTCTTTGTTATCGAGGGTAGCTTCGACGAGGGTTGCGTGGATTGAGGGGGGAGGGGGAGGTCACTGGGGGAGTTGCCTCTCTGGAGGAGGTAGAGGCGGAGGAGATCGGCAGGGGGTCGGGCATCTACGGTGAAGGGGTGGCTTCGACAGGGCCTGTATGGGGTGGAGGAGGAGGTCGGCAGAGGGTTGCGGAGGAAAGGGAGTGACCATTCACAAATAATGAAAAATTAAAGGGTCTAAAATGCAAATGTTGAACAGATATTGTCATATTCAACGGGAAAACTTAACACAGGGTTATGGGTGTAAGAGTTAACATTACTCAAGATTATGTGTGTAATTCGTGATTACACGGGGTTATGAATGTAATTGGGGCTACGGGTGTAAAAATCTCAATTTAGTAATCGAATAAAATAACAACCAAATAAAATCCTAACCAATTCTAAATGACTCTAATTAACTTCGTAATTTGACTCCAACTAAAATTATCAATCAGAAATGTTAAGATTATACTCGCTCTCAATTTACTTAGGGTGCGTTCGGTTTGGGAATAAGCAGGAATAAGGATGGGGAATAAGGAGAATAAGGGTCTATTCTTTGTTCGGTTAGAGGATAGGAATAAGGAGAATACGGAGAAATAAAGGTAGGTAAGGTGGGATAAAGATAGGAATAAGAGTGAAATAAGATGGAATAATGGGGAATTGTCGTATCACTGGGAACCGTATCGGGAGGAGAATTGGCCCCTTATTACAGGGCCTATTCTCCAACCAAACAGGGCCTTAACGGTATAGATGACTAATCTTAAATAACTAATTAGGGATGGGAATCCCTACTTCAAAAAAATCTCCAAATCCATGGTAACAACAATTTGATTTGACTCGTCAAATTTGGCAATTATTGCATCAATTCTCCACCGCTAAAAATCCGACTCCTGACCAATTACTTGCTCTTAAATAAGTCGTTGGAGAACACCATCTGAAATCATTGATTTAATCTTCCCAATCTTGAGAACTCCACCTAAAATCGTTGATTTAATCTTTATAATCTTGCTTCTTTTCAATGTTGTTTCTCATTTCTTTCCACTGAGGGGTATGGCTGAAATTTGTCTACTCCTTCACCTAAAATAACTCTCCTCCACATATGCTTCTCAAGTTTAACCTTCAGATAAAAATTTTTTGAGAGAGCGATCTCCTTGAAAATGTCCCAATTCATCCCCCAACTTCTAATTTCGTGGGATTTGATTCCCTCTTGAAGAATGGCACCGATTCTCTTTAGGGTTTTGCCTTCGTCCTTCAAGTAGCAACGGTAGCGGGTGCAAGGGGGCGATCTGTGCTAGAATTGATGGCTCCAGCAGCTACTCCATGGCCAAGGAGGCATGTGATGGCGGCGATGGCGACTAACATGCCTACAGTGTCCACGATGGCTACTTTTGCCACGGTATTGGATGTGAGTTACTGCCCCCCCAGCGTAGAAGGAATATAGTGATGATCAACGACGTGATCGAAGCTTACTTCCCGAGCATCGACTGATGAAGATGGGTGCAGGAGTGGAATTTGGTGGTGTCGAGCATGGTACTTGCGAGGAAGAAGGTGGTAAGGTCGCCAACAAACTTGGTCACGCCAGTAGCGTTGTTAGATGGGGTGATTGGACGGTTATGAGCTTCAAAAGGCGGTGGCGACTGCCTGAAGACTTCATAGACAACCTGGAGATCTTTAACGGAGACTTCCGCTACTTCAAGTGCCTCCGGATCGATGGCTTAACAAGAAGGATACGATGGATTGAAGCCCTCATGCACGGCAACTAGGATGGTTGTAGAGATAGATATTATTATATGTTATGTACCCGTTCGTCATTTATATTTTTCTCTGGACTACTTTGTATTTTACCCTTGAGGTCTCTCCCTATATAAGAGAGCCTAGGGTTCCCTTGAATAATATATTACTCTTTTCTCACAACTTGGTATCAGAGCCATAGGGCTTCCCCACCCGCCGGCCCCAACCCCTCGTTCTTCCGCCGCCACCGCCCCCTCCCGAGCCACCCTCCAGTCCCGCAGGACCCTCCCGGGTCCCTCCTACCGCCGCCGGACAATCCTCGGGTCCCTCCCACCGCCGCCGGACCCCCCCCCCCCCCGAGTCACCCCACCGCCGCCCGACCCCCCCCCCCCCAGCTCCACCCCAGTGTCGCCCGACCCCCCCCCCCCCCGGGTCCCCTCCAAGTGACGCCTAGCACCCCAGCCCGCCGCCTCGTCTTCATCTTCCGGCTTGCCCTAGCTGGACTTTTGCTACTTTGATCGTAGCCGTCTCTTCCTCCAGATATATGGATTTGGGTGCGTAGAGTCTACATACGCACTCGAATCCTATGAAGTTTGTGTAGACAACTATCACTTCATCTACATACCCTAGTTCTTCTCCGGCGGCAATATGTCAGAATCAAAGGTTGGTATGCCCTCCATAGGCGCGTTCAAAGATCCCGCGCCAATAGTAAAGATGGACGGGTCGAACTATGAGCTCTGGGCAATGCAGTTCATGAGCCTCATAAAGTCGAACGGTAAGAAGCACATTCTTACCGAGGATGAGCCAGCAGAGAAGACAGGGATATATGCCTCGTGGGAGGTTGATGATTCGTATGCCAAGGTATGGTTGTCAGGAACACTGTCAATGGAGATTGCCAATGATGTCCTCCATCAACCCACTGCTAAGGCGATGTGGGATATTCTAGCTGCTACATATTCCCAGGTGCGAAATGAGACCAAGATGTTACAACTTCAGCATGATATATTCACGATGAAGCAGAATGGAAGACCTCTTCACTCCTTGTACACATCCCCTAAGGGGGATGTTTGAGAAGTTGTACAGCACCATTCCCCTCACAGCGACTCCTGAACAGCAGAAGACATTTAGGAATGCCACCATGGTGGGTGTTCTACTTGCGGTCCTAGATCCTGAATATGAGGTCGCCCGCTCTCAAATTTTGGCTGATGCAGTTATTCCTCCGATGGAGGATGTCTACAGGAGACTCAGTCGCATATCAGTTTCTTCTAGCTCATCTACTCCACCTCCATCGGCGATGACAGTGTCGCGTGGGAGAGGTGGTCACTCTTCTGGCCGTGGTCGTGGACGTGGACCCCAGGGTAGGGGTGGTCACTTTCGGTCGTGCTCATATTGTCACCACACAGGCCACTCGGAGGAGACATGCTACTCTAAGCATGGATTCCCAGCATCGGCACGTATAGCAGAGCATTCTCAGCCCTAATTGGCATCTACTGCAGACAATCGTTTCGAGGAACTTGTGGCACGTCTACGTGATATTATGCCACAATCATCTGGTGATTCTTCTGGTGGACCTTCAGATGTTGCTGCTACAGCATCTGCCAGTTCCTCTGTTGCTGCTAGTACCTCAGGTAGTGCTACTGCATTTACATCTTCTCATGATATCTCTGATTGGATTATAGATTCTGGTGCCACACATCATCTTTGTCGTGATCGAGAGAGACTTGAGTCCTATAGGGACATTCCTCATAGCCGCTCAGTACAGATTGCAAACGGTACTCATTCTCCCCTCGTTGGATAGGAGGAGATCTTCCTATCTTCTACTATGCATCTACAGAATATCCTACATGCTCCTGAATTCTCGATGAATCTGTTGTCTATTAGTCAGATTACGAAGGATTTGCACTGTCGTGCTATATTTGACCCGTCTTCTCTTATTTTTCAGGACATACTAACGGGCAGGGTGATTGGCTATGGCTCTGAGCAGAATGGTCTATATAGGTTGGTCCGGAATACTTACGCTGACGTCTCTTCTCATTCTGTCGGACCGATTTCTCCGTACATCTGGCATCTCCGTTTTGGTCATCTCCCGCTCCAGAAAATGCGACATCTTCTACCTCAGATCTCTCCCAGTTCTTCCTTTCGCTGTGAAGCGTGTCAGTTGGGAAAGCATCATCGGTCGAGCTTTCCTAGTCGTCAGAGTCGGAGCAGTAGCTCCCCATTTGAGTTGTTTCACATAGATATATGGGGTCCAAGTCGTGTACCCGATCATCAGGGACACAGATTTTATCTAGTGGTAGTGGATGATTTTTCTCGTGTTTCTTGGGTCTTCCTTTTAAAGAATAAATCTGAAGCAGGCGATGTGATTAAGAATTTGATTAATGAAGTGCAAAATGTGTTTTCTTCTACTGTCAAATATGTTCGTACTGATAATGCTCTTGAATTCTGCACACGGTCCATCTCTCAGTTTCTTTCGTCAAAGGGCATTATTCACCAAACCACTTGTACTTACACATCTCAGCAGAATGGTGTGGCAGAAAGAAAACATCGCCACCTTCTCGACATTACTCGAACCCTACTGATTCAGAGTTGTGCTCATATTTCTTCCTGTGGGGATGTTGTTCTTACCGCTTGTTACCTGGTCAATCGTATGCCATCTTCTGTTCTTGGTGAGAAAATTCCTTTATCTATCGTTTTTCCTGACAAGGAATTATTCCCACTTACTCCTCATGTCTTTGGTATTGTGGCATTTGTTCATCTTCTGACTCCTGGACTTGACAAACTCTCTCCTAGAGCTGTCAAGTGTGTCTTTGTCGGTTATTCTCGTACTCATAAGGGCTATTGGTGTTACGATCCCATAAACAAGAAATACTTTGCCAGTGCTGATGTCACGTTCTTTGAGTCTGTTATGTATTTTTCCCCTGCAGGTGACAGACTGGTACCATCCACTACCAACGATGATGTATATGTCCCTCCACCACCTACTTTGAGTCCACCTGAGTCCACTCCTGTTCCTGACTCTACGTCATCTTCACCACCAGCTCCACCTCCACCACCTCCACCACCTCCTATTCCACCTTTACCAAAATTCTATACATGTTGGTCAGGTCCTGCTCAGGCTACACGTCAGACATCCATCACGCCTCAGGTATGTTCAGATGGCATTACTACTGACGGGTCAGATATGGTACATGTGCAGGATTCTTCATTGCAGGAGGAGACCACACCATCCAGTACAACGGAAGATGATCTTGATCTTCCTATTGCTATCCGGAAGCAGAAGCGGACGTGTACATCTTATCCCTTTGCTTCACAGGTGTCTTTTCATCGCCTCACAGGCGAATTTCAGAGATTTGCTGCAGCTTTATCTTCCGTGGACATACCACGGACCTACCAGGATGCTATGGAGATTGACTGCTGGAGAATGGCTATGGAAGATGGGATGCGTGCACTACAGTCTCGTGGCACATGGACCTTGGTTGTTCATCCTTCTGATGCATCTATTGTGAGCTGTAAGTGGGTATTCACAGTTAAATACCACGTTGATGGCAGTCTAGATCGGTACAAAGCATGGCTGGTTGCGCGAGGTTTTACACAAACCTATGGCGTGGACTATATGGATACATTTTCTCCAGAGGCTCGTCATTCAACTCTTCGCATTCTCTTATCAGTTGCTGTGGTACGTGACTGGAGTATATCTCATATGGATGTCAAAAATGCCTTCTTGTATGGTGATCTGCAGGAGGAAGTCTACATGCAATAGCCACCAGGGTTTACTGCTGAGGGGGAGAAGTATATGGTGTGTAGACTTCACAAGGCAATTTATGGCCTCAAACAGAGTCCAAGAGCGTGATTCCAGAAGCTTTCCGATCTGATAGAACGACAGGGATTCAAGAGGTCGAATGCAGACCATTCGTTGTTTGTTCAGACGTCATCGGCAGGTACGGTTGTTATCATGGTCTATGTTGATGATATTCTGGTTACAGGAGATGATATTCAGGGCATAGAAAGAGCGAAGGCATTCCTAGGTCATCAGTTCGTCACGAAGGATCTTGGAACCCTAAGATACTTTCTGGGGTTGGAATTTGCCAGGAATGCACAGGGTCTAGTTATGACCCAAAGGAAGTACATCACAGATTTCTTGACTGAAGCAGGCATGGCTGGGTGCAAACCATCAAGTATTCCCATGGATCCAAGCATGAAGTTGTATGATGATGACACTGTTGAGGTGGACAAGAGGAGATATAGAGAAATGGTGGGTAAGCTCCTTTATATTATCATAACTCGTCCCGATATTGCCTTTGCAGTGAGCAGGGTGAGTCAATTTGTGGAGCAGCCAAGACAAGTTCATATGGATGCCATATACATGATACTGAGGTATCTGAAGTCTTCTCCAGGTTCAGGGTTGCTGTTTCGAAAGGGCACAGATTTGTCTATCTCAGCATGTGCAGATGCCGATTAGGCAGGATGCCCTAAGGATCGAAAATCAACCTCAGGATTTGCAGTTTTTGTTGGGAGCTCTCTGGTTCCTTGGAAAAGCAAGAAACAAACTGTTGTGGCAAGGTCCAGTGCTGAATCCGAATATAGGGCCATGGCGCAAGCAAGCACGGAGATGATGTGGGTTCGATCTGTACTGGAAGATCTACATGTAGTCGTACCTCTACCCATGCAGCTTCAGTGTGATAATCAGGCAGCCTTATTTATTGCCAACAATCCAGCTTTTCATGAAAGAACAAAGCACATTGAAGTTGACTGCCACTACACTAGAGACTTGATCCAGAGAGGATTGATATCTACAGCTCGCGTGAGCTCAGGGGATCAGACTGCTGACGTACTCACCAAGCCGTTGCTCAGAGGACCTTTCCAGAGATGTTCTTCCAAGCTGAGCATGATAGACATCTATGCTCCACCTAGAGGGGGAGTGTAGAGATAGATATTATTATATGCTATGTACCCGTTCGTCATTTATATTTTTCTCTGGACTACTTTGTATTTTACCCTTGAGGTCTCTCCCTATATAAGAGAGCCTAGGGTTCCCTTGAATAATAGATTACTCTTTTCTCACAACAATAACATCCAGAGCTACGACATCTAGCTCGTTATCCGCTTGATCTCCGTCAAAGATGAGTTTTTTCCTTCATCGTTGTCATTGTTGAAGTCGTATGGCACAGGGGTTGAATAGTATTGCATGTACTCTTCAATAAAAACATCTTTTTTCCCTTGATTTGTGTCATCGAAATCAAGTTGCATCGATGATGTGACTATCTGAATTTATTTTTGATGATGAAGCTTTCTTCCTCGAATAATGAATCCAACCATGTTTATACCTTGATGCTTGCTTAAAGATGATGCTTGAACTTTCGTTGGCAATCCAATAGGTGTCCACTCCGTGAAATACATATCGAGACAATCTAACACCTCTTCTTTTAGTGTGCAAAGACCACGTCAATCTGGATAGGTGTCGTCTCGAACTGGCTTAACATGCAAGACCTCGACCTCTTTTGGGATTCCGTGTTTCTTGCAGAGAATCGAGCTAGAGAGGACATCTTTCGTCCGCTGGCTACAATCTGGGGCATCTGGTTAGCAAGAAATGGAGCACTCTTTTCCTCTCAGCATTTCTATTGCGAAAATGTAATCTTTCATTCTAGGTCTCTCCTTGAGTCCTGGCTTTTGTAAGTCTCCATGTAACCTCTCTTATTTTAGCAATATATTTAAGGCGGGCACCATAGCGTGTTTCCCCCTTTTGGAATCAAAAAAAACTTCCTAATTTTACTCCAACTAGAATTATCTATCAAAAATGTTGAGAATTTAATCGTTCTTGGTGTATTTAATGTAAATAAAATAGACGACTAATCAAAAATAACTAATTAGGGATGGAAATCCCTAATTCAAAAAAATCCATGAATCAACAAAGTGTGGATAGCCACTCATCATCACATCCTCACAGTGCCATGCTATCTCCTCGTGCCACGATCCAACAAGGTTGTCAGAATATGTGAGACCCCCCTCCTCGTTGGGTATTTTTGAATTCTTCTATTCACATGTACTCTTCCTAACACTAGCCTCTTGGCCCTCTTCTTATACGTAGTGGGTTAAAATTCATTATCAACGCATCTGGTTCTCATGTTCCCTTTCCACATGGTATCAAAACGACAAACTTACACTAGAACACCTTGCCTATTTTCTTTCCCATCCCCACCAAAACCCAACAACCTTAAACAAACAAGCCAATCGTAGTCATCCACTTGTATCACATAGGGACATCACCTAGCTCATTTGCTAGGGTCCATCTATGTGCATCTTTGTGAACCTTAGCTCCTCCCGGTGCTATCGGCCAGTACCATCGAGGTATCACTTGGGAGCAAGATCGTGAAATCAAACATCATAGTATCACTTGGAAACAGCATAAGGTGGTATAGGAGTACATGCTACATGTCATCACCCATTAGGGAATATGCTACTGTAAGGATATAATTTTATTATTCACATTCATATATACAACACCAGTGTTCTTATTGAGCACATCATGTGCATATCCGCAGCAAGGGATTTTTATTGGCATAGTGAGAATTGGCCCGTGCATACCATAAGGATTTGTATTGGCTCATGCATATTCAAGGCCATAATTACTACAATAGGGCACTATAGATATCACATATACTGTATACACGAAAATCAAGTTACAATATTATGTGACAGTATAAATATTATAGGGCACTATAGATGTAGAAACCATCATCAGGTATATATAATATTATATGACACTATATCTAATATAATACCATGTTGAATACAACAACAAAGCCCTTTTCCATAACTAAATAGGGTCGGTTACATGGATTTTTTTTACCTCCATTCAGATTTATTTTGGATCATTCCCAAGCTTAAATAATATTATATCGAATAGCAGAGATAATATTATATTAGATAGCAGAGATATTAGAGTATTGTGTATTAGAGATATTATTTCAAATTCTATAGGGGTTTTAAATATTAGCATAGCAAAAAATGGGCGCTTATCATATCTTTGTTACAGTGCATTCTCTGTGAATTTGTAATCCAACGCATGCTTTTGACATAAAATGATATGACCCTTGCTTTCTTGTGAGTGCGCAGTAACGAGATAACTTGTAAGGCAATAACCTGTGCTTCGAATTCTGAAGATCATCAAAAATTGTAGCACCCCAAACATAGTTGTAGAAAATGATGAATGCGGAAGTGCATCAGAGATAAAGAAATATTGAACATGGAAGAACATCGAGATTTAACATGAAACCCTATTCCATAAGAAGCGGGATGAAACCGCGAGTAAAGCGCCTCAAAGGGCTAATGTGTATAATAAACTCTGTCATCTGGTACAGGTGGTGTGGGACTTCCTATACAGCCCCACCAAAATGACCAAGTCTCACTCACAGTCAGAGAAGTGTGGGACGAAACATGTGGATGTGATAATTGGACCCTCGAGGGATCCAATTACTCATCTATGACATATGATGCATATTCTAACACTACCCCTTAAGCCAGAGCATGCAATGCTCAATTTGGACAAATAGAAAGAAATCACTCACTCACAATACAAGGCACTATGAACAATATCAACTCAATGCATACTCTATTGGTTGCATGTTGAGGACGTTGCTTCTCATCCTGAGATGGTAAGGAGAAACTAAAGAAATGGAGTGTGAATTGAACCGAGTCTCGTCAGAGAATGTGTGCTCTGTAATGTATCTGTCAGAGTCACAGAAACTAGAATAAGTCACCTCATCGGAGCACTTGTGTTTTGTATTGTGCAGAGTCATTGAAACTGGAATGAGTCTTCACATGGAGAACTTTGACATGCAACTACTCCATCTCAAACAAGGGCCAAACTAGAGAGTCGTGGAAACATCCTCGTCAAAGTCCACGAATGCTGGAGAACGGAGTCGGAAAAAAAGTCTCCCCGTCGGAGGACCAGGCCTCTCACGTGCTAACTCAAAGAATGGGATCTCTGCTCTAGAGTCTCTATGAATCCACATGAAAACCATGTGTCCACACTAGCTAGGAGAATGGGATATCAACTCTAAAGTCCCTATGGATCACATGAAAACCTTGAGTTCAAATCAAGATAGGGACTTCACATATGGTTTAAAAAAACATAAGCCTTAATTTTTGAAAAAAAAATAATTAGAATTAAAGCAAAATACTTTAAAAAGGTATATAATAATATTATGTTTTGCCAAAAACACATTCAAAAATTATTTCAGACTAGCAAAAGATACAACACATAAGCGATGAAAGCATTAAAGTTCAAAATACTAATATTAAGCCACTAATAGACGAAATATCTAGTTCTAACTTCAACGATTCTGTATGAGTATTGAACTAAAGTCTATACTTAATACTAAAAGTACAATAGAAACCATATTTTTTAATGTTTAAAGTAAAAAATGTTGATATGCCTTGAATCCCAACCATGTCTTGCTGGACATAGTTGGAGAACCGTCATATGCATCTCCTGCCATATCATACCCCAAGAAGACAGGGGTCTCACAACTCATACAACCAAATAACAAAATTAAGTTGCAAACTTGAATTAATATAAACAATTTATTACAATTTAAACTCAAATCTATGTGCAGTGGAACTAGTATATGTAGATGTATGATAAATTGAACATGATGTATATAATATCATTGAGCTTCGCTTGTTCCAGGCAATCTTTTCTATTCGCATGGAGCTATATATAATTATAGGATATGCAAGGTTTAACATGAAAACATAATCACAAACATAAAAAAACATAATGCTTAGGTAAAAATAGGGTCGGGTGCAAAGAAAATAACCAAAAAGTAAAAAAAACCTCCAGCACGAGGCTTACCTCTGCCTCGCCTCGAGTGCCCCTGCGCCTCGAACGCCTCAAGCCAGGTCAAGGCGTACGCCCCACCCTGAGGACCTCAGGCATGCGCCTCGGGGCGATTTTGGCCAGCCTCGCCTTGAGGCGTACGCTTTTGCACCTCGAGGCACCGCTTTTTAAAACCATGTTCTCACATAATGGTTGCACATCTGCAATCAAATTGGTAGAGTCTAAAACTAAGCATTTGAATCTGATCTAGAGAGTCTAAATCTAACATGTAGAATATGTTCTGAACTGCAGAACTCTACAAAGTACTCTCCTTTTCCCCCATGCTTGTTCGGAAAAGATGACGCCGACAAAGTTGAGAGAAGACCTGAATATGGGGAAGACAAAATAAATAAGCCGATTTCTTTCTCTTTTTTCGTCTTTTCTTCGTTCTATTTTTTCAGATTTTCTCTTCTTTTTGAAAAAGCAACGGGTGGGATCTTAACATGGGACCCACCGCAAGGAATTATATTACAGAGATCAATAAAAATTTACAATCATGTTTAAGTGAGAGCTCTATAGTGTCCCATCACATCTTTTAGGTAAAGCACTCGACCTTGCAAAATACACTCATTTTTGGCACACCGGATGGCCCAAATAAGAAGAAAATGCAGTGGAGTTATCCTCTTGGGAGTCGTCGCAATACAATCTAATGGAGTTCCAAAAAGATGTGTCGCTATCAGTATTCAACCAAGTGATTCCAGACCTCGACCAGAAACTGGAATAAGTCTTTTTATCGGAGCACGTGTGCTTTGTACTGTACAAAGTTACTAAAATTAGAATGAGTTTTCACATGGAGAACTTTGGCATGCTACTACTCCATTTCTCTGAAGGGTCAAACTGGAGAAAGACATAGAAACATCCTCGTCGAAGTCCACGGATGCTAGAGAATGGAATCTGAAAAAGAGTCTCCTTGTCAGAGAACTGGGTCTCTCCCATGCTAACTCAGAGAATGGGACCTCTATTCTAGAGTCTCTATGAATCCACATGAAAACCATAAGTCCACACTGGCTAAGAGAATGGGATCTCTACTCTAGAGTCCTTGTGTATCATATGAAAACCTCAAGTCCAAATCAAGATAGGGACTTCTCACATAATGCCAGCACATCCGCAATCAAATTAGTAGAGTCTAAAACTAAGCATTTGAATTTGATCTGGAGAGTCTGAGTTTGACCTGTAGAAACTAATTATGAACCACAGAACTCTACAAAGTACTCCCCTTTTCTCTCATGCTTGTCTGGAAAAGGTGACATCGACAAAGTTCGAAGAAAACCTAATACAGAAATGACAATAAATAAGCTAATTTCTTTCTCTTTTTTCATCTTTTTTTCTTTCTATTTTTTTCAGATTTTTCTCTTCTTTTTGAAAAAGCAAGGGATGAAATCTCAAGATGGGACCCACTACAAGGAATTATATTAAAGAGATCAATAAAAATTTACAATCATGTTTTGGTGAGAGCTCTATAGAGTTCCATCACTTTTTTCTAGGTAAAACACTTGATCTTGGAAAATACACTCATTTCTTGCACACCAAATGGCCCAAAGAAGAAAAAATGCAGTGGAGTTATCCTCTTAGGAGTTGTCGCAATACAATCTAATGGAGTTCCAAAAAGATGTGTCACTATCTGTATTCAACCAAGTGATTCCATACCTCGACCAGACCGAAGACGACAACCAGCATCTGATGAAAAGGCAGTTCATGTCTTCATTATCTTCTCCGTACCTACTGTAAAGCAAATCCCCAATATGAAGAATTTTATCCCGATGTATTTTGTAAGCAATTTATCATGATGTGCAAGCCACATAAAAACCTTAGTCATCTGCTGAATTCCGATACTCCAAATGATTTCGCAATCATTGTTGAAGAGGATCTCACTAGTGTCTTGATGATGCCCAAAATATCGATACGCCCTTTTAACTGAAAAAATGCCACTGGTGTTCTCTACCCTGGGTGATATCATCCACATCCTTCAAATCTCCAGGCAACGCCAAGTGCTCATGAAACCTTTGCTTCAAGAAATGCATAGCGAATGTTGGAAGTCGAGAACCATTCACCCAAGCATTGCCTACCATCAAATTCGGATTCTTTGCAAAAGCAAATAAACATAGGTATCTCTCACTCAAACCCCAAGTCCAGTTCAATTATCCAACCAGAATCTAAAAGATTCCCCGTTCCCTACTACTGGCCCGAGTATCTCCCCTATCTCTGGTAGAATTTGCACAATTCCCTTCCAAAGCAAGGAAACAAGTCGAATGCAATTACCCACCAATTTGTCATAAATGCCATAAATCCTCCTCATGGAAACCAGGTCATCAGATCCATCTCACAATCTTAGGACCCATTTAGCAAGAGCATAATTTTAAAAAAGCATGCCTCGAGGCAGGGAGGCATAAGCCTCGATGTGTTTTTTGACAAAAAGTGCTCGAGGTTTAAGACTCACCCAGAAATTGTGAGTAAGCCTCAGGATGTTGTGAGGTATATGAGGTGACCGAGGCGAGGCAGAGGCGTAAGCCTCAAATGTGAGGCTTTTTTTAAAAAAAATGGGCTATCTACCTTGCGCATGACCCTATTTTTCCTAAGAATTTTATATTTTTATGCGAGTGTTTCTGTTTCCATGTTAAACCTTGTATGTTTCCATAAATGGTTTCATACAAAGAGAAGAGATTGCTTGAAACAAGTGAAGCTCGATGATCTTGTATATATCATGTTCAATTTATCATATCGCATCCACACATACTAATTCTATTGTACACAACGATTGTTTGGATTGTAATAAAAACTGTATACTAGTTACAAGTTTGCAACTTGATGTTATTTGGTTGTTCTTAAAATAGTTCACATATATGGAGATGTACGATTGAAAAGAAACTAAATGGGTTCGGTAAAAGAAACTGTTATGATTCAAAGCAAATCAACACGTTTCAACTTTGAACACTAAAAATTATTGATTATGGATCCTATTGTATTGTTAGTATTAAGTGTAGACTTAGGTTCAATACTATATAGAATCATGGAAGTTAGAGTTTGGTGATTCGCAAAGTAGAGGCTTAATATTAGTTTTTCTAAATTTCAATGATTGTACGCTTATGTGTTGTATCTTTTACTAGTGTGAAATTATTTTTTAATGTGTTTTTGGCATAATCGAATATTATTATATATGTGTTAATGTATTTTGCTTAATTATGATTTTTCCAAGGCCCTAAATGTCGGTTTCGGTCACCATTTCGGTATCAACCAAAACAGAATTTCGATGGAATTTCGACCGAAATTTCGGTCATTTCGGTCATTTTTTGTATTAGGACCCCCGTATTTCGGTCATTTCGGCCATTTCGGTCGAATTTCGATTTCGACTGGATATCGATATTCGACAGAAATTCGACCGAATTTCGCTGAAATTTGAGGCCATGGATTTTTCTTTCCAAAAAAATGAGGATTGTGCCTAGTCTTACATTTTGGGAAAACATCTCACACTACCTCGTACTTTTTAAACCTTGGTCAAGAGTGCTATATTCATGGAATCTAACATCAGAATACCCAAACCACCGACACCCTCTGGTCTGGTCAATGTTTCCCAATCAACGAGATGTATGCATCCCTTCTCATGTCTCCCATCTGCCAGAAGAACCTTCTCATCATACTCTCCATCCTTGCTCACACACCCGTCAGAAATAATCTAGTGGAGCAAGATAAAGTATGGATGGCCGATAATGCATGTTTCAATAGCACCAACTTACCTCCTCTAGACAATGATCTCGATTTCCAACCAGCCATCTTGCTTTTCATTACGTCTAAAACCAATTTCCGATCCGAGGTGCGAGGTCGTCCATCAACCAATGGAAGGCTCGGATATGTAATAGGTAAAATCCCACATGAACATCGCAGCACCGAGCCTGCATCATAAATTTACCTCTCGAAGAGTCCAAATAGCATAAACACTTATTTATCTATGTTCAATTGAAGACCTGAAATATCCCCGAATATATCCATGATATAAGACGCTCTCATGTTCCACATCTCCATCCAAGAAAATCATGGTGTCATCGGCATATTGGAGGATTGGGATAGATATATCCTCAAGCCGGTAACCCTGCAGTATCCCGCATCAGTAGCAAGTCTCATCATTGTAGTCGAAGTATTAGCTGCAATCACAAAGAGTAGTGGTGCTAGGGGCATCCATTCAAAGCATATCAATATGTTTTAACTTTGAACACTAAAAGTTATGGATTATAGATCCTATTGTACTTTTAGTACTAAGTGTAGACTTTGGATCAATAATATATAGAATCGTGGAAATTGGAGTTGGACCTTGATGTTTCGCAAAATAGCAGCCTACTAATAGTTTTTTCTAAATTTCAGTGCTTACATCTCTTATGTGTTGTATCTTTTACTGGTGTGAAATTATTTTTGAACGTGTTTTTGGTAAAATCGAATATTATATATGTTCTAATGTATTTTTGTTAATTATAATTTTTCTTTCCAAAAATTAAGGTTTACGCCTAGCCTTACATTTTGGGAAAACACCTCGGACTACCTCATGCTTTTGAAACCTTGGTCAAGAGTGTTATAATCATGGAACCTAACATCAGAATACCTAGACCACCAACACTCTTTGGTATGGTCAATGTCCCAATCAATGAGATGCATGCCTCCCTTCTCATGTCTCCCATCTGCCAAAAGAACCTTCTCATCATACTCTCCATCCTTGCTTACACACCTGTCAAAAGTAATCTAGTGAGCAAAAGAGAGTGTGGATGGCCGATTACGCATGTTTCAATACCACCAACTTACCTCCTCTAGACAATGATCTCGATTTCCAACCAACCATCTTGCTTTCCATTCCATGTAAAATCAATTTCCAATCCGAGGTGTGAAGTCATCCATCAACCAATGGAAGACCCATATATGTAATAGGTAAATCCTTTTCAAGAGTCCAAACAGCACAAACACTTATTTATCTTTATTAAGCAGGAAACATGAAATATCCACGAATGTATTAATGATATAAAACGCTCTCCTTGCATGTTCTGCATCTCCATACAAGAAAATCATGACGTCATCTGCATATTGAAGGATTGGGATAGATATATCCTCAAGCTGGTAATCCTACAGTATCACACATCAGTAGCAAGTCTCGTCATTGTAGTCAAAGTGTCAGCTGCAATCACAAAGAGCAGTGGTGTCGAGGGGCATCCACGACGCATCCCCTTTGAGGTTGGAAGTATCCCCCTTTTGGATGATAGTAATAAGTACGAGATATGGTGCTGTCGTAATGCATCTTTTGACCCAAGTAAGCCAAGTATTAGGAAAATCTCACTTATGTAATGATGTTTAGATGAATCTCCAATCCACACAATCGTAAGCCTTAGAGAATTCCATTTTTCATAACAAACCTCTTTCGTTCCTCCTTTTTCAGTCAAGCACTATTCAACAGCCAACACCCATCCATACAACATATGTTTGCCCAGAACAAACGCCATTTGTTCAGGAGAGAAGATGTCATGTGATACAATACAAAAGCAATTAGCCAGCACCTTTGCGACGATTAAGTAGATCCCATTGGAGTGGGCAATAGGTTTGAAATCATCAACTCTAGGCGAGCCATCTTTCTTCGACAAAAGGAACAACAAGGCCTTGTTCAAATGGTCAGAACCTTGTCCTCTACCCCACCCCCAACCACCGGGCGATTATTGAACAGCAACCACATCCCCCTTGATGACATCCCACAACTCCATGTAGAAAGAAATCGAAAAACCATCCAACCCTGGAGCATCATCTGCATTCAGTCATAGACCACCTTCCGTATCTCCTACCCAAATGGAGCAATCAACGCATTAGACTAGTCCATAAAGATCTCTCTCACCCCTCGTCCATGACATTCCCACCCAGCACGATTAACCCTTCGACTAAAACCCTGATGATGGTCCCAAAAAGCACATCCAACCTCCACATCACAATGTACAAGTCGCCCATCCACAGTAATGTGTACACAATTTCTGCATCTCTGACCACATGACACAAAGTGGAAGAAATGTGTGTTATTATCCCCTGCCTCAAGCCAATGATGTCTCAATCTCTGTCTCCATTCAACCTCCTTTTTCTTGCCTTCCATCTGGGTCTCATTAAGCCGACCAGCCCACATATTTTTCAATTCATCGTCTTGTGTCTCCAATCTGACAATGTCCTCCTAAGTGTGCGCTCTTCCGCTCCTACATTGATTATGAAGTCCCATATTATATTCCACCAAATGCCTCCTCAACATCGCTAATGTTGGCTAATTGGGTGGTCGTCGAGCCACTTGACTGATATGAGTGCCAAAATGATCTATCTCTTGAAATCCATCCTCCAGGAGCCATGAGCGCTCAAACTTAAAGAAAAATCTTGGTTGGCATCCTCACCTAGGGGGAGCATGGTCCGAGTGTGCCCATGAAAGGGCCCAAGCACGAACCAACATGAAGTTGTACGTCACATCAACCAAAACCAAATATCTGTAAATACGAGATCTCGATCGTGTGCTCCTCCAAGTATATCTACAACCATAGCGTCGATGATCTACATGTCGCAATTACTGATGAACGCAGAGAAAGCTTTAGACCTGGGATCTGCAACCCTATGCATCTGTGGCCCATCATCATCATGAAGTGTAACATTGAAATCCCCCCCCCCCTCTTCAGCCAAGCACACAAGGGGCATTTAGCTCTAACCATATGTAGCTCATCGAGCAACTTTAAGAAACCAATTTTATTGTTCGGGCCATAAACGTTTAAGATAACAATCTTTACATCACAAGCCCTTCTACAAAGAATAGTGGAGATAGAATGCATGCCTTTCGTTTCACCTTGAGACAAAAAAAAATTCTCCATCCCAACCCAAGACCAGGCTTAATTGTGGGAAAAGGCTTTGTAGTTGTTGTTGGTGTCGTCGTCGTCCAACACAAGACCAGGCCACCAGATGCCCCCATCGAGTTAAGCATCCTAAACTTTGCCATATGTGCACCGCCAATGGAATTCCAAATAGTACCCATATTCTGTGATATTTTTATTTCTTGCAAAAGAATAACATTTGTCTTAGCTTCGCACAAGTCTCGTACCGCCAACTGCTTCTCGCTCCTACCAAGGCCCCTAACATTCCACATCATATTCATTTAAGAAATGATTTTAGTGCTACGAGGCGGGACCACACCCAAACAATCAACCAATTCACGACTGACATTGCTGTCTTTTAGGGCCACAACACTACCAGGCATTTCCTGATCTCGTTCAAGTTGACTTGCATCTTGAGCAGGACCATCTGTAGTCTTCACACTCTCATTGTGAACAAGGTTTAAAAAACGAAAGGCGGAACGAGGCATTTTCCCTGGAAGCGAGGCGAGGCGTAGCCTCGAGGCGATCGAGGCATAAGCCTCAATTTGTATAGGAAAATAATTATGGATACAATAATAAATATATTTATTGGTGAAATAATCTAATCTGAGAAATATATAATATATATAACAATGTAATATATTATGATATTATGAAGATAAGAACGTGAAAAAAAGGATATGTCAATGTCATAAACATTTCTACTAAATTTCTACCCAATCAAAAGGAAATCATTGGCTATAACTATCACTAAAATATTTATCAAAAAGGTATAGGCTTCCAGATATCCAGGTTGATGATATGAATCATATGATTTGAATCCTAACCTTATGTTCTACTGAAGCCAGATGAAGAATGGTATGATATCCCCATGTGCCACCATACCCTACTAGTACAAGGCATGTTAATGGTAAATATGAATATGAAAGAGGACAAATTTAAGCATTCATCTTGCATAAATATATAGCTAACAACTAGGCCTTTATAAACATCTGAAAATACCAATAGAACTAATTATTTTCTTTAACAAATGCTTGAAGAGATCCCTAACACATCACCTTGTGCCTCGTCGCGCCTCGACCACCTCGCCTCGACCGCCTCAGGATTCCAAGGCGCATGTCTCAGCTAGGGGGTCTGAGGCAATCGCCTCGAGGTTTTTTGGCTCCGCCCTGTTTCGCGTCGAGCACCTTTACGCCTTGAGGCATGTTTTTTTTTCAAACCATGGTCATGAACACTTCCAGTCCCTGGAACTGGCTTAGAGACCTTAGTTCCCCCCATCACGGGCTCAAGGGCCTTATAGAGAGCCAATCGAACATGCCTCTTGCAATCACGCATATTCAACCTAGAATACCTCTTCTCAAATCTCTACCTAGGCGATAGTCTTGGGGAGAGAGAAAATTCAAGGACCCAAACTTTAGTCAACAACGACCCATCGAAAGAAGAGGCTCTAAGGGAGGCCATACCCCCCCCCCTTCTCCACCAAAGGTAAGTAGCATCCCATCAGAGTGCAGCTCTATGGAGGCCATCTCCCCCTTTCTCCATTGAAGGAAGCTTCCCCCCATCACGCGCTGTTGAAGGAGAAACACTCTTGCTTCCCCCACCGCAGATCACATGGCCTTCAGCATTGGACAGAGGCTTTATTGTACCCAACTAGTAAGGCGTGTCCCAGAAGCCAAAAGTCGAAGATGATCTCAAGGGTAAAGGATCCAGAGAGAATCTTTTAAGTATATTCGCCCGATATAACTAACCCGACAAAGCAGGAGGAGGATCTAATTTAGTAATCAAATATGAACCATCAAGTACCGCCTCATTTAGGGCATCTATCAAGCTCCAACTACACCAAAAGAAACTCCTTGAAGGATCGTGAATCTTCAGCAATTTGAAAAGCATAACCTTCTCGAGAATTTGGTACGGGAAGCGTAACCCTCGCGACAATTCTGCTTTCGTCGGGTGTAGTCGAGAGCTGCATGACGCCATTGACGAGCCTTTATCATTGACCTAAGCTTCAACATTAACCACTCCTATGAAAAAACAGCCCTCCCAACTCAAAGAGTGATCTTCGAAGGAAGAGACAAGAACTAAGTCACCAACTCCACCTTCACATGGATCTCAGAACCCATTGATAGCCCATCACATACTATCCAAACCACCTCTTTATATTCCGCAAGCAATCCCGCCACTGTAGCAAAATACCTTGCGTGTAGATGTAGGCCCATCCATGGCCTCAAATTTCAGCGAAATTCGATCGAATTTCTGTCGAATATCGATATCCAGTCGAAATCGAAATTCGACCGAAATATGGGGGTCCTAGTACAAAAAATGACCGAAATGACCGAAATTCCGGTCGAAATTCCACCGAAATTCTGTTTTGGTTGATACCGAAATGGTGACCGAAACCGATATTTAGGGCCTTGCGCCCATCAAAGTTAACACTTGTAATAAACCGCATGCGAGGCTCCATTATGCAAGGTCAGGCATCGCCACAAGATTCCACCCCTTTGGTCGGTCGAAGGGTGAATAAGAAGACATTATAATTCATCTTCAGAGAGTCCTCTCGCGTAAGCCATCAAGTTCTCAAGCAACACAACATCCCTTCCCCTCCCAAAGGGAAGAACCAATTTTAAGCCCAATATGAGCCATCGTCTCATTAAGGTTGTTGGGGAAAACCAATCACTTGATATTCATTGAACCCCTAGGATTTCTTATATAGGAGAAAAATCGTTGGGTAAATTACAAGATAGGCACACAAAGAAATGAAGATACATAAATAATCCCAAAAGATAAAAATAATCTCAACACACACCCCCTCTCAAGCTGGAGCATTTATGTCTATCATGCTCAGCTTGGAACAGCATCTTTGGAAAGGGTCCCTAGTAAGTGCTTTGATGAATATAGTTGTTGTCTGATCTTCAGTAGAAACATGAGCGGTAGATACGAGACCTTTCTGAATCATGTCTCTTGAAAAATGGCAATCCGGTTCTATATGCTTTAAACGCTAATTTTTTTACCAAAAAAAAGGGGGAGCCCTCCCAAGGGGGGAGTCACCACACCAACTCTCCATTAATAACAAACAAGGTACATCAGTTGGAAATCCAAAAATTGTACAAAGCATTACAATGCGCGAGCATAAAAGCGTTGTCCCTTGAAAATGCAATCATTCCTGCCAGCCCAAATAGCCCAGAGAACGGCAAAAGGCCTTGAGACATCATCCGAGGACCTAAGACCCACCGACCGAATAGATCTCCAGAAATGCTCCAAGCTGGATGCCTGAACCCAAGCCAGTCCCAATGATTCCCAGACCCGCACCGAAAACCTGCAACCGAAGAAGATGTGCTCCGCGTCTTCCATATACCCCTTGCAACTATCACAGTTCAGGTTTGCCACGCCAAACAGCCTTCCCCTCCTTACTTTGTCACACAGACGATTTCTCCTCAGGCACCACAGGAACACCTTTACCCGAGTAAGAATCTTGGCCGCCCAACTCACTTTCAAGTCCGCACAGAGGTCATCATCAAGCCCTACGCCCCCACCGCACAGCTTCCGATAGGCGTTCTTCACAAAGAATCTCCCATCCGCCCACACAAAGTGGTCCGGCTCACCAGACATCTCCCCCGGAGAGGGAACCTCGGACTGCAACCGCAAGAATTCATCCAGTCGTTGATCCGACGGATCCGAAAGAAAAATAGGGGCCCACGACCCCTAGTCCGCCACCTCCGCCAGCCGTGCCCCCCAGTCGACTGCTAAGGCCATCAGCCTTGGGAAACGGTGCCCCAGCACCCCATCCCCCATCCAGTCATCCAGCCAAAACCTGAAGAGCTGACCATTCCCCATCCTCGACCGCAGAAAAGACCTGATCTCCGGAAGCACAACGCGGATCCCCACCCACAATGATGACTCAAATGACTTCCTCCCGACCACCAACTCCCCAGTGATCCTGTAAATCTTCCTCAGAAGCCTGGAGACCAACGAGTCGGAGGGGCCCCAAATCTGCACCATCCACTTGGCAAGCAAAGCTTTGTTCATCATCTCCACATCCCGGACCCTAAGGCCCCCCTCAGCAACCGGCCTAGCAAGATCCCCCCAACCGACTAGGTGCAGGCCCCTCTTCATCTGCCTCCCATCCGACCAGAAGAAAGACCTCATCAAAGCCTCCATCTTCCTTCTAACCCCAACAGGCATCAAACGCGTCGAGTAGAAAAAAACCGGAATGGCAGAGAGGACATGCTTCAAAAGGGTAAGCTTCCCACCTTTGGACAAAGTAGTTGCCTTCCAATCTACCAACCGCTCCTCCATTCTCCGAAGGACTCAGTCCCAATCCGACCTTCTCATCCTACCGTCAATCAGAGGCAGCCCAAATAGGAGATCGGCAAGCACCCCAAGGGGCACCCCGTCCAACCAATGAGCCTGCCGCTTTCCTCGTCGTCCATCCCCAATGGAACCACCACCGACTTCTGCCTGTTAATCTGCAAACCCGAGAGGCACCCAAACATATCCACCAAAATAGCAGCATTGTGATTTTGCTCCTCCGCCCCCCCCCCAGAAAAATCAGTGTGTCATCCGCATACTGCAACACAGGTATCGAGAAGCCACCCAGCCGGAAGCCCTCGCACCACTCCTCCCCTACCGCACATTGAAACAAGACCGCAAGGCAGTCAGCCACCAACACGAAAAGCAGAGGAGCCAACGGGCAGCCTTGGCGAACTCCCCTCTGCGGCTGAAACCACCCACCCTCCGACCTGTCGTTGACCAGGACAGAGCACGAGCAAGTAGTGACGCATCTCTTGACCCATCGAATCCACTCCTCCGGGAACCCCCTCCTCTGCAGCGAGACCCACGGGAACTTCCAACTGACACAGTCGTAAACCTTGGTGTAGTCAATCTTCCAAACTGCCCTTCTCTTTCTGGACCTCTTCCACTCAAGACAAATTTCCGAAGTCGTAACAATCCCATCCGCCATACAGCGCCCCGGAATGAAGGCGGATTGGGCAGGTAACACCACAGAGCTCAAAACAACCTTAAGCCTGCTCGCCAGCACCTTTGCGACAATGAGATAGATGCCATTGGAGATAAAGATAGGCATGAAATCCCCCACCCCGACGGGGGTCTCTTTCTTCGATAGCAGAAAAATCAGAGCCTTGTTAACTTTCTCAAAACCCCTGTTGCCACTCCGGAACCCATCCAAAACCTCCAAAATCTCGCCCTTCAGCAAGTCTCAGAACTCCCGATAAAAGGATATCGAGAAGCCATCAGGTCCAGGAGCCCCGTCCACATTCATCTCCATACAGCCCTCCGCACCTCCTCCTCAGAAAAACCCGCCACCAACGAGTCCGCTTGGGGACCGCTCAAAGATTCCACTCCCAGACCCGTCCACCCCCACACATTCTCCTCCCGAACCTTCCGCGAAGCCCTCATGAAGTACTCCCGCAAGGCACCACCAATGCTCCTGTCACCCGAAACCCTTACTCCTCCCACCTCCCCTCATGCAGAAAATTTCTCCTCCTCCGCCCGGATGCCAAGGAATGCTAATAACGTGTGTTCGCATCTCCTTCCTTCAGCCACTTCTGCCTCGATCTCTACCGCCAATGAACCTCCTCTTTCCTGTCCTCCAATAAGACCGCCTCCAAATACGCAACCCTCTCATTCACCTCATCCGGAGTCAGCCCCCTCTCATCATCTGCACCATCCAACCTGACAACACCCGCCTCTGCCTCAGCCCTGACTGCCTTCCGCCGCAAGGCGACCTCCCTCCCATACGACAACAGCAACCGTCGGAGCGAAGCCAACTTAGCCGTGAACCGCGACACCTCAGAGCCCAACACATCACAGATTCACACCCCCTCCAATGATCGACCACCATCTCTTGGAAGCCTTCCTCCAACAACCAATTCTTCTCAAAACAAAAGGAGAACCGCCTCAGTCGCTCCTCCCTGAGAACCAGAGGATGGGAGTGTGATCTGAAAGCGTCCTAGGCAGAGCCCAAGCCCTCGCCAACGGGAAGGCCTTACCTACCTCCACGGACATCAAGAACATGTCAAGCCTGGATCTCGATCTCGCATGCCACCAAGTGAATTTGCACCCAGTCGCATCAACCACTGATAGACCCAAGGAGCTGGACATTGTCCTGAATTCTTCCGACCCGGAGTCTCTACCACTGGCCCTCCCATACCTGTCATCAGGATACAACGTGGCGTTCAAGTCCCCGCCGATAATCCAAACTCCAGTCCCCACCTCCACTGCAACCGTCGCCAAGTCCGCAGCTAGTGAACCATCCTCCCACCGACACGGGCCATAAGCATTGGTGACCTACATGTGGACACCATCCGCCCTCCGCAGCAGCTTCACCGTCAAAGAGAACAACGACGAAGAAGTCCCCAACAAATCAAAGGAATCAAACCGCCACCCAGATAAGACCCCCCCGGAAGCGCCCAGGGCCCCCTTATCCGCAAACGAGAAAAGCTCCTCCCTGGCCATCTCCTATCGCAACCGGTCATCTAAGGACTGCAACTTCATCTCCTGAATCAAGAAAATATCCGCTCCAGCATCCCTCACCAGATTCCTCACCCCAAGCCGTTTATCGGGGCGACCCAAGCCCCTCGCATTCAAGGACAGGATCTTCATTTAGAAACCTGATGCACCATCTTCTTCGGGGGAATGACCCCCAGCCGCCGCACGAGATCCCTATCAAGCGCTGCGAATCGATTCTGAATCTGCAATGGACTGCCGGAACCCAGATGTGATGACGCGGCAGCAGATTCCACCACCAAGGAAGCCCTCAACGCAACCCTCTTCACCTTCCCCGACCTCTTACGGGCACCCTCACTCACATAAGCCAAGCCAAATCGTCGCGGCCCCAGACCAACCCCTTCCTCGACCGGCGCATCGGACCCACACTCGCCGACCACTCCATTAACTTCCAACGCAACAGGACGAGGTCGCCCCCCGGGGCCAACCTCAGAGACATCTCCGCACACCACAGTTGGACCCTCCTCCGCCAACCAGGAAGCATCCTCCCTCACCACCCTCTACGGCCTAGCGACCCTGTCCCCTCCCGCACCCAACTCCCCCCGTTCCGAAACCACAAGACCCGAAGCGGGCGGAGCCCTCTCCAGTCTCAAACTACGCAGTTGTTCGAACCCCTTCCACCCTCCACCTTTCCCCGCCAACCACCTCCACACCAGGGTCCGCGCAACCCCCGCCACGGGGCCCCCCCGAAACCCCACCCGACATACGACCTGAACAATCCCCACCTTACCCCCCCCCCCCACGTGATCCGGATCCGAGTTGGCAAACTCGACCCGATCGCCCGACAGGCCGCAATGACCCCGAAAACAGATCTGCTCCGAGCCCGCATCAGAGACTTGCAACTCCACCCGAGGCGAACCAGAGAAAACCCCACCAGCACCCGAACCAATGCCACCATCGACTGCTACAAGCCAAGGGAGACAAAGAGGTGTATGCCTCGAAGCACCCACCGCAGATACGGTGCCGAAGCGAATCTCCCCTGTCGAAAGCCGCACCATCCTCAGACTCCGCCCCCCCTTCCGAAAGCCACACCTGCACCGAAAACCGAGGCAGCTCCGCATGTGAGGGCTCCGCCCGGGCACCCCTACCTATCAGCTTCGCCTTCGCCACGCAGTCAACCCCGCGCCGACAACAAGCGACCCGCTCAATCGACCCAGCCTCCACTACCGACAACTCCACCAGCACGCGCTGACCTTCGAACGCCACCTCCCACCAACCCAGCCGCTCTGCTCCCATACGCCGAACCCGCAGAAGACATCCAACGACTTCCCCGGCTGGCAACCATTACTTTCCACATGCTCCACTATGACTACACCCCGCAGCAGCTCTGACACGCAATGGAGCGTCCTGGCCTGCAGAGGAAGGCCCCTAACCCTGATTCTATCCACCTTTCCCGGCTCCACCACTCCGTCCCACGTCCTTGGCCTACGCCATTTCAGCTGCAAGGAACCAACTTCCAATACACGCAATAAGGCCCGCACCTCTGATTCGCGAAGGCCTCGCGCCATAGCCCGCCAAGGGGAGAGCTGAGCGACGTCCCCTGCGAATCTCGCCTGAGAAACAAGCCCCACGTCTGAAGAAGCCAAGAAGAGCACCCCCTGCCCTCCACCTTCGCCGATAAGCAGAGTCCTCTGGGATTCAACCGTCGAGCAATGTCTCCGAGAGTGCCCAAACTGCCTACAAGCGAAACAACGCAGTGGCTCCCGACAACTACAAGCCCAGTGGTCCAGGCCGCCACAGCGATAGCAACCACGCCCGAAAGGGCTCTCCAGCGGTTTCCCTCTCCGAGGAGGCCGACGGGAACTCGCCGTCACTGGCGCTCCACAAGCCGCCACCCTAACATCTTCACGTCTTTCATCCTCGGTCCAATCGCTTTGTACGCTAATGAAATGCATGATTATTTACGATAAATAGTGTTGCATGATTATCACATAGAAGCTACATAGGAAGTGGTACATCAACAGCAAGATCACTCAGAACTGACCTGACCCACATCATCTCTGTGCATCCCTGAGCCATTACCCTGTATTCGGACTGTGCATTAGATCTGACAACTACAGTTTGCTTCTTACTTCTCCATGACACGAGTGATTTGCCAACAAATATAGCAAACTCGAAAGTGGACTTCCTGTCCCTAGGGCATCATGCGTAATCTGCATCTGCACATGCTATGAAGTTAAGAGGTGTGCCTCTGCTGAATAAGAGACCAGTACCCGGTGAAGACTTTAGATATCTCAAAATCATATAAATAGCATCCATATACACCTTCCTGGGCGGCTCCATGAACTGACTCACCTTGCTAACAGCAAAGCATATATATGGCCCGGTGATGGTAACATATAGGAGCTTCCCTACTAGTTCCTTGTATCTCCTCTTATCTATCTCCTCAGTATCATCATCATATAATCTCAAACTTGGATCCATACGAGTAGTATCAGGCTTGCACCCCATCATACATGTCTCTAATAGAAGATCAGTAACAAACTTTCTTTTGGTCATCACAAGACCATGCTGGTTCATGGTGAATTCTAACCCAAGGAAGTATCTGAGATTGTTGAGATCCTTGGTCACAAACTGTTGACCTAGGAACTCCTTGGCTGCATGAATGCCCTACTTATCATCATCAGTGACAATATTATCATCAACATAGACAAGAATTGCAATTGTACCTCTCCATGTCCTTTGAACAAAAAGTGAGTGATACACAGTGGACCGAACAAATCTCTGATGCTCTATCAACTCTAAGAGCTCCTGATATCAAGCTCTAAGACTCTACTTCAGGCCGTAAATCACCTTGTGGAGCCTACATACCTTCTGAGACTCCCACTCAGCAGCAAATCCTGGAGGTTGTTGCATATAAACTTCCTCATATAAATCTCCATATATGAATGCATTCTTCACATCAAGCTGATAAAGATGATATTCACGTGAAATAGCAACTGATAGGAGAATGTGTAATGTTTAGTATCTGGCCACTGGAGAAAAGGTGTCTTGATAATCCACCCCATAAGTCTGGATGAAACCACGCTCTATAAGCCTTGCCTTGTTGCGATCCAAATTTCCATCTACTCGTTGCTTCACCGTAAATATCTATTTGCACCCCATTATAAATGCACTTGGAGAGGCAGAAACAGCACTCCAGGTAACACGAGACTGTAAAGCAGCCATCTCCTCTTCCATGGCAAGTCGCCAACTGCTATCATGTATGACCTCCTGATATGCTCGTGGTATAGTAATGGTTGAGAGGCTCATAACAAACTTCATGCATTCCTCCGAAAGATGGTCCAAGGAAGCATGCGCAGCTAGAGGGTACTTAGCACAGTTGCGACGGAGCTTCCTCAAGGCAATAGGTACATCAAGGTCATCAGCCTCTCTGTTCTCTGCTATCAGATTCTCCTATGTAGTATCCTATGGATCAAGCATATCATCAGTGCCATCAGTAAAAATAATGTGTTCATTACATACATGAGGCGTGCTGGATGAATGGGAAGGCGTAGGAGCAGAGGGGCGAGTAGAGGACTTGTGAAAATAAAAACGATATAGGAACTGAGTCATGGTAGACGGAGGTGGAGGAGGAAGTGAAGGAGGTGGAGGAGGAAGTGGTGGAGGTGACTGAGACTCATCATGAGGACTTGTTGGTGGAAATATCAGTGGTGGAGGAACGAAGATATCCTCACTAGAGTCAGCATTAGATAACCTGTCACCTGTAGGAGAAAAATACATAATAGACTCAAAAAATGTGACATCTGCACTCACATAATATTTTCTTTCAACAAGATCAAAACACCGATACCCTTTTTGGGTACGAGAATAGCCAAGGAACACACATTTGACAGCTATATGAGAGAGCTTGTCATGACCAGAAGTAAAATTGTGAGCAAACACCGTAGATCCAAAGACTTTAGGGGTAAGTGAGAATAAGTCCTTGAGAAACGTAATCAAGAAGTGAACTTTTTCTCCAAGCATAGTATACGTCATGCGGTTCACCAAGTAACATGCAATAAGAACTGCATCACTCCAGAAAGAATGAGGAGCTCAACTCTGAATCAAAAGAGTCATTGTTACATCCAAAAGATGGTAGTGTTTGCGTTCAGCAATACCGTTTTGTTGTGAAGTGTAAGTACGCAATGTTTGATGAACAATACCAATAGATCTAAGGAAGTCCGATAACTATAAAGTAGAAAACTCCAACGCATTAACAGTGCGAATAAATTTCACATTAGCAGGAAAAATATTTTTAACTCAGCAAGGAAAGATTTGATAACAGGACTAGCTTCTGACTTATTTTTCATCAGAAATACCTAAGATAATCTACAATTTTAATCATCTACAGCGACCATATAAATCGATGTCCCTGATGATCAAGAACGCAACTAGGACCCCAGATATCAAAGTGAACCAACTCAAACAACTGACCATTGTGACGACTCTGACAACTAGGAAAAGAGGAACGCTGGTGCTTCCCAAGCTGACACGCCTCATACTCCAGACTAGTACGAGTAGAGATATGCGGGAGGACATGGCACAACTTTTGCAGAGGAAGGTATCCAAAGCGAAGATGCCACAGAAACGGGGAAACATGTCTAGAAGGGATAGTAGCAGCCCTGCACAAGGAGGTTGGACAAGTCTGTAAAGTCCCCTCTGCTCACGCCACATCCAATCACCTTGCCCGTGAGTATGTCCTGAAACAAAAGAGAAGAAGGATCAAATATGGCACGATAATGTAAATCTTTTGTAATCTGGCTAATAGACAAAAGATTCATCTGAAATGTTGGAGCATATAAGACATTTTGCAGACGCATCGAGAGAGCTAGAACAATCTCCCCCTGTCCAACAATGGGTAGATGAACCCCATTGGCAATAACCATTGCTCTACTCGGAGGGATAGACCTGTAAGAAATAAAATGTGCTCGATCGCCGCACATATGATGAGATGCTCCAAAGTCCATGATCCAGTCAGACAAATCCGAATTGTTGCTACTAGTAAAGGCACAAGCAATACCTGAAGAGGCTCTAGCAATATGTGCCACATCTGAAGAACCTGCAGGCGAAGTAATTGTAGTAGCCATCATATCTCGTAGCATGGAAACAATATCATCAAAACGTACATCATGAGCCAGTGCAGGTGTAGACGGAGGCTCGGTCCGCTCAGTAACTCGGGCGAAGGCTGGATACCCATGCTTCTGATAGTATGTCTCCTCAGAATGACCAGGACGGTGGCAATGTGAACATGGACCTCACTGATGACCTGCTCCTCGACCACGTGGTCCTCGGCCACAAACTGCGAAGTATTCCCTCTGCCACGAAAGGCTCCCATAGCAAAAGGAGTCTGAGCCACAGTAATAGATGATGTAGTAATTCTGTTCAGTATCTTGTAAACATCCTCCATTGGAGGTATCATCTCTCATGTAAGAAGTTGAGTACGTGTTGCATCGTACTCAAAGTCTAGAGATAACAAAAATACTCTCATCATAGTTGCATTGCAATACGACTGTTGTTTCTCAGTGCTCATAGTACTAAGCATGAAGCTATGCAGACGCTCAAGCATGCCTCTAATATGCGAGAAGTGAGCATGAAGAGGTCGACCACTCTACTTGGTCGAAAAAATATCAAACTGCAACTGTAAAATTTTGCTCTCATTTTTCTCCTATCAATACATGGTTGCTAAGATATGACACGTAGCCTTTGTTGTGGGTTGATTGACAAATATCATTGGCAATCTCCGTGGTGAGTGTCCCGGAAAGCCAAATACGAGCATAGGCATCATCTTGCTTCCAAGAAGCATTAGCCCCAGTCTCGTCCTGCGGCTCTGGATCCGTCAGAATGTGCTCCTTGTTATGGCACTGCATTAGGGTGCGAAACTGCATGGACCACAACTCGTATTTAGTCACATCCATCTTCACGATGGGAGTTGGGCCCTTGAAGGCACTGGACGAAAAGACATCATCCTTGTTCTTTGGCATGGTAGCAAAGACGTCGAAATCCGGTACAAAACTAAGGAGTAGACTTTTATAAATGAGTCTACACAATCACATATAGAGGATTGGTTGTATTTGTAGCCTCATCTCTTGTTTTAGGCTGGGGTTTCCAAATGCAACAGTATGTGTTGATGCACGCAGATGTACGGATAATGCTAGCAAGGGCACGCAAATACACATGAAATGCACATAGATGCATGCATGATGCACGCAAGATGCACTTGCACACAAGTGCGTAGGGTATGGTGGCACAAGGCGTACATGCACGGATGCGCACCGTGTGTGCAGGAGCAGGCGTGCGCGGGAGGTGGCATAGGACGCAAATGTGCAAGGACAGGGGCAGGCATGTGTAGGGGCAGGTGCGCATGGCGGTGGGGGGCGGCGCAATAGGGCGCAGGGCGGTGGGGGGTGGTGCAGTGGGGCGCAGGGCGGGGGGTGGCGCAGTGGGGGCCCAGGGCGCAGGCACATTGGGTCGCAGACGCAGGGCGATCGCGAGTTGTGGGGGTGAGGCGCGTTGGGTCGCAGGCGCGGTGGGTCGCAGGCACAGGGCAAGTTGCAGTGCGCGGGGCAGGCTGCGGAGCACGGGAGCAGAGCACGGGCGTGCGGGGAGGAGGGGGTCGGGGGCAGCGCGTGGGGTAGGGGCATGGGGATATGGTTAGGGTGAGATAAAGGAACCCGGTCTAAGACCGTTGCTCTGATATCATATTGGGGAAAACCAATCACTTGGTATTCGTAGAACCCAGGGCTTTCTTATATAGGAGGAAACCCCTTGGGTAAATTACAAGATAGGTATATGAAGAAATGAAGATACAAAAAAATATAATAATAATCTCAACAAAGGCAATTCTCTCGACTAGTGCAGATACCAACCAGGATCCTTGCTAGCGATGGACGCCCCTTAAAATCATCAAGCTTTTGAGATATCAGATGTTCACTTATCTTTAACCGTGTTGTCATGCCACCATGTCTGCTCCACAACAATGATAGTTCTTGCATTGATGATCAATCTCACTGCACCCAAAACATAAGAACACATTTCGGCAAACAACGGCGACATGGTCAATGTCACCACACTTTATCTCCCCGTCTGGGCATGAGAATATAGTGCAAGAACAACAGCAACCACCTTGGAGATCGCACGCCATTGAAAGGATGGAGAAGCACTCTCTCTCTCGTACTTGTCGCTACCCGAGAAGCCAACATCTGACCACCCTCTCTTGAGTGCCTCTCTCTCCCTCCGTCGAAACTCTCTCATCCCCCCTGTTGTCTTCTCTTCTTCTTTTTCAATCATATTTTTACGTGCAATGTGCCTACCACCCAAAAGATCATGGTTCAAATCCCTCCTTGTGTGAGTTGTGTTAGGTAGCAAACAACCAGTGTAAAAAAATAGTTGAATCTTTCAACATAGATTTGAGCAAGAATCCATGCGGTTGACCCTACTTAAAGTGGGAGAAGGCTTCGCCATTTTTTATTTTTTTATGTACTTTTTTCGTATGAATGCCTCTCTTTTTTCAAAACTCATGGCCAAATCAGCCTAAAGAAGAAAAAATTCTCATGTTTTCCACAAAAAAAACTCAATCTATTGCTTGGCCCCTTCTTCCCTTTTTTGCAAGATCACCTCCGCCTTTGGAGACTTAGAGTTTCAAAAAATCTTCATTGAAGATCATGCGAGTTCTAGATCAAAAAGTCGATGTTGAAGCAGTCGATCAGATCGACATTGTCAATAACTATGAAGAATTCGAGTTTCAAAAAAACGAGAATTGAATCTCGAACTTGACCACGAACATGAATCATAATACATGATAATAATCTTCAAACAGAAATCTTCAAGAACGTGTCACCAAAATCAAACACTCTAATACCATGTAGAAAACGATGAATGTGAAAGCGTATTAGAGATAAAGAAATATAGAACATGGAAGAACACCAGGATATAACGTGGAACTCTACTCCATAAGGAGCAGGATGAAAGCATGAGAGAACCGCCTCAAAGGGCTAGTATGTGTAATAAACTCTTTCATTTGTTACAGATGGGGTGGGGCTTCTTATATAGCCCCACTAGAATATCGAGTCTCGCTCATAGTAGATGTGGGGCTAAACCTGTAATTGGATCCTAGAGGGATCCAATTTCCCATCTACGACATATGACACATATTCTAGCAATAGTCCCACATCTAGTTATCTCAAAAGTATGAGAGTGGGTTGCAAGTAGTGGAGACTAGTACAAGATAAGTTGGGCTTAAGCATTTTAGACTTGTTATCAAGTAGTCCAATTAGGCCCAAGCCTAATTAGTTGTGTGGGAGAATACTCCTAGATAAGGGCTTGGGTATTGGCGCGGGACGTTAGGCGTGGTATTAGAGCAAACACCCTCTAATAGTGGAAAAGGTTGCCCAAGAGGTGGAGCTACCCTTACAAAAGAGATAGGAAGTAAGGGCTACCCAAGATCATGCAATCACCCCTATTAATGGAAATAAGTGATGAGTCATTGCACGATGAGGATGGTGCAAATAAAAGTGAGGTTAATTAACCCTAAACATAGTCCAGCATCTGGTAATCTCAAACATATATCATCATTGATTTTATCCATCTTTTACATTTGCAAAGGGTTGAAGTGGGATACTCATACCCCATTGCAACATAAATGTAATAAAAAACTAGTGTATCTTGATAATGTAAATGGAATGTTGATTAAAGAGAAAAGTGAGAGGTATTTGGATGAACAATTCCATAATGATTGATGCAGTTAAATGTAAAAAAATAGCGTATCTTGATAAGATAAATGGAATGTTGATTAAAGAGAAAAGTGTGAGGTATTTAGGATGAACAACGCCATGATGACTGATGCGGTTGAAACTGTAGATTAAACGGAGAGGTAGGAAAGACTAGGTGTCCTTCAAGGGTTGATTTATTAGGTGTTGGAGAATACCCTTGGGTTAAGACGCTCCATCCATACATCCAAACACAAAATATAAGGTGCATATAACCAAGATTCGAAATATCAATATCGCACCGAACCTTGTTCAAAAAAGGATGTGACAGGGATATATCGACAATGTTGGTAGAAATCTCAGAAAAGGCTCAAAAAGCAATTTTTTACAAATTATGACCATCTTGATTCTTAAAAAATAACAAAAACATAAAAATACACATTTATATACAGTAATGAGGTATATTTAACACATTAATACACATTATATCGCACATATCACTGTCATCAATACATATCGTTGGCTGGTGAGAGATATCAGGAAGGATACGATGAAATTCAAACTATAAAATGTAATGACATCATGGAAGTGTATTTAGCACATTAACTTTACACTGCGTCACATATTATATATAAACAAAATGACAATCTATATTGGATATCAAACAAACAAGTTATTGAGCATAATAACACACACACACACACACACACATATATATATATATATGCAAACATTCATGGATCAGCTTTAGAGTTGTTTCATCTTCATCGACAAAAGGGAGCAAATCCCCCCCATTCAAAACGAGGCTCGATCAGCGAGTCTGGGGGGTCTAGGGGGAGCAAGGTAAGCTCCCCCAATGAGGGTGTGGGTGTATTGTCTTGGCTCAATATACATATGTATTGTGTTTCTAATATCGAAGTAGATACAAAAGCAAAATCCCAAACAAGTAGACCAAAAATTTTAAAAAAAGTGATGTCGAACTGTCTCAATCCCATGTCGATAATATCAAACGATATCGACCGATATCCGGGAAATTTTGTATTGAAATCTTCAATTTTTTATTAGTATGAGACGAATTACCGATATCTTGTTGATATCCCGCAAGATATCAGACAATATCCTAGTCGATATCAACCCGAATATCGAAACCTCCCCTCCAACGATACATCACGATATTTTAAACCATGCATACATCCATAAGGTTTCAAGGAGGCCAGAGTAACACTGTGGATCAGGCTAACCTGTGAAGTTTTGTACTGCAACGAAATGTATAGGCGGATACCCTTGGGTTAACACACTCCATCCATATATCCAAACACGAAATAGGTGCATACCACCATAGGTTTCAATGAGGTTGGAGTAACATTGTGGATCAGGTTAACCTGTGAAGTAATAGTTGGTGTTTTGTACTACAACAAGATAAAACAAGATATAAATTGGGATAGATTTAAAGAAGTCATTTGTAAACTATATTTACAAGTCGTAGGAAGAAAATCGGTAAAAAAAATGGCACATCAAAATAATGGTGATATACTGAAGTACGTCAAAACAGTGTAGGCGGATACCCTTGGGTTAACACACTCCATCCATATATCCAAAAACGAAATAGGTGCATACCACCATAGGTTTCAATGAGGTTGGAGTAACATTGTGGATCAGGTTAACCTGTGAAGTAATAGTTGGTGTTTTGTACTACAACAAGATAAAACAAGATATAAATTGGGATAGATTTAAAGAAGTCATTTGTAAACTATATTTACAAGTCGTAGGAAGAAAATCGGTAAAAAAAATGGCACATCAAAATAATGGTGATATACTGAAGTACGTCAAAATAGTGGAGGTATACTGAAAAGATTTAAAATGTAAGAAATGTTGGATATGTTGAAGGATATCACATTAGGTGTTTGGAAGATAACCTAACGGATAATTCCCTCCAACCCTCATGCAAAACACGCCTAAATGATGATGGTATCTAACAAAATTATGGGCTTGATCCCCCAACCCTCTCCCCCAATTTTGGTGGATTCAGGTATGTCTTGCCTATCCTCCTTATCTAAGTGGACTTCGTGTTCTCTTCTGTACCAGCCCACCCCGCCACAACGGCTAAAAAAGGCACGCACGCATACGCACATACAGTAGCATTCATTCCAACCGCTAATTGGCGTCCTCAGCTCACTGCAAGACCAGATATTCCGAATCACGGGCAAATATGTGAAAGGAAAAAATCGTGGTAACCCACGGTACCAACCCCACAGTGTTCGAATCCTACTAGTGAAAAAAAAACCCCACAAATCATCAACCATGGCAATAGATAAACAAATTATCCGTCGTTAGAAAGGTCGATATATATAGACGAACTTGGGGAACAAGCAACCTCCACCTTTGCCGTCCAACCCTAGACAATAACGACCCAACGACGCAGAAGGAACCTCTAATCCAGAAGCCCAAAAGCAGAAAAACAGGATTAGGTAAACATCTTGGTAAGAACAAGGAGAGATTGGCGTGGCTCACCGACGACACCAGATCCACCGGCACCGGAACCGATCGGCATGGGATTTGAACTGTTACTCGATTTCGGGGTGATATTTTCCTACCAAGAGGAAAGGGGAAGATATTGGCAGAAGTTAATGGAACCCGTCTCTCTCTCTCTCTCTCTCTCTCTCTCTCTCTCTCTCTCTCTCTAGTCTTTTCTTCGGAATTCCCACGCAAGTTTGGCCGGCGATATCTGAATTTATAGCCTCCAGTCAATTCTTAGGGGTCCTTGTTTTCTTTTTGCTTTATGAATTGGATCCCAGTTAACCTACTTTCAAGTATAGAATTTATACTTTCAATTGAAGTACAAGGATTTTGTTTTTGGAACAGAGAATATTAAATTGTATACAACCGAAGTAATTTCATAAGATATTTTTTAAATAAAAGTCCGACATCGTATAGGAGAGCGTTTTCATTGATTTCCAAAGATATGTACATGAAAGTTCATAATTGGAAATATTGGACCATGGTATCTAGAATTGGATAGCATAACTATCACTAAAATATCGAAGATATACCGCAAAACTTTGAATATAGAAGAAAGCATACAAAAGCCAACAGTGCACTCCCACCTTTTACTCTCCATCATCCCATGAAAATGAAGTATTTTTTTATAAAATGAGGTGGATGGCCTTTGTCCTCATGTTACCTTTGTGAAGGGAGGTTTGATCTTGCGCATCAAGAAAAAGCAGAAAATACGAATCAAGTTCGAAAGAAAGGATGCTCATCGTATAGAAATCATATAACAAAAGATTTGATCGCATTTCAAAATCATATGCTATCGAAAATTATTTCCACGTCGTTTTGCAAACCATGTGAGTATTTGAATTATACTTCAAATGTGTAATTATCTAAAATAAAAGACCTCCTAAATCAAGTATGAAGCAATGGATGCTTGCACTCACGGTACGATGATGACTCGTGAATCCTCCCACTAACTTGAAAGATGATCTTTATCGACTGTCAACGCCAAAAGAGATCTAGAATGATTTCTTTCCTTTTGACTTTATCTCATAAAATTGAGTCTTTCTGCTCAAAAGCACAAATCACGGATAAGAAGGATGGTCCTCTTGCAATTAGTTGAGCTAATGGAGAGGGAGAGAAGCTAGATGGTAGATGGTAGATGGTTGAGGTAGAGAACATAGGGTGTAGGACGTGACCAAGAGGAGAGAAGAAGAGATCCTTTCTCTTTAATTTTGTCTTCTCCATCGTTGGACTAGAGGGGACTTGCATTGAACTTGAATGAATGAAAAGAGAGAGATATGTATGTAAGGAAGTTGAGATTCAAAGCTCTCTTTATTTAATTCTTCTTTTTCACTTCAATTCCAAATATGATCTCTCTCTCTCTCTTGAAATTTGAATTTGAATTAATTCAACTTCTACTACTACTCTCTTTCAAACTTGAATAGATGAATACAAAAGAAAAAAACTATTTTATTTGCTCCATAGTGGACAACCACCATGAGACAATTGAGTATATTTTTCTTCGCCAATTATTAGTCCAAAAAAATTAAGTCCTACACGGAATCGGTCTTAAATGCTTATGGATTTATTTCTCTAGATAAATATAATGGATTACTTATGGGATAATTGTAAAAATAATCATATCGTTCAACAAATATTATTTATTAGTCTATATTAAAATGTAAATTTGACTTACAATAACATTAATTAATTAGGTGAATCACCTTGAGTCTTTGAATAAATATGAATCATATGCATATTATTATTAACTATTGTGGATTCAAGTTCATATTAATAAAATTCCAATTATGTGGACCGCATGCACATATGTGGATCACATTCCATGTTCCCATACCGATTATTAGTGATAATAATGAATATTATCTTAATAGTCAAATTCTTAACGTATGACTCTTAATCCAGTTAAGCTTCGGATCGAACATTTGCGTATATTCATATTAATATCAGGGAGATTTTATATGCCATGGAGAGTGACTTGATATTTAGATGTAATAAGGACTCATACCACTTTGAGCCATCTTACTTAATCAGACATTGGACTAATTTATCCATTTGATTCTGAACTCCTTCACATCAGTTTTCAGCCTTTGGATCTATAAGTTAGTCTATGAATTGAGATTTAATGCAGTTAATTCTTACTCGGCAAGACTCAAAGAGGAGTTACTAAAATCTACCCAATTCGTAATTCCCTCGAAATGGAAATATCACAGTTTACATTCCATTACAATTACATTGACCAGGAGCACTCCCAATATTTATGCATCCTACGTGGTGGAAAACTTTGAATAAATCCGAAGTTCATTCCCATATTTTGTTGTTTCCTTCAAGAGTTTATCACTACATTAGTCAATCGATTATTGGACGACAATATCAATCACATGCTTTCTAAAAGCGTATATTGATATCCTCGATTGCTATCTTGTTCAGGCTATCGATGGAATTCATAGTGACACCAGTCTCTCATGTGTAAGCCCCGTCTTTCGGTTTGATAACTATGAACATGCATGATTTCTTCAAGAGATCATACATCTCATATTTATTTATATGCACACTAGTTCACTGGTATATAGACCTTGTTGGGGTCATAAACCTATTGATCTGCCAAATATACACACTCAAGTACATAGTTGTATAACCGACTCAGATCAAAGGACACGTGCACATGCGTAATAATATACAATATGGGGCCCTAGTATACCAATCTCATCAAGTTAACTCTTTAACTAGGCTTATAATACACCTCCTAATCTCTATTCTCATGTAAATGACATGCATTAGGAGTGCTAGTTGAATATCAATCTTAGAGAAGATTTCCATCTCTTCTCGTATTGGAGATCTTTTTCGAATATCATTTGACTTGAGTCCTTGATCTAACTATTTACATCTACAACGTACATCAACCTCTATGATCCAACTCTTTAAACGAATGTCTACATGATATCAAGATGGTCATGGCACACAACTTAATTTGTATTAAGGGACCTACTTATTTGTGAAAACATAACTATGCTTTAATCAAGATAGAATGAAATTAAATAATATGCAATAAGTTTGATTACATAATGGTTGGCCACAAGATCACATATCTACCAATTTCTTCTCCCTTGATGCAAAGAAATCCTTGAGATTCAAACGCTTCTTGATGCGGGTATATTTTTTTTTGACATCTATCTTCTCTAAAAAGTCCAACATTTCTTCCATTGTCCATGCATCACATGGGAGTTTCCACATCTCTTTTCCCACCATCTAATGACCTTGCTTCACTCCTCTTACTAACAACCCAATCTTCACTAATCCATAAATAAAAAAATCTTCCGCTCTTTAACATCATTGTTGTGTAGTTTTTAACTTGTCCTTTCCAAAAGCTTACCAAATTGGCGTAACTATGAATATTATCAATTAGTATAAAAAGGGACAATGTAGTTAAAGTTATTCTTTTTTTTATTATGGATTTTACTATTTTGTGTGGTTTGTAATCCAAAATCCATGAGCATGTTAGGTTGAAAGAATAAAGATCATTATTCTATGCTTAAAACTAAAATTAGGATATGAACAACCAATATAACATTATTCTGTAAGGAAAATGAATTAGTATATTCCACCATATACCCCACTAAATCGCAACTTTCATTTCCACCCACTTGTGATTTTTACACATCCTACTCCTAACCAGAGGTGGACCTGCAATATAACCATGTAGAGCATACGTCTCTCCTTGCTATGTAGAATTCTTGTACTAACCTTTTTGTTTGTGAACACACTTCTCCCCACTTTAATCCCCTCCCCCCTCATGATGCCCTTTGTATCATTCTAAGATTATACAAATATTGTAGTATAAGTGGATAAGAAGAATAATTAAAAAATCACAATATGTGTCAAATAAACGTGGTTTACTTTTCATTTACTTAATAAGTACACCAAGGTCGACTCAAGGAGGCAGTGAAAGAATCTAGCTAAGTGACTTAGATCAAATAAGTGTGTCCGATTTATGTTTTAATTCACCAATTATTGTATGGTGTGGTGTACATGGAAACAAAAATATATATTACGAGTTGTGTGAATGCAATATTTAGGGATTTAATTTTATATATTTATTTTATGTTTTACTTCAACTAAATTTCATTTGATTTTTAATTTTGAAAGAAAAACAGCAAATGTGGGATTACTCCATTATTTTAAGGGGTGAAACAAAGGCAGTAAAATAAGGAAAAATTTTGGTTTTTTAAAGTTTTTGAGATGTTTACTGTATTTCTCAAATGGAAAGTTGTTTAAACAAAATAAATAAAGGGAAAGTTTTGAAATAGTTTTAATAGGAAATTGGGTTATTTTGTAAATTGGATTTCTATGTCAAATTAAACCATAAAAATCTAAATTATATTTACCTCTTAAAATTTACATAATGAGGGATCCAGAACACATTTTTGATATATTTGGATTTAAAATGAATTAAATATGTAGGATGTGTTATTTTTGGTCTTTTTGAATTTTACAGATGAAACTGTAATATTTTATAAAACAAAAAATAACGGATGTAGTATAAAAAAATAGTAGCTATAGTATTTTTTGGAATTTTTATAAATAATTGAATAAACTTTAAAATACAACGTCTAACCTATTTTTAATTTTTTAGAATAACAAATGATACTAATTAGTTCTCATAAATTACCCAATAATGGAGCATTGTGATGTGCATTTAAGAGGATTTTTATTTTTTAGAAATATTGTGATAAATACCTTAGAAAAATCAAAGAAGTATTCTAAAAGATAAATTATAAAAAGTTCACAGTTTAATTATTTCAATGATAAATATGTCAGAAGTTCTGTTATTTAATTATCTACACAGTCATTATGTTTGCATATTTTTCACAATGTCAAGGTTTTGATAATGAATTTTAAGACATAAGCAATGGGCATTCAAAAAACATAGCTAATTCATCTAGTTCCAATCAATGATCATGATATATCAACGGAAAGAGCATTAAATTATCCTTCTAATGAGACTAGTTTCAAAATTCTTGGGTGTGGTTTGAAAAATATAATCAAAATACAAAATAATAAATATACCGAGTGATTTGAAATTAAAAAAACAAACTCAAGCTAAAAGGTTCGTACAAGGAATTGTTGTAAAATGTAGAAATTTAGCGACACTTTCATATTAAAAAAGCACAAAGGGATGGACATTTGTGAAGTATTTAGAACTATCGAGGGCTCTCTCACAAAATTTCAAAGCCAAGTACGCATAACACATGGCATGGCTTTGAGATGAATAGTAGAGAGGGAGTCCATCATGATCCTGTAGAGGGGAGGCATCCACATGGCTGATTATAGAGCATGAGATGAGCATGGATCTGGTGGGAGCCTCCTCGTGTTTACGGTGATGATGTATAAAACATCGACTTTTCATCTCGAATGTTTGACTGAGTCAAAAATACAATTTGATCAAACACGTGAAGTTAAGGTCTTATTAGGCGCAATTTGTTGTCGGCTTTCCAATGCATCCACATTTTTTGAATTCCAACTCCAGAAAAGATATCTATTTTAGTGAAGGTGTACCCAATCCAAAATTTCAAATGTGGGTTAAGAAAATGTAATCACCCAAGCCCCTCCCCATAGACCATATGAATGGCCATGTGTGTTCTAACCCTTTTTATTCCTCCCATCATCCCACATCTCCATAGCCATCATCTTGGCTATCAAGAACTCTGAAGAAGTTACCGGAGAGCGATGCTAGTCATTCTTGCGAGAAGAGTGTAGGGAACAAGAATATCTTCTCGATTTTGAGTATGGTGGTAATGTATTTTTTTTCTCAAGATTGCATCTTAGAAATGGATTCTTGATGATCATATCTTTATCTCACCCAATTCATCATTCATGTTGTTTAAAAGTAGTATTACTGCTCAAAGTGGTGGTGGAAGCCGCAGATCATGGAAAAACTACACATAGACGCATCTACCTGCTAAACTAATGGAGTTATTCTCTCTTACCATCTTTCAGCATATGTTCTCATTGTAACTGTGCTATGCTCATTTTGGTGAGGGAAAAAGTCATCGTATGCCATCTCCACGGTATCTTAACCCATAGCAAAACCAACTCGATGATTTGGGAAACCACCTTGAATGACATTATCGCTACTGGAATTTCGAGCTTTTACATTGGAGATGTTGTGGCGGTCTGAATTAACTGTTAAGAGTGCACATTATTCTCAATGATTATCTTTTGGCTAATACTGACATCGATTAGTGCGCTTTAATTTCGAGCATATAGTAGTTGTGGCAGCTATCCTATCGTCTATATAGTTTTTTACTTAAAAAATAGCGATGGATCGTATGACTACTGCGAATAAGTTGTTATTTCTAGAACCCAAATTTTAGTTTCCCTCTTATTACGCATGCTTCACATTCCCTCGCTAATATCCTTTTCCAGCACACCATCATCTCCCATCCCTCGCCACCCCTCCCCCTCTCTAGTTACCACCCACACCCCTCCCCCTCTCCCATAATCTCCTCATCCATCTTCTTTCCCATTGTCACACGTCCCCCATTTCTCCAAGCACCCCCATCCCTCCTTCTCCACTCCAAGTGTCGCCCCTCCCCCTCCTCTCCAGTCGTCCTCCCATCCCTCCTCCTCTCCAAGAGCCTCCCCTCCTCCTCCTTTCCAGTCACTGCCCCCTTCCACCACACTAGGCCCCCGCCCCTCTTACTCCTCCTCTATGGTTGTCGCCCACCTTCTCCTCTCCAACCTGCCACCCCTCCTCATCCTCCTCTCCAGTCGTCATCCCCCTCTACCTCACTAGTCTCCTGCCTCCTCCTCCTCGTACTCCTCGAAGCTCGCTTCCTCTGCATGCAACTCATGCTGATGACTGGTGGTCATCGTCATCTTCATCTGTGAGTTCCGCATCCCGACACCGCATCCGTTGTATATATTCTAACTCTTTTTATAATTGTAACTCTTTAATTAATGTGTTTATGTGTATATAGATCCACAATATTATATTTGTTATTGTTAAAATTTCATGTTCAATGTAATATAGGATAGAAATGTATTCATAAATTGGTAAATCTTGTATGTTGTTTGTGTATAAGTCATAACTGACATTCTTACGTGTGTAATATTGTGTAAAATACAATGGTCCATGCATTGTGTACAATCATGCGATGTTGGTTTAATTAGGATATACAAGGGGATTCCTTGAAGTAACTCATCTGTTGTATCAAATATTGGGATATAGATTGAGGATAAGATTCAACTAGTGATGCATCTATTGTGTAAAATCGTGGGCTTATTTGGTTAGTATATACATAAGGATTCATGCAGTGATTCATCTAGAATCAATAGTATAATGATTCATATTTAATGGTAAAATGGACAATCTTATTCATCTATGCATGTATGGCATATTTGTGTATGCCTATTCTTGTGTATGTAGATCAGAGTTTATTTGTGTTTGTATATGTGTATGTGATGACTTTCCATTCATGCACATTTATTCATTAATTTTAGGTTTTATATCCCTAGATAAATGCATGTAAATATCACTAACACACTTGAATTAACACTTGTGTATTAATCTGTATATTGTGTACAAATACCTGTAATTAAATCATAAAAATGAAGGAATAAATAAAAGAAAGAAAAATAAAGAAGGTATCATAGATACTAACTGACCCTAATCCCCAAGTCTAAGTCAAGTATTGACATGGTCGACCAAGAATAAAGTAGGAGGAAATAAGGGAAAAATAATGTACATATGTATTTCAGAAATCATAATTTTTATAAGTGTGCATATTATGTATAGAGAATGCTTTTACATTATTTTATTTCACTCTTTACATACCTCAAATATTCATGTGTTTCAATATAAAAATTGTATATATATATATAATAAAAATATTGGTTAAAATAACTGATGCATAGATCACTTTGTATACTCATTTGAAAAAGTTGTAAAATGAAATTCACGGATCAATATCTTCTCCATATAAACTCAAATTGAATCAAACTAACTTTTATTGTTCTTAAAATGAAGGTGGTTTCATTTTAATCAGAGTTAAGATGCGAAAGCCAGCTAATTGGGGCATGTTGGGACTTGTATGTATACATACACACGCACACGCTTTGAGTTAATTATTTATTATATACATTTTTATTCATTTTATATTTTTAAATAACCGTATATGGTGTATATAACATAATAAAAATAAAATAAATATTAAATAGCCTTCAAAAGACCAAAAATAATTAATATACATAAAATAATATGTATATTATACTTATAGTGTGCCTACATATGTAATTATCAATGTAAATAAACAAAATAAAATAAAATTCCAAAAAATATTTATTAATACCTATTAAATAATGGTATAAATAAAAAATTATTGAATAAAAGGGTATTATTTATGTAAATAACAAAATAAAAATAAAAATGCTTATTGTTTATATATTAATAATACTTATATATAATAATACATAAATAATATAACCTAATGAATAAAGTGGATAAAAATAAATAAAAATCGTAGAAAATAGTTTATTAAATAATAAACAACTTTTGTATTTTGACATTTATTTAATAAAATACATAGCTATTTTATATTTCATTTTTTTATTTTTGTTTTTGTTGTTTGTGCGAAAGTCGCTACCGACGTGACCCAATCGCGCGCTAGGGAGTGTTTACCCCATGTCAACACCCCCTCCTCCTTTCTGTCGCATGTCATAATTGGTCGGGCTCTACTTTTTGTCAAATTTTCATACCGAATCCTTATCACTTTTGGCCCCGACCTCTTCTTCCTTTTCGTTGATCGGATCACTCCTATTCATGTTATATCCTTCTGATTTGATTTTGTTGGACTGGTTAGTTGGAAACACTAATTTTTATTGACCACCCTTCTTGCCTGTATAAATGGAACATCTCCTTGTTCAACCGAATCGATCTTGTGAGGAGGGTTTCATGCTCCATACAAGACGAGAGCACAATTGATGCAGTGATTGCTCACAAAATCAACTAGCTAAGCAACAATCAACCCACAAATGAAATAAATTAAGCAATCAAAGCATGCAATGTGTATGGAATTTTATTGTTACCCTATTATAAATGTGTGTATGGTGACAAGCAGAGTAGGGACAATGAACACATGGAGACAAGTCGATGTAGCAGGTATATCAATCATAAATAAATAATGAATAGTTAATATAGGTACTTGTACAATATCCACTTAAATAATCAATTAATGTTTTTGTAGGTTTTTTATTTTTAATTAAATAAAATGATTCATTTTTTTATTATATTTTAGATTCTTTTTCATTTAATAGTATATGAATTATATATATATAAAGAGATATAAGGTATATAAATATATATAACATAAGTAATATATGTTAAATAAATATGAAAAATTCAAGAAGTAACCAGAAAGAATAGTCCTTTTCTTAAAGGGACTAAAATATATTAAGGTATTATAATAATTAATAATATTATTAAATATATATAGCTATATGTAAATATATTATGCAATTTAGGATATTTTAATTATAAAATTAGGTAAATATTTTTAAAATTATAAACTAAAATGTTTTTGTGTTTTTCATATTTTCTGTTATTTCTATGATTTTATGGGGATTTTCGCTACTTTTTATGTATTTTTAAAGTCAAAAATATGTGAAATCAGGGACTTTTAAAATATGTCGAATTAATTTGAGAATAAAAATAGGAAAACTTCTCTAAAATTTCTCAAAATAATATGAAATTATATGTATAAATAAATATATATAGTAAAAACTACTATTTTTAAATTTTTCAAATTTATTTTGCAATTTCTGAGGGTTCGAGGAGGTTTTTGATTTTCAGGTTTTCCTTTTGATTTTTTTTGTGATTTTCTAGAGTTATAAAATAAGGTAATAATCAGTTTCTAATTTTTTAGAATTTTTAGAGAGGATTTTATATTTTTTTTTGAAAATTTAAGATATACATGGAATAAATATCATTAAAAACTAAATTAATAAATAGAAAAATGAAATAAATGCCAAATCCTAAGACATAACGTGAACATGCATGATTTAATGCACTTGAAATAATTTTATCATAATTTAACGAGCACATGAGCTATTTTTAATACAAGGAAATGCAAAAATAAAAATACAAGTAGTTGATAGAGGTATTTTTGTCATTAAAAAGATATCCAAGTGGGAGCATGCAAAATTAGTAGAAACTTTGTACTGAAATTCAAAGTTTTATATTAAATTTCAATTCCAAAAACTATAAGGGTTTATACGCAAAATGCCCAGATCACGTGGCGGGGCAGGTGAGCTGAGCAAGCAAGGACCTAATAGTAATATTCACAAAGTCCAGGGGTCCTTTTATAATTTTTACAAAACTTTTACAACATACTGAAATATTTATAATACTAAACAATAAATACACAAAGGAGGGACACTTATTAAATTACCCTTTACTTGTACACGATCGAAGGGTTAAGGCACGACCACGTGGCAATCTAGACGGGTACAATGTCGTGTCGCTTTGATTAATTCCAAGGGCCCAGATTAGATATGGGCACTACACCTGATCCAACAACCGAGGAAGGTGCTGGAAGAACACCTGAAGAACAAGTACCTGCAGAACTTTGATCACTGATTCCTCATCTATCAGGCCTCTTCTTCCCTCGCTGAGCATCTCCCTTTCTTCTTGATATCTTAGTGTGTCTGTAGATGCATTCTAGGATGTTCGGGGCTCGTCGGAGGAGCCTTGGAGCTTCAGCCACCTGGAGCTCTTGTTTAAGCTATAAGATGGAGCTTTAGTTGGTCTCGAGTGTCATGGACCTGCATAGAAAATGAAGTTAAGCTTGAGGGGGTGTGCTTCGTCTCTATAAATGAAGTTGATAGCATGGGGATGGGCTAGATGAAGAGGTCTAGTAGAGGAGGCGTAACTAGACCTCAGTCGGGCTCAATCCATGCATAATCGAGGTGGAAACGATGGGGGTTTGACGGAGAAACGTAAGCGGGAAGAGTGCAGGTGATTTGGGGTCGGAACAGTGGATGGGGACAACGAATTTGGTGTTAGAGCTGAAGCTCCAGTGATTTCTGATTTCTCAAATTACGATAAAGGTGTGATTAAAAGCGAAAACTAAACTTAATTCTATGCTATTGGAATGAAATGCGAGTGAAGGAACGTTACCTAGTAGCTCAATGAGCTCTAGAGATCGGATCAGGAAAGGCTCACCAGAGAAGATGACCAGTGGACCCAGATCTACTACTCTACCACCTTATCCTTGCTGCGAAGGGTCGGAGTACCAGCTGTTGTACCTAGGGACTCGATGTAACATCCGGATCTGCACAAACCTGAACTCGACCCGATTAAGGTCCATATAATTTAACGAAGTTATTAATAAGAATTAAATAGCATAAATTGATCCATTGATCACAGATCAAAAGTCATTCGGTCGTGATCGATCAAAAGTCGATTGCATCGTAAAGCGTGCCACAAAAAAGTCGCAACATGAATCGTAAATCATAAAACAAACCGAGACCACCCAAAAAATCCGATTCGACGAAATAAGACTAACGGAGTCGATTGTTCGTCAATCGGAGTTCGTGCGGTATTTTTATTTCACAAAATTTAATCAAAAACCAAAACAGTATCTAAAAAAGTTCGACGATCCAACCCGATTGAAAGTATATCAATATTATACTCATATTAATCGTCATTTAGAGACAGTCAAAACAAGCCAGTGCGTGTTAAAATCGAAGGCTTGATGCGTGATTATGTACGACTTTAAAATGTGAGAGAAATTAAAAAATAAAATATATAAAATAAGATTTTTTTATTTTTTAGTCTGCTGCTACATACTGTAGCAACTACCGTTGGTTTTTTTGGTTTTATTTCTCTTTCCACTTGGCTTTTGTTCCCATTCCATTTGGCATCAACCAAGAAATTTACCTCCTTGTTAATATCAACTTCTTCCACTTCTTTTTTCTTTTCGTTTTCCAATCCTTTTCTCTTCAATTCCAACGAAGTAGCCAAGTACAACCCTCTTCCCAAGCATCTCCCCTGCTTCTGCTGCTCCAATTGCCAGAAATCAAGATGCTGCTTCCTGGAATCACTCAAAAATTCCTTGAAGCTACTCCTCCTGCTGTTGTTCAGCAGTCCCAACCTCCTCCTTGCTCTCTGCAACTGCTAGAAGGTCCTCTTGGGACCTCTCCTGCATGACGGTTTCCTCAAAATCTGGAACAAATCAATGTACATTCCCTCCCTATCTCTTGCTGCCATGCACACATGATTCAAAACTCATTCTTTTGCTCCTAATTTCTTAAAATTTTGAGGATTGATAATTAAGTTGTTGCTAAAAAATCTGCTTATAAGTTGTTGAACTTTCCCTTAGGGAGGAGTAAGGTCTCATGCCCCTGGTTAATAGTTGTGTGGAAACAAGAATGGGGTAAAGTCTAGTAAAGCAAGAGTGAGATATGCGGGATGCATGAATGTTAGGATCTGACACCTTCGCTAGAATCCTTAAATATTTGAAAACATGCAATTATTTTCTAATGACAAGATTCTGCATGTAAGATTATGTGGGACCATCATTTGAAATTAAAATTACCAATTTATCTAGATTTACACACGTCTCATATTATGAGGTAAATTCTAAATGTCAAGTATTTCTAGACAGTCAAGGGCATGTTACTCTTAGAAATTAGGATGGACAATAACAACAATTTTATAAACTCAATGACGAAATCATCATTCGAAGACTATTTTCAATACAGACAACCAAAATAGAAAGAAGTGATAACATGATGTTCCATATAGTAAAGTATACTAAATTGACTATTACTGTCATAGAAGAGTGTACATGTTATCATATACTATATTTTTTTTAAAAACTGTGAGCTGAAATAAATGCATTATAATTACATCTTTGGTGTATTATGGGGTTCAAGAAGTATAAAAAATGGAAATAATATTAACCATTGACATCCTATGCAAATCCCCTGGAATAGTAGTGTTATGAGGTTGTTCTGATATAATGAGAGAACAAGTGTTCTTGTAATTTATTATAACCTTGTTATTAAAAAAGGGACTATTATATCGAGCAGTACTCCTCTTGATGAAAAAGGCATGCCATTATTATAGGATACTGACCAAACATGACATAATTTCGGAGCTTTATTAACTCTTTCGGTCATAAGTAAGAAGAAGATATCGGTTTGTAAGTTGGCAAGGGTTTAGAAACTTTTATAGCCAATATGTTACATGACTTATCCAGTCCCCCACCTTTCAACTATAATCCCGTCTCCCATACCTTTTGCAATTAATATAATGGTTAACACATGATCTGAATGTATTGAGATCATGGAGCTTTCCGGTGGCTCTAGCTTTATCCAGACACTGAATGTTTGTCCTTTAATAGAGAAAGTTGTGAAATCTTTGAGCAATATTTACCCTCAATTAGAGAATTTACTCTTAATCATTCAGTTTATTTCTTGTTCATTAAAAACATTGAAAGTTGATGTTGAATATTAAGAATCGCGCCGAATATGCGCTAAAATGTCTACATCATGTAATATATTCCATCTTGAACTAACTTCATAAAAAAATTCATATATGTTAAACATCTCCATCAAAAATTATATCTTAGTTGTGCCATCACAAAATCACCTAATTGTATAAATGATATATGGAGCGAGTCTTATGGTTGAATTCACCATGATGTATTTTTATATTTCTATGGAATGGTCCATGTCCTTATTCTTATTGCCTTTCTCGTAAGGATGTAAATTGAAACTAATCAAAGTGCATTCCTGAGGTGGTAAATCAACGTTATAGGGATGAAAATTAAATTTATAATCAAGTGCATTAATTAAGTGGTAAATCAATGGTGGATTATAATTAAGAGTACCGGTCATGATGACCCTTGCACCTAACTTTACAAGAGCGTGATGACTCCCAACTGGGTGGGAGATAGGAAGCCCATTTAGGGCAACAACTGCCAAGTGTGTGGGTCTAGAATCCCAGCCCTTTTCACGATTTTTACGTGAGCTCGCTGTGTTTTTACGCCTCGTTAGGATCCCAACTTTGACCAGCTTCGCTGACCCTTTGTTTTAGGATACCCATACAGGGGATCCTCAGTTTTAGTTTTTTCCGTACGAGCTCGTCTACCCGTACCGGTCGGGTTCATCTAGAATGACTTTTCCAGAGAGTCTCTCTCACCCGTCTTAGTGGTGTAGTTTTGGAGTAGACATATCCTTCTATTGGACCACGCTTTCAATTAGATGACGAGACAGAAGAGTCTCTTAGGAGACTTCCTTGCCGCTTGAGTTTTCTAACTTTTCGCCAACATGCTTGGCGATGGTACATCTGAATCATCTATGTATACATATAAATAATCTAGGGTTACATTTGGAGTAGTTACAGTTAAACTCATAATGAAGCATAAAGGATCTTGGCTAAGAGATTAAATCAATTATAAGTTGCGTTGGTTAGAGTTGATTATAATTAGGTTGGATGCAAAATCATTATAAGTTAGTAGACGTGTTGGGAATTTAGTTACGTTGCATTACACAACACCTCATGCTTACTGAGGCACTCCAACCCTAAGGCACTCTTCATGCCTTAGAGTTATAGTGTGAGGTCACACACAGACCAAGACCACATAATATCCATTAAACTTGAGAATTTAAATAAAATTAGGAAAACCTTTCCAACCTCATCTTTCCCATTAGCAAAATCCATTCCTTTAATATCTCTTAACAAGATATATATATATATATGAGTCATTAACTATGATATAAAAATATAACATATAAAAGGTAATGGGTAAAACTTGGGGCATTCCTTCAGGGTAGTTTGAAAACTTGTTTCATAACAAGTAGGTGTAAAGTTTTAAGTTGTTCATGCTTTACTACTTGTTTCTTTTGCAACCACTTTAAATGCTTGTTTATTTTAACAAGATTTTGGGATGTGCCAATGTCCGATGACAACTCTCTTGTTCCTTTCTTGTGTGGCAGGCAAGGAGCCTGTAATACTGTAGTGGTTGATGATTCCATACATCCGATGCTATTCCAGACAATATAATTACTTTTGTCACAATTTTTGTTCAATTATGATGTAAAATGCTTTCCTTTCTCTTCTGAATATTTTTTAGAATATATGTATACGCTGTCAGCTCCTTTGTTACATGATGTATATATATGGAAAAGTTAATGAAATAAAATTTGGGTGGCACATCTTCCTATTATTTCGTGGTTAAGAATATTTATTTGAATGTCATGGTAAAAATGCGAGAAAAAATTTCCCCGTATTTTCATATAACATATGCAATCTTTTGTGAATATAATACTATGAATGTGTTGTAAACGAGTACCCGGATCCGAGGGCGTTACACTCGACTGAGGCATCCTAAGGGGGTTACGATGAGTGAAGAGAGATAAAAAAGGGAAAGAAGACCAGAGTATTCTATTTATTGGCCATGGAGTTCGGCCAAAAGGATGGATAAGTGGCAGGTAGCTTGAGGGTGGTAGATGAGGATTCCATCACGGGCGAAGGAGAGGAATGAAGGGGATATGATTTGGTGAAGGTCTCGAGGGATACGGGAGAGTGAAGGAGGCATGCAAAAATGGAAAAGAAGGGATATTAGAGCTTATGAAATGGGGCGGAGGTACAAAGGGGGTAGTTGACCCACCGATCAACAATTCCTGTGTCTGGTTGGCCCACGTGGACCAACAAGAAAAATGTGACATGTACATCCCTTATAAAATCTGTAAAAAATATTAAATGATTTAATTGATTTTTTATTAAACCATAAATTTTTTTTTAATTTTATGTAGTATTTAATTCTGATATTTAATTATTTTTACAAAATTATTTTTAACATGTTATTATTTATGTATATGTGTAGGTAATTTATACATGTATTTTATATATATATATTAATTTGTATTTTATAATGTATTATTATATACATGTATTTTATATATGTTTAATTTATTTAAATACATATTTAAGTATTTTTTGTATTTTTCTGAGTTTGTATATGTACTTAATTAATTATGTAAATTTACATTTAGGTATATAGATGTGTATTTCACCAATCTATTTACATGTAGTATTTATTTTGATTTTATATTGTTATTTTATTTTATTTTATTTATATACATGTGTTTAAATAATATTAACAATCTTATAAAAATAAAAGAATTTGAAAAATACAAAGAATAAATATATTGATTAAAATATATAAGTATATTGCACAATATGGGCCCAAAACCTAACTTTTGTATCTTAGCTTCAAATTAAATGAAACCACCTTCATTAAATATCTTACTAGAAGTTATATACAATTAAAGGTGATTTTAATCCATTTTGATACAGTACGGAGAAGATATAGATCTGTGAAGTTTTTATTTTGGGTTTTTATTTTGCGTGTCCTGGGTACACTGTGCATTATTTTTTTGTGAAATCAAATTTGTATTTTTCTTTGTATTTTTATCTATATTATTCATATAGAGGTCTTGTCATTTGAGGTGCAAAAATATTTGAATAAAATAGGTCCCAAAAATCTGTTATAGATGAATTAAAATTAGGGTTTTATGTATGCTTTTTCGTGTATCTTTGCACAACTCTCATGCTATATCTCCCCCTACTTTATTCCTTGTCGACCAAGCCATCTTGATGACTAGGTCTCGAGGTCTAGGGTCACTCAACACCTATGGTGTTTCCATTCTTTTTCTTTTCTTCCTTTATTCTTATTGGAATTAAATACAATAAGAATAAAGTATTTTATCTAAATGAATGATCCTCGCACTTTACATGTGGGATGCAATATTTTGTATAATTTACAAAGTATTTATTTTGATAAATTAATTATATATTGAAAAACCATGTGCTCACCCTCTTAATTTAATCAAATTGACGATTAAAATAAATGTGGTCATTCGTTGTAGGCATCTACCATCAGTCTGTCAATTCCACCCGCCTCAATCACCTGTCCCATCCTAGCCATAAGATCTACATTCAGTTGCTCTACTCTAGCTAAACGGGCAAAGATTTGATGCGTAGGGTCATCTCTATGTTCCTCTTCGTCAAGGTGTCTCTTAGGAGGCATCTTGGTTTTGGGTTGATCTTCTTCACATGGTACAACAATGCGGTCCATATTAGAAGAAGATTTAGGAATGAAGATATGCTCATCGAGGCAAATGACTTCCTCGGAGAGATGAGAAGAGAGGAAAGGAATGGTTTGAGGGTAACCATCCTGAGAGTGTGGGATCCCGAACTCAAGAGGGTCATGAGCTCGATTTGGACCAAGTTGCGCTTGGGCCGATGAAGACACACTTCGTGAGGGGTTCAATGAGATATTTGCAAAGCTTGAGTAGATATCCCCCCCAATCAGTCATCTTTGATGGCAGAAGGAAGAATCGGGAGCATAAGTGTGTAAAGAGGATTTGCCTCCTACCTAAAGCAAGCAAATGAATCACAAATCCTGAGTTCATACTCAACACGGTGAAGGATCCAAAGCCGGGTCTGATTAATCTGGTTGATTTTAAGTGTGGTTTTTCAAGCAAATAGTAAGGATTAAGTGGCCTATAGGGAAGTCGGCTCAAAGCCGGATGCGTCTCCCCTGTTTAACTTGTCACCTAAGATACCAACGCCCTTCCTTTCGTTGCTCCTATCCCCAGATGAGAAGTTCAAGGACCTTCCCCTATCTACCTACCAAAGTAGGCGGATCCTGACAAGGCTTTTAACTTCATCCTGAAGGGTTACTAGCAACTTGTCACGGTGCACCACTACTTCGCCCCTATCTACCTACCGAAACAAGTGGAGGCTACTTGGTGCTGGTCAGTTGAACCTATAAGAATTTAGCCCGTGATATTTGCTAGGATCGGGGTACGTGACATGGAAGGCGGGGATTTTGGCTCTACCTTAGGGTGTGTGCACACACTCTGTACCCTCACTCAGCCTGAAATCAAGGTCATGGTTATTCTTCCGCAAACATTCCGCAAACAGAATTTCCAATTTTATGTTGATTGTTTTGGTCAATTTGTTTAGCAGTCCTGATTTTAAGTTAGATGACCACTTGATTAGTCCAACACACAAGGCACGTCTACTGTCCAGTCCCAATTCCTTTAATCTTAAGTTAGAAAACCAAGGGAGAAGGAGTTGAGAAAAGCCGATGCATGATAAAACGATGATGTATGCCAAGTTTAGAAGACTTACAATGATCCTCGCACTTTACATGTGGGATGCAAAATAGAATTGAAATTTTATCTAAATGAATGCAGTCGATGAAAAGCCGCTCCTAGACAAGCAGTTCTATTAGCAAGTGAAGAACAAGTTAAATTTGGGTAAGTTCTGCGGTCTAAGTATATCTTTTAATGGTGAAGTGTGGTCCTAGATATTACGAGCACAAATAGTCCTAAGAAAGCTCTAAGAGCCACGAGTGCAGGTCCTATCCTACGTCAAGCAACCACACAACACAGAGACACTTTTTATTATTCACTTACACGTGCGAGAACACAAATGGGAACCGCTGTAAATGCATTTTTTTATAAAGTTCTCTCTCAAAACCACTCAGTTCAAATCGGTGCAGGTTCTTCGGCTCACCTAGTGAATTACCTTCGATGCCCCGTGTTCCTTGCACAAAAATTAAACGATGGTCAAATAGAGAATGTCACAAAATAAACAAATGTTGAAAATAAACAGAAAAAATATTCACAAGAAAAACCGGGAATCAGACTACCAGGGATGGAAAACCTAAAATCTAAATTTTTCTAGAAATTAACCTAACTCGTGCCTCCCCGGCAATGACACCATTTGAAAACTCTGTGTTCACCCTCTTAATTTTAACCGAATTAGAGATTAAAATAAATGTGATCGTTCGTTGTAGTCGGGCAAATTCGGATTTATCAAAAACCACTTTAGTTAGTATATCAATTAATATCAAGCGACAATTTTTATTTTACTTGGGCAAGCTCAAGGTCGAACTCAGGGAGGCAACTTTCTCCTTAGATTAATTTAAAGTCGATTCAGATGCTGGGTTTTCATGAGAATATTTTTTTATGTTTTTATGCAATAAAAATGCAATGCAATCTTAGACCAATGAGAGAGATAAAATGTGAAAATAATCAAATCAACTCCAAAAATTCTCAAACTTGGCCAGAATGTCAATTATGATGAAATGAAGCTACCATAATTGTTTTTGAATTTTTCGACTCTAAATGAATTAACTACGAATTAAATATGAATGCAAGATGATTTTTGCAAAATTTAATTCTAATAAAATATGAAATTAAATTATTCAGAAACTATAATTATCTACTGTCCAGTCCCAATTCCTTTAATCTTAAGTTAGAAAACCAAGGAGAAGGAGTTGAGAAAAGCCGATGCATGATAAAACGATGATGTATGCCAAGTTTAAATAACTTACAATGATCCTCGCACCTTTACATGTGGGATGCAAAATAGAATTGAAATTTTATCTAAATGAATGCAGTCGATGAAAAGCCGCTCCTAGACAAGCAGTTCTAATAGCAAGTGAAGAACAAGTTAAATTTGGGGTAAGTTCTGCGGTCTAAGTATATCTTTTTCAATGGTGAAGTGTGGTCCTAGATATTACGAGCACAAATAGTCCTAAGAAAGCTCTAAGAGCCACGAGTGCAGGTCCTATCCTACGTCAAGCAACCACACAACACAGAGACACTTTTTATTATTCACTTACAACGCGCGAGAACACAAATGGAACCGCTGTGTAAATGCATTTTTTATAAAGTTCTCTCAAAACCACTCAGTTCAAATCGGTGCAGTTTTTCGGCTCGCCTAGTGAATTACCTTCGATGCCCCGTGTTCCTTGCACAAAAATTAAACGATGGTCAAAGAGAGAATGTCACAAAAATAAACAAATGTTGAAAATAAAACAGAAAAAATATTCACAAGAAAAACCGGGAATCAGACTACCAGGGATGGAAAACCTAAATCTAAATTTTCTAGAAATTAACCTAACTCGTGCCTCCCTGGCAATGACACCATTTGAAAAACTCTGTGTTCACCCTCTTAATTTAACCGAATTATAGAGATTAAAATAAATGTGATCTTTCGTTGTAGTCGGGCAAATTCGGATTTATCAAAAACCACTTTAGTTAGTATATCAATTAATATCAAGCGACAATTTTTATTTTACTTGGGCAAGCTCAAGGTCGAACTCAGGGAGGCAACTTTCTCTCTTTAGATTAATTTAAAGTCGATTCAGATGCTGGGTTTTCATGAGAATATTTTTTATGTTTTTATGCAATAAAAATGCAATGCAATCTTAGACCAATGAGAGAGCTAAAATGTGAATATAATCAAATCAACTCCAAAAATTCTCAAACTTGGCCAGAATGTCAATTATGATGAAATGAAGCTACCATAATTGTTTTTGAATTTTTCGACTCTAAATGAATTAACTACGAATTAAATATGAATGCAACGTGATTTTTGCAAAATTTAATTCTAATAAATATGAAATTAAATTATTTCAGAAACTATAATTATCCCATATGACTCTATCTGAAATGAATCCAGGAAAATTACTAATTCTAAAAACAATTAATTTTTGACTTACTAAAATCGATTAAGTGAAACACCAATTAATTTATTTTAGACCTCATTATGCATGTAAATGTGATGATTTGGGCACAAAATAAAACCACTCAAAACTCTAACCTAGTATGATTTTTTGATTATTTTTGGGAGCAATAAATCGATTTAATAATCAATTAAAGGCAAACCGTGGGTAAGATATGCTATTCTCCACTAAAATAATTAGATTAAATAATTTGAAAGTCAACAAAAATATAACAATCATTCACAATAATAAAGAATAAGATGTTCTACAATATGCAATTTTTTGGAATGACAAAATGATTTTAAATGGATGTTTTAAATAAATATGCAAACAGAAGAGTATGGATGCAATACAGAAAAACCAAAATTGATTAAAATAAATATGCTAACATGACTAAATTTCAATTACCTATACTTACGAGGGTCTGGATGCAAATGACCTAAGAAAACACGTGCTCCTCACGTGCTTCCTGAAGGCGGGGAGCTGTATGTAAATTGCAGAATATGCAGGGGCTCTATTGTAATTTCTCCCATTCGCACGTGCAAACCACGTGGCCCACAGTACGTATGGATGGCATTGCGATTCTCCAGAACCTTCCGGGGGTTGAGTGCAACTTCTCCCGTTCGCACGTACAGGTCACACGAAAAGCAGGTTCGACGGCTGCTCCGGGTCTGACCTCCACATCGTGGTCTCTAGAGCTTTGGTCGAACCTGAAGCTAAGGGCAGGGGGTGAGGCACGAACTGATGGATACTGAGCCAACTCGATGATAATCGAGCAGTGTCGCACGTCTTGGCTGCTAGTGAGGGAATGCATAGTAGGCAGAGTTTGGTGGCGGTGATTGGAGAGCTGCAGTTACGGACGGATAATGCCGATGGAGCAAAGGAGACCCTCAGGCGAACACATGCCTGAGGACCAAGGAGGAAGCGTGGAGCTGCTCGGAGAGTCATGGAAGCACAGCGAGTGGTGAGACAAGCTAGAGGCGTACTAGCAGTGTGCACAAGAGGCGAAGCTGGGCGTCGAGCCGAGCTATCGATGTTGGGCCTAAGTCAATCGAGGGTAGTGCTTCTCTACTCATGATGGTGGTTGGGGGTGTGTCAGGAGAACTGACTCAGATGGATCAGAGGAGCCTAGGGCCAGGGCAAGAGTTGGCAAAGGTGGTGCGATTGGGAAATAGGGGAGTAGACAAAAATCAGAGAAAGAAAAAGAGGACAAGAAGAAGAGGGACGCCCGAAGGGTTGAAGTAACAGAATAAGAGGAAGAAAGCAGAGGAAGGAAGAGAGGGAAGAAGGGGGGAAAAAATCTACCCGAAGACGATGGTCGGATGCCTGAGAATGCTAGAGAGAAAGTCCAGCTGTCTTCGCTTGGGGGTGCGACAGACCCGAGATGAGCAGCGGCGGTAGGCAGCTGCAACAGGAGGAGGATCCCTCCTGGATTGGTGGAGTGGCGTGGAATCGCGGTGGAGGGGGATGTTTGGGAGATGTGGTGGTGGGCCGATGAGTTTTGCAAGGGCGCAATGGAGTGAGGTAAAGGGGATCATGGATGGAGAGGTTCCCGCGAAGGTGAAGGAAGATGGGGCTTTGTCGTAGAGTGGATGGCGACTGGAGAATATGGCAGAGAAGGTGGGGGAAATAGAAAGGGGGAAGCGACTGCGTTGGGTGCAGATCATAGGAGAGAAGGAGAGAATGGAGGAGGAAGACGATCCAACGGCCAAGAGAAGGGCGCTTGAGTGCGGTTGAGATTAGATCTATGGAGGCGAAATTGAGGGCTAAGATCGAGCCACGTGTCACGAAGAGGAAAAGTGCGCTGACGAATGACGACGATTTGATCTAGGATTTGATCGAAGGGCTGAGGGTAGAGAGGTAGTGTGCAGTGGAGATGAAGGTAATAGGAAATGACCAAGTGGCTATAATTAAGACACATGGCGAGCCGAAGAGCGAGCGGTAACGGATGGATGAGATGTAATCTGAAGGGAAATCGAAAGGTGGGGAGTGCGGCTCAGATGTGCAATGAAGATAGAGAAGATGAGATCAGGGGGATATCGAAGGGATGAGGATCAAAGCAGGAAGGAGCGGTTGGGATGTAAGGGAAGGGAGGGAGATCCAACGGTTTGCTGATGCGGGACACGTGGCGTGCAAGGAAGCGGTCAACGTGGCTCAACCCAAAAAGAGCCACGTGTCCCCAATCAGGTTTATTCAGAGAAAGAACAGTGAAAATGAGGGAGAAGGAGATCGATTTTGGAATACTCAAAACACATGAAAGTTGTAGATCTCGATGAGATCTAGAAGTTTCATGTTGATTTAAAAACAGAACTGAGGTCAAAAAAAAGGGAGAAATATTTTTGTGAGTGTTTTTAAAGAGGGTAAAAACACTACGATTTTTATTTTGTTATTTTATAGCATTTTTAAATAAGAGAAAAAATCGAAAAATAGAGAAAATATGAATTTATTTTTTTGGATTTATAATAATTAAGAAATTAAAAGGATAAAATGCAAAGGCATTTGGTCAATATGTACAATATATAATAGGGGCACAAACCCTAGTTTTACATACGGTCTCCGAATTTCATGAAGTTAGTCTTGTTTTGAAGTTCTTTGAATATATATTATTTTAAAAAGTGAGTAGACCTAAATTACACACTGTTATGAGAGAGATATGCGCATTTTAAAGTTCTTATTTCAAACTTGGAATTTGGGTTTTTATTGGAAAACTTTACAAGTTAGTATTTCTTTTTGATATTTTTCCTTTATTTAGTCTTAGTATATATACACTATAGCATAAATTTTATTGAATTTGGAGTTAGTATAAAATATATACAAATATGTGATTTTATCCATATACATGTGAATATGTACAAGCGATTTTGGCTCCTTATTTTATGTTAGATGTGAATGCTAAAATGCATATATTATTTACACATGCATGAACGCTAATTATGCAATATAAATAGAAAATGCATCTAATTACTGGGGAACAAAGCTCTATTTTCAAATTTTAGAGTGATGAATCATTGATTCGTCATATATACATGCACTTAGCTAGGTATTTAAGGCCAAAATGAAAGAATAAAGATGATGAAATGCAGACTCATCAGCCCCACTATACTTGCCTTTGCTAATCCCTACCAAACCTTATTCCTCTAAGTGTAGAAAAGAAAAAAAAAGAAGAAAAAAAAGGAAAAAAGGAAAACTTGGATTGATTTTAATTATTAAATTTGTTTTCATAATATCAAAGTTTGTAGCTTAGTCGAACCTTTGGATTGTAGTTTGGTCGGAATCTCGTTGGGATCCGCACTTGTAACACACCAACCTTTAGGAACCACGAACCTTTTGCCCCAAGTCTCATCAAAATCCAGGTCAGAACAAGTCGATGTCATATGTAGTCCCTTATGACTATGAATCTATCTTGTACAATGTGTGTGATATGTAGCTCTTCTCGACTGAAGCAGTAAAAATCAAACTTCTCCAGCATGGTGACTCTGATTCCCCGATTCAATAACTCTTTCCTCGAGAAGCGGGGTATTCCCTTCTAAGTTTAAGTAAACTGACACAAGAAGAAGAGGTGGAGAGAAGAATGGATGGTAGCTAGTGTAGCTACATATCCTTGGATGCTTTATCACTGTAACCAAGTAATTCAGCTGCAATCTCACATACATATTGACTTTGAAGCTCAAGCTTGCTTATTGAATGCATACATGCCCTGATGAGAATTGATTTTTCTTTGACTTTTACCCATCTATTCTTTTTTTGGAGTTTTTGAATATTATTTTTTATTTCAAAAAATATAATGTACAACATCATTTACTAAGGAATCTTGTCTCCTTGTGACACTAGACTGTCCCTCTTTTGAAGCATTATTACAACCCACAACTTCTATCATTAGACCTCATGGTTGCGGGATCAAGTTGGGGGTACAAATGGCCACCCACATATGTGTGACTTCAGATGTTTCCATTATCTTGTGTATCATGAAGGCAAATCTAGGTCCTCTACCCCACTTCAACTGAGTATGAGAAAAAGTGTAAGGGCATGTGTGAAAGTTAGGTCACAATCGACAAGAGTCATTCCTGTGTTGTGAAATATTCTACTTAGGCAGTAAAGATGCCACCTCAATTCTAGTCCTTTAAAGGTTCATGTGATTAAGTGGATTAAGCTCCAACCAAGATCTAATCTTCAGATTATATTTAGACTTGTTCAATTTGTACTATCAATCCAAATAATGCAAATGCTATGCACAATGCAAGAAAATATTTTTGTGATGTAATTTTCTGGTTTTGAACTTTTTATGGGATTTTTGAAAAGTTTTGCATTTTTTATGCATTTTTTGAAAACATATTGCAAGTTTTTATAGATGTTTTGTTTTGCAAATTTTTAGTGGTTTTTCAAAAACAAAAGAGTTTTGGCAAATAATTATGTATTATAAATATTTACACGGGAGTGCATTTATTCTTTACAAGAAGTTAGGTGAATGAATTTACACATGGTATCTATAGGTTTGATGTATATAGTTTGTAAAGAATTTATTTTTGCTTGAAATATGTACATTATTCTCAAAATAGTTTGAAAATATTTTAGCAAATATTTTGAAGACTTTATTTTGAAAATAATTTGCCAAATATTTTTTTACAAATATTTACAAAATTTGAGAATCATTTTACAAAGATTTTTGAAATAGTATGTCTAGGTTTTTCAGAATATTTTTTCAACCATTTTTCCAAACCATCTGCAAATATATTTTCAAAACATATTATTCAAAAAAAGAAAGAAATTTGTACAAACAAATTATTTTTACAAAGATTCGAAAAAATTTTAAAAATATTTTTTAATTGGTTTCAAAATATTGTTTCAAAGATATTTGCCAATAAATTTTTAAAAATTAAGCAAAACATTTTTAACCGCTCTATTAACATGATATATAAGGAATTTAAAACTTATTTATCAGTTTATTCTTTAGAATTAATTAATAGTATTTTAGCCATATTATTCAGAGATACGAAAGTATGAGTTATGGATGAAGTATATAAAACGTATATACGACCCCTGTACTTAGCTTGAGTTATGCCCTCATATATCGGAGAGAAAAAGTAAGATATAACTCGTACTAAGTATAGGAAAGCCTATACTACAATGACTGAATAAAGAATAGGAAGTCAACTTCCCCCCCTATCGAGGATGGGAACGAATAAATCATCGGCTTGGCCTCCCCCCTATACTTAGGGTAAAATATCCCTAAAAGTCAAGACTTGAGGAGAGAAGCATGGGATCTAAGAATGAATAAACCGAGGGCGCTCACCCCCTATACTTAGGATGAAGTATGTCCTAAGGATTACACTGATGGATGGGGTGAGGGCAATACGGAAGAAATAATTTGAATATTGAAAATGAAAAGGAGAAAAGAAGAAAAAAATCTACTCTATTCAAAGATAGTTGTAGGAGTATTGTTCGGCTCCATTGAAGCTATTGTAGCGATTAAGTCATTATCGAAAATTACTTGTACAGAGTCGGAAACGGCCGGGAATGTGTCATGCTCTAAGTATGACTTCAATAACTGACCATTGACTATGAAGGACTGTGCGTCGGCTTATAACTCTGATATCAGAATACTTCCGTTGTCATGCACGTACCTGATTCTGTACGGCCCTGTCCACTTACTTTTTAATTTTCGTGGAAATATCCTTAATTTCATGTCAAACAACCATACATTATGCCAAGGTCCGAAGGTCTTTCTTTTGATGTCCTTGTCATGCTAGCATTTGACCTTCTCCTTATACATTAGACTATTGTTATATGCATAATCTTTGAATTCCAAAGGTCTGTTCAGATCCACTTTTCTCTACTGACCACCTTTTTGTGAGTCAAGGTTGCATATATTCACTTCCCACAATGCTTTTTGAATCAATTCCATTGGCAAGTGGCATGGCTTCCCATAGACAAGGCGATATGGCGACATGCCCAAGGGAGATTTATAGGTTGTTATGTGTGTTCAGAGAACTGAGTCCAAAAGTTGTGACCGATTCTTTCTGTCCGACCTCACAAGTTTCTGCAATATCATCTTGATTTCTCTGTTTGAAATTTCGGTCAGGCCATTTGACTACGAATGATAAGGAGATGCGACCTAATGATCGATGCCGTACTCTTTCGTTAACTTCTTAACCTCCTTATTGATGATGTGGCTGCCTCCATCTAAAATCAGAATCTTTAAAATGCCGAATCGCAAGATCATGTTATCTTTTAGGAACTTGCAAACTGTTTTGTTGTCCACAACTCGGTTTGGAATGGCTTCCACCCACTCACATAATCAACGGTAAGAAGGATGTATTCGTAGCTTTGACTATTAGTAAATGGACCTATAAAATTTATGCCCCATGCATCGAACACATCAAATATCTAGATATATTTGAGGGGCATGCTGTCTTTAATTCCAAGGGTTTTCCTATTTTATGTCAGTTTGTGCGGGCTTTCACGTAGTTATCTGCATCCTTGAAGAGTGTGGGCTACCAAAGACCGCATTGCAATATTTTAGATGTCGTTTTGCTTCTAGAATGGCGCCTGTCAAATTCGAGCTTATAGCAGTACTTGAGGACATTTGTGTGCTCCTCGTGAGGAATACACCAATGGCAAATGCAATCCGTGCCTTCCCTAAATAGGTGTGGATCCTCTCATTGGTAAAAGTAAATGTCGGGCTTGAATTTTTCCTTCTTGATCCATGTCCAATCTTGTGGGACCATGTCATATGAGAGGCAGTTCATGATATTAACATATCAAGGGAGAGGAGAGAATCCATGCTGAGAATTGATTCGTCTGGGAAAGTTTTTGATATCGATATGCTGCTTAGTAGAGTATCATGACATTCAATTATAGATAAATGGTCTGCCACCACATTTTGGACTCCAGGTTTGTCTCTAATCTCCAAATCGAGTTCTTGGAGGAGAATAATCAATCTGAGTAGTTTGGACTTAGCTTCCTTCTTTTGTTGTAAGTATCGGATGTTAGAGTGGTCAATGAAGATAATGACTTTTGATCCTAATAGATAGGATCTAAACTTCTCTAAAGCGAATACTACCACAAGCAGTCCGTTTTCTATGATTGTATATTTCTTTGTGCTTCATCGAGTGTCTTGTTGGAGTACTGAATAACACATGGCACATTATCTCTTATTTGTCCAAGTATAGCCCCAACTACAAAATTTGACGCATCCGTCATGATATCAAAGGGTAGAGACCAATTAGGTGGATGCAGGACTGGAGCTTGAGACAAGATCTTTTAGCTGATAAAAACATCGAAGAACCGTCTGATCAACAATGAACTCGGTCTCCATGCAGAGCAGCTCAGTCAAAGGTTAAGCGAGCTTGCTGAAGTCCTTAATACAACAACGATAGAAGTCGACATGTACTAAGAATGACCTCATGTTTTTCATATTCTGAGGTGGCTTGAATTTAGAGATCACATCCACCTTCAAGGAGACTACCTCCATGCCTAGCTTGGAGATGATGTGGCCCAACATTATTCCCTATGTGACCCTGAAATGACTTTTTTCCCATGACAGTATGATGAATCTCGTATTCATCATGTTAAAATCAAATTATTAATCTCCTTGCTTAAACAATTCAATAAAATTATCTAATAATTCATTAATTTTATCTTGTATTATATTATATATAAATTGTGTATAATTAACCTATATTTTAACTATAATTATTATGTTTAATTACAACCATTTTCCTTATCTTTTTATATCTTATTAAAAATCTCTAAAATTAATTGTCTATAATTGCCCTGACCTTTAAAAGAAATAAAAAATACAAAAAAACTCAAAAGCCCCAAAGTGGTGTTTTTATCCCTTTAAAAATACCCCCAAAATACACTTTTGTATGAATGACCTCTTTAGGCTTTTTGTCCAACATGAAACTTGTAGATATCATCAAGACCTACAACTTTCATGTTTTGATTTTTTTCCTAATTTTGCCTCTAACTATTTCTTTAAAAATTTTCTTTATTTTTATATTTATTGATTTTTCTGGAGCAACCACATGGCGCTCTCTGAAGCTGCTACACATCCGCCCCTCTTCTCGCCACCCGACTGCTTCCTCTACCCTTGGATCAGCCCAAGCCTGCCTCCATCATAGTTGTCCTTCGTCTCTTCATTACCAATCGTTAGATCTGATATCAGAGCTAATCCCAACCACCCCCTTTCTCCTTGCATGCAACCGTTGGATCATCCCTCATCTAGCGGCTCTTCTCGCTCCACGTCATCCATCCATTTTCCACCCTCAGATCTTCACCTCTCCTCCATCCTAGCCGCTAACTCACGCCCTTTTCCAACCGTAGGATCAGATCCTGAGATCTGATCTCCACCCCTCACCCGCGCCTCCATCCAAGCCGTTGGATTGTAAGATCTAAAATCTAAAAGCTTGTCCCCTACCTCCCGAAGTCCCCCCCCTACATGTTACACCTCACGCCACCTTCTTCCCCTTCCTAATTTAGCTCCACCATCACTCCAGTCCCCCACTCCCTAACAGCTCCTCATCGTAGCCACGAGATCTGACTCCCTCACGTAACCCCTAGCACATCTCCCCTTAACTCCTAACAATCATGTCAACCTCTCAAAAACCCCTCATCACCATCGAAATGGCTGGACACCCTGCCCTAATGCCACCTCTGCCAACCACAACCTTTGTCCACCATTCCTAGGGTTCAGCCTAGCCATCCTTCGCCTCCCTATGACAGACGGAGGTGGGTGGATTGGTGATAGGCCATTCACCCGTGGTGTTGACCATGGTCAACTTGACCATGATTGCGACCGCCCCCGGGCACCGCTGAGCTCTGTGCCATAGGTTGAGCATGCTGGGCGACGACTCGAGCATCTCCTGATGCTCAGCCCAAGCCTCCGTCCGCAACTCTTCTTCCTTGAATCCTATAGGTACGTGTACCTCATTTTATTGCGTTTTTTTAATTTATCCCTCCATCTACGTCTACTCTCACCGCCACCTGACTCAAATACCTTCACCACCCATCTCCCATCTTCGTTGCACCTTGCACTCACCCTCTTCCATTCTCCACAACCCCCACCACGCCCACCTCTTTCTTCTCAAGAAATCCTGAGAAGAACCCATCTGGGGCTCCATCTCTGACCACTCCCAGCCCTCCACTCACGTCACAATCCACGCACACACTTTACGCAACACCCGCTTCAGCTATGCTAACATTTGCAGGTGCCAAATCTTCAATTGCCTGACCTTCGTTGGAGCCTAGTTCCAGAACCTCCCCTCCGATGACCTCTTATCACCACAGCAATCTAGACTACTCCAACTGACCTCTGGAGTGCGAGCTTCAATGACGACACCTCAGAACCAATCTTCTATCTTTAGGGTGCACGAGGGAGAAAGGCGGAGCTCCACTTACCTCGCTGGAGTCTAGATACCACCACCAATCGCGAAGCGGAGAAGGAAGAGGATGAGAGTACAATTACCATCTGATCCTCATGATTGGATGACCCAGATGTCACCATGTGGTCTGTATGAGCATCACGTAGATCCTACATGCTCGGGTGACCCATGCCAAGAGCCGAAGCACAAGATGATGCCACGTGGCATGAGCCTAAGCTGCCTTCCGAGCCTTGCCCATTCATGTGACCTGTGCGTGGCTGAGCAATTTGCACTGATGACCCCAGAACTTTTTGATATTACATTTTGGTTCTCAGGTGTGTGCTTCACGTGCGTGCTTGGATATTTTATAAGGAGGCCCTCGTGGTTTTTAGAAGTTGCAAGATGGTCCCTAGGTGCATGGATAAATTGCATTGGGCCCTTGCTAGTTTTTGGTATTTGCAAATGGGTCTCCCTAGGAACCTATTTGCAATATTTATCTTTATTTTTCCTCGCATTTTTATTACATTTATGCCCTTGCATTATTTACTTCATATTTTGAGCATCTTAATTCCAAATTGCATGATTTCAGTGTCATTTTGTTGCACATTTAACTCTTAATATAATGGAATGTTTAAATTAACGATTCAACACTAATTTAAATGTTTTGAATTTTGAAGTTATATAGTGTCCTTTGCTCTATAAGTCTCTGCTGTTAATAGAAGCTTGCTCGTAATTTTTATGCTCCATTTGACTCTGAATCTGAATCATATTTCGTGCTCATATTTTGTAGGGAATTTTTGTAATTAATATTTTGCATGCATATCCTTTACATTTAATCATGCATCATGTTCATGCATAATCATATTATTGTTTGAAAAAATTACATGCATTATTTTATCTGCATTTTGTCGTGCATCTACTTGAAGAAATTGAGGAAAAATGAAAAAAATTGATAAATATATTAATGAGGCTCGTGTCCCTGAGCACGACCTTGGTGAACATGCCAATTAAAATAATGTCCACATATTAGAAGGTTTGGTCTCTTTGTAGACCGAAATCTGCCTCCTATGCGATGACAATTCCATATCCTTAAAGAGGCATATTTCACGTTCATCAAATGTACAAGATTGACTTCACGACATTTCTGGAGTACTCTATCTCGGTGCTGAAGACAATATTTGAAGCTGTCACCATAGACAAAGAAATCATCCATAATGACCTCGAGAAAACTTCCAACCATGCCGGAAAAGACGATGAGCATGCACCTATGGAAAGTTGCTGGAGCATTACAAAGGCCAAAGGGCATTCTTCGGAAAGCATAGTTACTGAACAAGAAGGTAAAAGTTGTCTTCTCTTGATCTTCAAGGGATGTCTCCACTTGGTTGTACCCAGAGTACCCATCTAAAAGCATAAGTTTTCCTTCCCTGTGAGTCTCTCAAAAAATTGATCAATGAATGGTAGAGGGAAGTGGTCCTTCTTCGTTGTAACATTCAGATGACAATAGTCCACATACACCTGCCAAGATGTCAGTACTCGAGTAGAGATCTCCTCTCCTTGATCATTCTTTACAATGATGAGCCCTGCCTTTTTTGGCACTACATGCAGGGGGCTCACCCATTTGGAATCAAAATTGGGATAAATGAACCTTGCTTCACACCACTTCATGATTTCTTTTATCACTACGTCCATAAATTTTGGATTTAGTCTTCTTTGAAATTCTTGAGATGTCTTGCAATCTTCTTCTAGATGAATGTGGTATGAACACATACTTGGATTTAACCTGCAGAGATCAGATATGCTCCAACAAAGTGCCTTGCATTTTTTCTAGAACCTCGAGAAGTCAAGATTCTTGATCCAGCATGAGACAACTGCTGATGATGACCAGATGCATGTCTCCTCACCCGTAAAGAATGCGTACTTCAGACCTATAGGCAGTAGTTTGAGTTCTGATATCTGTTGAGTTTGATGACTACTTCTAAAATTGTGTCGGTAGTTGTATGAACTGTTAATTTCAATGAGATGTTGTCCATCTTTGTTGCTCCTCACTCAGAAATGAAAGTGCCAACATGACTGTAATGAACTCTTCTTGTTCAAACTGGTTTGAATCTTCTTCGAACATGGTGCTCAATGATTTGAATTCTGATTCAGTCTCCCAATCGGTAAGGAAGCATGGACTGACTATGCTATCCAGGTCCTCCTATGAAGAGAAGAATTCCTGCGTGAAGGTATCATTCAAGGAAATTTGCTGATCGTTGATATCGATGAGTCCTAAATTGCTGATTTTGGCTTCCCTCCATCAGATGCAGCTTTCGACTCATTAACCGTATTCATAGTGACTTTATTAGAGCTAAAGAGGAAGGTGACCTTCCCAGACCCATAGTCGACCAACCCCTCGGTTGTACGAAGAAACCATTGACCTAGAATGATCGGGGTATGGAGTAACTTTGCAGGTGCGTCCATATCCAGGATACAAAATCAACTGGAAATTTCATGTCATGCACAGTTACAATAACATCCTCCAACATACCTCTGGGTTGCTTCACAGATCGATTCATGAACTGTAAGATCATTCTTGTTGGCTTAAGCGACCCCATACCAAATTCTTGTAAAAGTGAAGAGGGCATGAGATTTATTGAAGACCCTCTGTCAAGTAAGGTTTGCTCAGATACTTGGTTGAAAATCTAGCATCTGATGTTGGGCGCTCCCTTGTCTTTCTTTTTTTGTGGAGATCACTGATAGCATTCACGGTGAACATGGTGAAAATGTGTTTCTCACCTCTGTTGCATCTGTTCTTGCGGTTCGGATGCCTAAAGGTACATGCTTCCTTCAATCCTTTCTTGATAGCTGACATGTAGTTTATGGCCTTCATGAGTGGTATTTTCAGAACAATATTATCAATAATTTCAACCACTCCAGGGTCGGACAATGTTGTTTTTGAATTTTTATTTTTTTGGTATTTTTCATTGTTGCAAGAAACAGAACATCCACAGAGAAAAATTCAGCATTCTTACTTATAGGCTTATTTATAGATGATTGTCTAGCCGATGGACCATCATGCAAAACATGCAAATATTTATGTTCATGAGCTTGGGCTTTATCAGATTGCTCTGGTTTAGTTGTTGGTGGTGTTGGCTTCTCCATTGCTTGTCCTTCTCGGCTTGGGCTCTTCGTTAGTTTTTGTGAATTTTATTTTGCTGATTTTTTGGAAAAATTTTCTCTTGCTGGTGATGGTGGATGGTGGATGGTGTTGCTCCTCCATCATCTTCTTCCTCACCTAGCAGTGCTGCTGGACCAGTTGATGCATAACATGACTTTCTAGAAGCTGCTTTATTCTTACCTTTGGTGGTGGCAGATGGTTGCAAAGTTATGTCACTCCTAAGAGTCACTGCATGAGATAAAACATAATCTGAAATATCTGACTCTGATGGGCCGGTTGAAACATAACAAACTACTTGCTCTTTATGCATGAAATTATTAGGGTTCGCCTCAACCTGCACTGGAATAGACATCTTGGTGGTAGTGAGGCCGTCTCGCTTCTGGGACATCTCTACTAGACCTTTGATGAGTTGGTCCAAGTAGTCGAGTGCGAAGTTCACTGGAGCAACCTCGGATGAAGCAGTGTGCTGACCACACTGCAAACGCTATTGGTGAAGCTGGAAATTCTGGAAATCGTGGTGAGGAGGGGGGAGATGTTGCTGATGAAATTACGAATGAGAAGGATACTCGTTATAAGAAGCACATGCATACTGGTGGTATGGCTGATATTGATGGTACGCAAGATGTTGATGCTATGCCTCTAGTTGTTCTGATACTGCAGAGTCTATTGCTGAGGCTGGTGAGGTCACTGGACAAACCGCTTACCTTGCTGTTGGTGACACAACCAAATTATTGAAGATTACCCCTACTGTTGTCCGCATGGATGGGACAATTGGGCATCCTTGTTCCAGATGTCGTTTACTACTTGAATAATTGGTTGTTGTGGTGAGTATGGATCATAAGAAGGGGGTTGGAGCTCAAGATGGTATAGGACAATCTGTTGAGATGGTGATGATGCCGGTCAGGAGCCTGCACGTAATATACATTCTGGATCTGAGGCTGAGTTGCACTTGGTTGAGGTTGCTGTGGAGAGGATGGTTCCTTTGGCGTGGCTGAAGTGGCGACGACCGGGCTCACAGACTGCACGACATTGGCGGTGCTAACAAGTGTCTCCAATTGCTATGAAATCCGATCCACCATGTCTAGGTGCTGGGTTCTCTATTCGATCACAGATAACTTCTCGAAGTCCTGTGATCTCTTTTCAATAATATCAATTTTATACATGTGACTCCCAATGATGTTGAGGTTGGATCTCTCATCTTTGTCTTGCTCACTGGTTGTTGCCATATTGACAAACTTGTGGTTGGCTTGTGGCTGGCATTGATAGGCTTGAGATGAGGACAAAGCGGTCTCTCCTTCGTCATCTCTGAAGGATATGGGAATATTCTTAAGCGCATCATGGAAGCATGAGGATCACATAGAATGCGATCGGGAGCGACTAGTCGCACAGATGAAACCATATGATCCAAGAACATTTCTCAGATCATTTTATCTAAACAACAATAGGTATTAAGGTTACCTATTGAAGCGTGGTTGCGATCAAGTCTCTAAATGAAGAGACCTCCTATCTCAAGTTCGATCTGACGGAGGAGACGCTTGCGAGCGCGTTGATGAGACGTGTCCTTCTCGCAATCCATGTTGATGATCCAAGCGGCGAATCTCTTGATCTCGTCACACAAGATCTGACGTCTTCTTCACGAGTGAGGCGCACAGAAGGAGACGGAGATCCACAAGCAAATACTTCGGCATCATAACGATGCTGCTGCGATGATGACGACTGTCTTGATGGCTCCATAGTGGACGGACACAATGAGAGAGAGGGAGAGAGATGACATGTAGAGAGAGAGAGAGAGGGAGAGATCATATGTCTTAATCGTGTAACTCAAAGAGCAAGGGGTGCCTCTTCTTATATAGGGTTTTGGGAGTCCATGGATCCCAATCCATAAACACCACACAATCAATGGGTGAGATTGATTTGTGTTTCTTTCAATGGATATGATCTTGATGTAAAAACACAACAACAATTAATTTAATTTAAATTAATATATATATATATATAGATAAATAATATAAGTTAATTTCAAATCAGATCAGTTGGCCAGTCTTAGAGATAATAAGGAGACTAACCACAACCCCTAAAAAGGGGGGGACAACCACCAATCATCTCATGAGATCTCATTATCTCATGAGATCTTATTATCTCATGAGATATCATTATCTCATGATATCTCCAACAAACAACAACAACAAAGCCTTTTCCCACAATTAAGTAGGGTCGGCTACATGGATTCTTCGCCTCCATTCAAATCTATCTTGGGCCAATCCTGGGATTATATCCACAAAACAAAGATCCCTTCGTATGGTCTCTTTCCAACACTTCTTGGGCTGTCCTCGCCCTCTCTTAGCCGGCTCAACATCCCAACACTCGCATCTCCTAACTGGTGCATCAACTGATCTTCTTTGCAAATGTCCAAACCATCTTAAGCGGTTTTCTCGCATCTTATCCTCGACCGAAGCTACGCCAACTTTCTTTCTGATTGCATCATTCCGAATCCGATCTTTACGTGTGTCTCCACACATCCAGCTTAGCATTTTCATCTCTGCTACATTCATTCTCTACACATGTCTATGGTTCACAGGCCAACATTCAGATCCATAAAGCATAGCAAGTCTCACGACTGCTTTGTAAGACTTTCCTTTAATCTTTAAAGGAATTTTCTTATCACAGAGAACAGCAGAGGCTCCTCTCCACTTTAGCCAGACTACATTTATTCTATTAGTAACATCTCCATCATGATACCTCCAATATTTATAAAAATAATTGTTGTAAATTATTTCACAAAAATAATTCATAATTATCTTTTGAAATTTGCGATCATGCCATTGGAAAAATGTGAATCATATTCACATCCCAAAATAAAATGTAAATTATATTTTCGATTAATCATCCAATGTTAATCCAATTCACATCAATGTCTAATTAACAAATATAAATCACAATATTCTCTCTCTAATATATTATAAATCACATTTGTAATATACCTGATTAATATGGATATTACTATCCACATTATTTATATCCATGATAATTAAATCACATTTAATCATCTTGGTTCTCTGTTCTCATGTGCCCAAATAATATGAATCGCATTCACATTATTCACATCTTTGATAATTACATTTAACTATCTTAAATAACTCTTCTTATAATATGAATCAAATTCATATTATTCATGATAATTAAATCACATTTAATTATCAATTTTCTCAACGCTCGGATACACTTATCAACAATGAAATTATCTATGAACTCTTTCAAGGATACTGTGCTTTCTCCATGGATACTTGGCGATAAGGACATGGCGATTGTATTGTTCCACGTATAGTGACTTGGATGTTGAGATCACATCTCAAATCCAGATCTTGATAACCTCCCATAGATGTTTGATTAAATCAAAGCTGTAGATCTAATCTTCTCATTGTATCTGAATCACATTCAAATCAAGGTCCAACATTTGATCCGATAACTTCTCTATGATAGGAGTCACTAAAATCCATACCTGTTTTATCACTCCCTCGGAATGGAAGCGTCATGGTTATACAATCATCTATGATCACATCACCCTCAGGTATTCCTAATACTTGTACATCCTGCATACTGAAAGACCCAAAACAAACTCGAAGTTTTAGATCTCTTTTAGACTGTCTCCTTCAGGGTTTTTATCATTAAGTTTCTCATTCGATCATTTGGGAGTTGGTATTGATCATATACTTTCCAAAAACATATATCATACCCAGGTGTTGATCATATACTTTACAAAAGTATATATATCAATCTTACAAATTCAGTTAAGCTTCCAAAGCGAGATGACCGTGCACGGAATTTGATTCTTCCCAATATCTCATGAGTGAGCTCATGTCTTCCGGTTCAGTAATGAACCTGTATGATCCCTTTGAGAGATCATATTACTCATATACCCTTGCATGCACACCAGCGCGTCGATGTATAGACTTTGATTAGGTCATCAACCTATTGGTCTACTAAATGTACATATTCATACATATAGTAACACATCTGTCTCCGATCAGAGGATGCGTGCCTATATCGTGACAACATATAACACAGGACTTTGGTTATCTCGAACTCGTTAAGTCAACTCTTTGACCTAACTAATTTGACACCTCCGAATCTCTATTCCTATGCAGAGGACCTGCATCAAGAAGTCGGTTAGATATCAGCCTATAGAGAAAGGATTTCCATCTCCTTCTCAAGCTGGAGATCCTCTCTTAATAATCATTTGACGGTGCTTGATGAGTCCTCAATCTAACTCTTTAGATATTCATCCAAGCACCAGCCTCTATGATTCAATAATTGAATCAACAACTATCTGATCATTAAGATGGCCATGGTACATAACCCTAATTGTACTATGGGACCTATTATGCAAATTAGTTATTCTTCATTTCAGATCAGGGAATAATATTTGCGATAACATTTATTACGTAATGGCTTGCCGTGGGCTTGCATGTCCAACAATCTCCCACTAGCCCAAAGAGCCATTAGTAGGCTAATCATTTAAACCCCCATTCATGTGACAATCGTAGGCTATTTAGAAAAATAGCTATGTAAGCTGATCAATCACTCTGTTCCCAAGAGACTCTGCCAAGTCCTTTTATGGCACTTGCATATCCCTAGTAATAGTGCTCACGTCCAATGGGAATGTTGCATCTTATGCAACCAATACTCAATATTGTTAGTTATAATGCCCTTAACACTACAACTCAATAATTATTATAATAACCAGTATTTCTATAATCCTTATCATAGTACCCTTATTCCCAGAGATCTCTATCTTCTAAGATATTTGCAGTTAAGACTTTTAGATCACTATCTGTAAAGTCTTACGTTCTTGAAGATAGGACTTTGAGATCACTATCTCTGAAGAAACTCTTGTCATCCATGAAGATTTTATTATTACTACAACAAAGTGTTTTATTTCCACAGTAGGATTAGCAACAATTTACTACTCCCACTATATGGCAGACATTTGACTTTTGTATACATCTAGCATACACCCGGCTTATCATAACTGATGCACAAGGGCAAACAGTTCTAGCATTTACTTCCTCAACTCCTTGAGGTTTTCTCCCTTTAGACAGGTCAGAATCACATCATAAGGTAAAGAAGTATTTATTGGAATTTTCTAGAAAAATGAAAACATGTCCAAGGTGTACTACAAATGTGACGGTCCCAATACCCTTTTCTCTTTGCTTCTGAACAACTTCAGAAGTATGATCTAAGAGGTATCATTGAGATCATATCTCAAGGCATGGAATAGTCAGATTATAAAACACTTATTATTATCCGTATATCAATCCAAATGATTAGGACATCATCTACATTTAGCACGATGAACACAATGGCACTCCCACTAAACTTCACATGGTTCATATATAATTTCATCAAATATGATGTCCCAACTATAAGAAGCTTATTTGAGCCCATAAATGGAGTTATCCAGCTTGTACACCTTATTTCCCTCAACCATGAAGCCCTGGGGATACTTCATGTGAAGCAATATTTTGATGGGTTTAAGCATGGTCACTGTAGAGCGTCTTATCACAAGCGATGTCTTCTCTTCGGTGTGTATCTTGAGGACATGAGTCGTGCTTTGAAGGTCCCTACCTTCTCATCAGATTCCCTATTTCTCTTGAAGATCCATTTACACCTTAATGAGTCTTACCCATATAGGTGGATCCTCAAGGGTCCATATACAACATTTGTATATGAAGTCTACTTTAGACTTTTATTGCTAACATCCATCTTTGCATGACATGATCTTTATAAGCTTCATCATATGAAGTAAGATCATCGTCAGTTTTTTTTAACACATGAAAACCATCTTCAAACTCATTTGAAGATGTATGAGTGTTTCATCTTTAATTATCCTTTTAGTTCCGATTTCAGGAACCTCATTATCTTCTAGAGATTCAATAAGTTCCTTTACTTCATTTTCATCGTGATTCTCAAGAGAGTCATCCTCCAAAAATCATATCCTTAGAGGTGAGATTTTTCAAGAATCTCAAGGTCATAAAGTAGGTATCCAATACCATCCTTTATTTTCCTAATGAAGTAGCACTCTCTAGTGCTAGATTCCATCTTACTTGCACGGAACCTTATTAAGGATATATATTGTAGTCTCTACTACATATATACTTGGAAACTAAGAGGTAATTGTGCTAAAATTAATCATTGATCAAATTATATCACACATGATCTGATTGTATCTCCCTATAACTCTATTGTGTTTAAGTGTATTAGAATGAGTGAGATATGAATGATGTTCATATCTCCATAAGGTATTCCTTGAATTCTAGGTACTTGCTGCCTAGGTTAGATCAAATTCATTTTCATATTCCTTCAAAATTTGGTTATAAACCAAAATTATGAATTCTTTGAACATTTCAAAGTTTTCTAAGGTGAAGGGAAGAAATCTCATATCACAAATAATCATCGATAGATATCACATACCATTAATGTTTATTATGATATAGATGATCCATGTACATCAATATGTATGAGATATTGAATACCTTGACATCTTACACCATTCCTAGAGAAGGGTGCATTGGACATTTTCTATTTTGAATACAATATTCACAAGTATGTAAGTTTTGAAGCTTTAGGCAATCTAAAGTTCAATATCTTACTAGTCTATTGATCAAATCAATAGACAAGTGCCCAAGACTTGATGCTAGATCATTGTCAAAAGATCTTCATCCTCCTATTGATCTTTTAAGGTTTTAAATTTTCAGTATTAGAAATGTTAATGAACCATTCATTAATTTTCTAATATAGTAGAGTCCTCCAGATGTCAGATTACGATCTAATATATATCCATCACAACTCTTTATGATAGGTCTATTCTGAAATTCATGTTTATTTCCAACATTTTGAAATAAACTATGAGTGTATTTTAATATCCAGGTTATAGAGACATTCTCTAAGACTAAGGGCTCTCCAACTGAAAATACGAAGTTTATCTATCCAATAGAGATTGTTGCAACAATTGCATCAATATCTATATGAATGACTATTAACCCTTAAGATCAAATTTTATAATCTTATAAAACATATGCAACCGATTGCAAGTGTTATTAGAAGAATGAGATACAATTATTACACTTCAATCCTATCAAATAAGAAAGCCGATTTCAATGATTATATGTAGATGTAGATTATTCTGATGCACTATCAGGGTCCTTCTCTAAGTATCCAAGATAGTCTAAATAGTCATACTATCAATATATTGACTTATTGCAATATTGGTATTTATCCAACTATTTGGATGCCATATGTATGGAAATCACAGAAGTACAGTCAACTCTTTGACTTTCCTTCTCACATGGGCTAGACCCATGCTTCCACTACACTCTATTCATCTATAAACAACCATTTCTTAAGATAAAGGGATCTCTTATGTTGAGCTCAAAAGAATTCAATGTAAGAGTATTTCAACATTTACATATGCTTTATTCAATTCATACAATATGAATATTATGAAGCTTCATGAATGACTAGAGTATAGATAGTAGAATGATGACACTCATTGTATCTACATACATCTTAACTCTTAAAATCAGTGGTTCAGATAGGTACTCAAACATTTTGAGTACATCATTTCTTATAGAGCCACCTGCATAATGCAGTGAACCATGTCATTTATGATTAAATGTTGAGAGCACATATGTATGCCATATCATCTTCTTAGATTTTATAAGGATTATTTGACAATTGTGATTATCATCGACATGTCACTTCCAAAGTACATTCGATGAGATCAGGATTAAGAGACATACAAACCTTAGGGTTGCAGTTCTATTGTCTATTTAATTGTCATTCCTCATTATCATGAGGAAACTTGCACGTTGCAACCACACACAATATGTGTCCAACTGCAAGTACAATATCTTGATCATGGATCCAATCCATGATATTTTATCGGTTATTATTGAGTATATTATTAAGTGGCTTTAATGAGGATTATCTGAAATAAGAAATTTACATAAATATGTATATATACATATTTTACTTTGATTTAGGAGTTTTTATATCAAAGTTGTCTTGCCTTGTCAACACTGAAAGTTCATTCCCTTAATCACTTCCAATGTAAGAGATATACTTACCATTATATCTCAAGCAAGATCTGGGATCTCCTTCCTTATCTTCGTTACAACCCATTAATATGAGAACCTGTAACTCCGATAAAAAGAAGCGAGAACACATTCTGCCTTTTTAGTACAACTTGCATTTCCCAATTCAATCTTTAACACCCGAGCCCACCACCCCTAAGGTGATGTTGACACATCATTAACTGAACCAATCGTTAACTGGAATACAACTCGCTATGCGCAATCCAATATCGCCACAATAATATGAGGACCCGATATTAGGGTCACTATGCATATGTCCATGCTCTTTCAGGAAGAAAAGAGCCCCGATCCAGATGGCTTGTATGCGGGAGCTGTCACTTCACACATACGTCTCCAACATACAGTCTCTGGCGACGGAACCCTTTGCCTTGACGGGAGACCATGGATGTCACTTATGTGTTCCTCCATATCATGTTCAAATTTTAATTAATTATTATGAATCATATTCACATAATTAATTCTTCCAAGGGAAATAAGAAATCTATTCAAAATAGAGTGTTTTAATTGGATATAATCAATTTAATCATATTAAATCAGTGATCAACCCAATTCAATCAACAAACTTGATTGTTACTTGAAAGTATGGTATTATCTCAAAGTACGTATTATTTGAAATTTAATAATTAGAAAAAAATACTATGATCTCTCATGCATTATCCCATCCCTACCCACTGTCATATCCAGTAATGATGGGAGTGGGACAAACCGTACACAGTGCAACCTGCTATCCCAAACGCTCCCCGACTAGACACCATATCCACCTCGGAAAAGGATAATGCCAAATTGATCATTGTGTACTTCAGATGATCATCATTTTTTCAACTGAAACTATACCATATAGTAATAATTAAAATCCTTTCGATTACAAGGAAATTGTTAAATAAATTCCCAAACCTATTCAAGTAACATGTTTGTTGAAAGTGTATCAAGTAACCAATTGGTGATCTAGATCATATCCAATCATTTATTGGCTGGGGCAATGTCATTTAAGGGAAAAATTATTATCAAATATTCCTCAAATATTATCCATAATTATTCCAGGAAATTATCCATTAATTTCACTAGTTTATTAATTGACAACCACAAAGTTCTTGATAAAAAATGCAATTTCAGCAGTGGCCCTCACTAACCAAAATTGGCATATTTCATCCATTTTAAATCTAAATTAAGCAAAATAAAATTATCTAGTTTGATAATTTGATTTAAAACAGAATTCGAGAGATTAGAATGTATTTTTAGGCATTTCAAAATAGTAGTTAACTCCTTAATTACGTCATGATTTGCTAACCCTGAAATAATGGATCTATGGTCATTAAAATGATCATAACTAGAGTTAACAAAATCCAAATCACGCAAAATAAAATCTCACAGTTTCGTTAATTAATGGGAAACATTATCCAAGTTTCATGTTTAAACATTTTAAACAGTGACGGAATTTATCATAAAACAGGGTTGCAAAAATTGAAATGCGATACAATTTTCAGAATCCCTTATGAACCCAAGTCTTCTTAGGTTTACGGATCATATCAAAAAACTCTGACCTAAGGCTCTGATACCACTTTAAGGATATGGAAAGATCCTTAGGCGCATCACAGAAGCATGAGGATCACATCAAATACGATCAGGAACGACTAGTCACACTAGTTGCTCGGAGCAGTGGAATTTAAAAATTTAAAATGTGATGAAACCACATGATCCAAGAACATTTCTCAGATCATTTCATCTAAACCACAATTGGTATTATGGTTACCTCTTGAATCATGGTTGCGATAAAGTCTCTAAACGAAGAGACATCCTGTCTCAAGTACGATCCGACAGAGGAGACGCTTGCAAGCGTGTTGATGAGACACTTCCTTCTCACAATCCTTGTTGATGATCCAAGCTACGAATCTCTTGATCTCATCACACAAGATCCGACGTGTTATTCATGAGCGAGGTGCACCGAAGGAGATAGAGATCCACAAGCAAATACTCCGTCAACATAACTACGATGCCGCGACAACGACAACTCTCTTGATGGCTCCACAGTGGACGGTCACAATGAGAAAGAGGGACAGAGATGATGTGTAGAGAGAGAGGGAGGGAGGGAGAGAGAGAGCATATGGCGTAACCACGTAACTCTAAGAGCAAGGGGTGCCTCTTCTTTTATAGGGTTTTGGAAGTCCATGGATCCCAATCCTTGGACATCACACAATCAATGGGTGAGATTGATTTGTGTCTCTTTCAATGGCTATGATCTTGTTATAAAAACACAACAATAATTAATTTAATTTAAATTAATATATATTGATAAATCAATATAAGTTAATTTCAAATCAAATCAATTAGCTAGTCTTAGAGATAATAAGGAGACTAACCATATCCCTAAAAGGGGGGACGACCACCAATCATCTCATGGGATCTCATTATCTTATGAGATCTCAGTATCTCATGATATCTCTAAGATTTACAACAACAATTGTTGTAAATTATTTCACAAAAATAATTCATAATTATCTTATGAAATTTACGATCATGTCATTGGAAAAATGTGAATCACATTCACATCTCAAAATAAAATGTAAGTTATATTTTCAATTAGCCATCCAGTGTGAATCCAATTCACATCAATAACTAATTAACAAATACAAATCACAATATGCTCTCTCTAATATATTATAAATCACATCTATAATATACCTGATTAATTTGGATATTACTATCCACATTATTCACATCTATGATAATTAAATCACATTTAATCATCTTGGTTCTCTGTTCTCATGTGCCCAAATAATATGAATCACATTCACATTATTCACATCTTTGATAATTATATTTAATTATCTTAGATAACTCTCCTTATAATATGAATCAAATTCATATTATTTATGATAATTAAATCACATTTAATTATCAATTTTCTTGATGCTCGGATACACATATCAATAATGAAATTATCCATGAACTCATTCAAGGATAATGCGCTTTCTCCGCGGATACTTGGAGATAAGGACAGGGCGATTGTAGTGTTCCACGTGTACTTACTTGGATATTGAGAACACCTATCAAATCCATATTTTGCGGACCTCCCATAGATGTTTGATTGAATCAAATCTGTAGATCTAATCTTCTCATTGTATCTGAATCACATTCATACCAAGGTCCAACATTTAGACTAAGATCAGATTACTTCTCTATGAGAGGAGTCACTAAAATCCATACATGTTTCGTCACTCCCTCGGAATGGAAATGTCATGGTTATACAATCATTCATGATCACATCACCCTTAGGTATTCCTAATACATGTACATCCTGCATACTGGAAGACCCAGAACAAACCCGAAGTTTTAGATCTCTTTTTAGATTGTCTCTTCAGGTTTTGTCATTAAGTTTCTCATTCGATGTCAAAAAAAAAGTTTCTCATTCGATCATTTAGGAGTTGGTATTGATCATATACTTTCCAAAAGCATATATCATACTAGGTGTTGATCATATACTTTCCAAAAGTATATATCAAACCTACAAATTCAGTCAAGCTTCCAAAGCGAGATGATTGTGCACGGAATTTGATTCTTTCCAATACCTCATGAGTGAGCTCATGTCTCCGGTTCAGTAATGAACCTATATGATCCCTTTGAGAGATCGTATTACTCATATGCCCTTGCATGCACACTAGCGCGTCGGTATATATACTTTGATTAGGTCATCAACCTATTGGTCTGCTAAATGTAGATATTCAGACATATAGTAACACATCTGTCTCTGATCATAGGATGCATGCCTATATCGCGACAGCATATGACACAGGACTTTGGTTATCTCGATCTCATTAAGTCCAGTCTTTGACCTCACTAATCTGACACCTTCGAATCTCTATTCCTATGCAGAGGACCTGCATCAAGAAGTCGGTCAGATATCAGCCTATAAAGAAAGGATTTCCATCTCCTTCTCAGGCTGGAGATCCTCTCTTAATAATCATTTGACAGTACTTGATGAGTACTCAATCTAAATCTTTAGATATTTATCCAAGCACCAACCTCTATGATTCAATAATTGAATCAACAGTTGTATGATCATTAAGATGGTCATGGTACATAACCCTAATTGTACTATGAGACCTATTATGCAAATTAGTTTTTCTTCATTTCAGATCAGGGAATGATATTCACAATAACATTTATGGCATAATGTCTCATCGTGGGCTCACAAGTCCAACAATCTCTTAAAAAAATTGCCAGACAGCATCCTCATCCTTATTGAAGTGCGAGCCACCACATGCGACATCTATTAATCTCTGGCTTTCAAGAGTGAGGTCCCTAAAGAAATGCTGGACTAGGTTGGGTCTGCAGGATGTTGTGATGGGGACATTTCTCCTGCAAATCTCATAATCTCCTCCCAAGCTTCATGTATCGATTTGTGTAGCCTTGGGAGAAATTGTTGATTCGGGCTTGCAGTTGATTCCGATGACCCAGTGGATAATACATATAGAGGAGTGTAGACTTTAAATCTCCTAGGTCATCACAACCTTCCTCAGATGGTTAATCCAGTAGAGAGCCATGTTTGAAGGTTGAAGGGGAATGCGATCATCTTGGCAACACTCAATGGGATGTTGGGGTAATGAGTGGTGCGGTAGATGCGAGAGAGCTACTGAAGAATGATATAAGGTTCCTCGTTGGTATTCTCATGGAACAAGTGAAAAAAGAGTGAGGAACTGAGGCTTGAGCTCGAATGTCTTGGGAAAGCAACTTGGGCTAATGATCGATCAGCTCCTGTTAGGATGGCCTCACTCCTCGTGCCTCATCTGCGGGCCCTCCATGGTTCCCATCTTCCGATATCTGTATCCACTCTATCATCTTGCTAGTGCTAGGATTATAGGTTTCTAGAAAGTTAGCTTGGACTGCTCTCCTCGTGCTTCAACTGTGGGCCCTCCACGAATCCCATCTTCAAGTTCTTCAACTTCTACTCCTCTCCCCTCTGTTCTCTCTCCTCAGATCATTCAAAGCAACTTAGGCTACTGATCAATCAGCTCATGTTGGATGGTCTGGATGGAAGCGAGCAGTTGAGCATGACTATATTCTGATCTGGATGTCACTAATCTTACGGTGTCTATCCCTTTCCTTTCCCTTAAGGAGCCATCTCTGAATGAAACTCGGAGGATGCAATCGACATGGAGTCCATTGTGATTTATGCATAAAAAGATGTATCCCGTTCATGCTAAAATCTTCTGCACCAAATGAAGTGGATGATCTAGAATTAAGGTCAATTTCAGATGTGTGTGAATGGAGCATTTGATATTGATTGAAATTGATCTTCATCCACAAAAGGCAAAAGACCGGATAAGAGTGATCTCGATTTATTGAAGAAGGTAGGGAGTCTTGAGATTGGTATATCTTTTTATTGGTTTTATGGTATTTTAAAGTTTTTAATGGATTTTATAAGAAATTAAAGTTGGAAACAATTAAAAAGGGATATAAAGCTACATTTTTGGTATTTTTTAAAACCAAACATAAAACAAGCTGGAAACTAATTTTACAACAAAGAATTATTCTCAAGCTTTAAAATAAGATATTACACTAATTTTATGATTTTATGTGATTTATATTAATTTTATAAAGTTTTCAAATATTCAAGCCTTTGTAGTTCTATTTTGTATTTTATGTGATTTTTGTATATGTGATAAAAATACAATAAAACTAAGCTATAGAAACATTTTCGTTGTGTCGGCCACTCTCACGGTACTCGAGACGTGGACAATCACTTAAACAAGCAATAAACCCGCAATTATGATAAACCAAAGAAATTTCTTGGGGTGAAATCTATTATACCCTATAAATAAATGTGTATAACAAGCAAGTGCAGGGGTCAAACCATTGAGGAGCTACGAGATAGGAAAATAATTATTGTCTACAAAGAATAAACAACAACTATTTTTGTGATATTTTATGCTTTTTTACCTATTTTGTGGTTTTATCAATTATATTAGTTTTTTTATATAATTTTGATACTTCTATGTGTATTTTTTATATTTTAAAATTTATAGTCTCTATTTTATTTTGTTTTTTTATAAATTTTAATTTTCTTTTCTTTTATATCTAATAATTGTATATATAAGTCTATATATTTAATATGTATAGAATTAATAGTATATAAGATATAAATATATAATAAATAATATAAATCAAGAAAATACAATTAATTGTAGTACTTTTCAATTTTTAAAGGTTTGGAATATATTCTTAGTTATTTATAATTATAATAGTAAAATTAATAAGTATATATATATATGTGTATATATGGTGTACAAATGATTTATATTTATAAATATATCTACAAAAATTCAATAATGACAAAATAAAATGCTTTTTTGTTTTTTTAATATTTCTCTATTTTTATAATTGTATGGTTTTTTTATTATTTTAGGTATGTTTAAGATCCAAAATACAACCAAAAAGGAGTTAATAAATAGGATAACTTGTTTTGAGATTTAAAAATAGATAATAAGTGAAAAATTTCCCAAAACTTTTTATAATATGTAGTATGTATTATAAATAGAAAATACAGAAGAAATTGATTTTTTTGAATTATATTTATATATATTCTATTTTTTAGGGTAGAAGGGGTTTTCAATTTTTAAGGTTTCCTTTTTATTTTTTTTTTGATTTTTGTATGAAGTAGTATTATATAGTAATATAAAATATGTATTTTATTTGTAATTTTTAATAAGTTTTTTCTATTTTTGGTTTCTATATTTATTAAGGGAATAATAGTTCTTTAATGTTTTTTCATAATTAGAAAAAGATAAGTAAATTCTAAAATAAAATTCAGGCATGAACATGCACACCATTAGACATTTATTGCATATTCCCGAATTTTACATGCATAGGAGCATATTTAATCAAACTAAAAGCACAATTAATTTACACAGCCTAGTGAGGGTATATATGTAATAAAATATAAAGTAGAGGGTCTTTGTGCAAAATATCCAAAATTGTTGAACTTAATTTACAATTTTAAACTAAAATGAAATAAAAAACATATAGGGGTTCAATGCAATTTGGGCAACTTATGGTGGGGACCACTTGAGCGAACCTAACATTAGACTCTAGGTGTAATTTACAAGAATTACCGATGCCCAGTTATAATTTTTACACAAAATTTATAACATAATTAAAATATTTACAGTACCTTACAATAATTACAAAATGCAAGGGGTTACAAAGCAATTTACCCCTTTGAAGGCGCTTCATCGGGCTACTCTTAGCATCCATGTGGTGCTTTGGATGACAGATGATGGGCTTCATTTCACTTTAACTTCAACACACCATATTAGATATGGTACATGACTTTGATTGGACAACGGTGGATGGACTTGGAAGAACACCGGAAGAACATGTGTCTTTGTCGAGCTTCGATCGCTGATTCCTCCTCTGTCTGGCATCCTCCTTCACAGTTGAGTAGCTACTTGACTTCCTCCATGAAAGGTTTGACAAATAGAAAAATTATGCAAAAGATAAGAAGCATTCGATAAATTTCTATTGATAAAAATTCAATAGAAAAAATGAAGAAATAAGATAACATTCAAAGATTGCACAAGATAAATAGAAAATTTAATGTAGATAAGAGAAGGAGAAATCTTTATTTTCAAGTAAGGGAGGCAGTATTTTTGGCGAGTACTCCATGAAAGGTTAGATAAGATTCCTATTAAACATGGGCTTAAGTGTTTAATGAAATTAAATCTACTAAAGTTGAATTGTTTATGAATTTTTAAAATATAAAATGAAAGACAATTTAAAGTAAAAAATAATGGAGATAGATGAGACTATGAGATACCTAACCTAAATTTTGTAGGAATTTTAGGCAATGGGAACTGTTTAATTCAAGAAATAAAAGTAATAAAACATACATACAACCACACATGTGCCTAAATGCAATTAAAATAAAACTCCAGAACAGTTTTTAACAAAAGAATAAGTTTCAAACCGATTTTTGCAAATACCCAACAAAGCATGTGGGTGTACCCACTGAACTACTATGATAAGGATTACAAGCAATTAAAAAAAAAACTCTTTAATAAATAATTAAAAAAATATTTTTAGGGTAGAATTTGCACATTAACCAACCCCTCACGTGGTGTACAATGTGACCACAATTCTAAGGACTAAAAGGCAAACAAAAAAAGCATCAAGGGGTAACTAAAATTATTTAAGTTATCACGCGAGTAAACATGATCAAGGTTCATTGTGTAAATAATAAAAAAACAGAGAACTTGTGCAATTCACTAAGGGAGGAACATGCGAGGCGTGTATGTCGGCTGGGGATGGCGGAGTGATGGATCACATCTCTGATTTGATTGGACAATCCAAGTTTGGGAGCTTGTGATCTAAACTGGGACCACTATCTTCAATCGAACATTTATGAGATGCGGCAAATGAAAATCAATGAAGGGGGCTTCACATTAGCTTTGATTATCTCGATCTCGATCAATCTTGGATAGATCTCAATTATGATGGGTACAATCGGTCCTCTCTGATTTTGCATCGAACGAACATTGATCCGAAGTCTAGGTCTCACTAGGAAGAGACCTGGTAGTGTTGCACTCCTTACAGGTGGCAATGAAGATCTAGATGGTTCGACCGTGCTCTAGCACAGCTCTGGCACCCTCGTGCAAGGTTTATTCAAAGGCTCAAAGCTCCGTGATCCTTGGCCCAAGGTTATTCAATGAATAAACATGGGTGAGTGGTGATTCTTGAGCAGCTATGAAAGAAGAGGAGCAGACCTCAGATCTGATCTGATCTGAGGATGGACAGACTGTGGAAGGCATTATAATGAAGAATAATGATTGATATGAATGAGCGATTGATGGTGTGCAATGGTTGTTATTGACCTCCTTTTGAGCAAATTGGAGTCTAGTATATGCTCTACTTCTACAGAATCGAAATTAAGGAAATTGAAGGAATATAAACCAAATCTAATCTAAGCTACTTGCGGTGGAGAGAGGATGATCTAGGGGTCTTTGCCTCGACAATCAGAGGATGAGAGCTCAAGACACAACATCGATGGAGCTTCACCGGTGGTCGGATCTTGCAGATGGAGCTTCACCGGTGGTCGGATCTTGCCATCAATCTTCCTCTCACGCTCCTGCTCGCCGATGCTCGAATACCATCAATCTCATAATCCTCTCTAGATCACTCAAGCTTGGGGAAAAGATGGACAAAGACGGACCTGGGGCGAGTAGAGCACATGGAATGGGTTTTAAAAGCAAGTGGAGAGGATTCATAAAGATCAAAATTTTAGCATGAAGAAATGGATAAGGCAAGTTCTTATTTGGTAATGGATCTTGGATATGGATCAATTGGTGAAGATTTTTTCAAGATTGATGGTATTTAGGCATGATAAAGGGAGAAGAAGGGGTGTTGGCGACTCGAAACATGTTGGAAAGGAGAGGTAGTGTTGACTGATGAATCCATGATTCATCTACTCTATATGATGATCTTAGAAAAATTTCCTTAATAACTCATCAAAGAAACCACATAAAATAGATTAATTAACTCTTATAATAGTGTTAGAAACTAGAGCTAAAAACTGTACATTAAACCTTGACTCTCACCATTATTGGGCTTTATTATTATTTTATGTATAAATACTGAGTATTTCAATTTATTTCTTCTTCTATTGTCTTCTTTAGGTTATATACTAACATGGAATAAAGAATAAAAACCCCAAAAAATAACAAAACAAATAGAAAACAAAGAGTTTGGACCTTTATATATCGTACATAGTTTATCTTTGATTTTTTTGATTTCACCTTTTTTTTCTTAACCTACAAAAATCCATAAAAGGTATATTAATCATGTACATATTGCACATATATTAATCTTTAATTAAAATCTAAATACAAATATAAATAAATACAAAAACATAAAATTAATGTGCAACTAATTGACAATAATACCTATACAAAAATATATTATATATATGACTTTTTTGATTTTTGATCCTTCATAAAAGTTCTCGATCTTAATAAGACAACCAACTCTTATGTTGATCATTTTTTCATTTGATATATCCTTTTACTTTATTTCTTATTTTATTTTATTCTCCTTAGTAAACTCTTTGTTCAACACTCCATGCCACATGGCTCTCAACCATTCGTCCACCATATTGTCAGGTCAAACTGCCACCTTGACCCAGTCAGCACATTTTGTCCATTAGCTCTTCCTTTTGTTACCCATGTCAGCCCGAGGCGAACCATTTCTATACTAAATATTATTATAATCTTTGATATATCAATAAAAGTTAATGATTTATTTCACTCCCTATCGGAGATTAAATGAATGAATGCACTTATAAGCTCCCTCAATACAAGTAGGGTTATGTACCATGGCCGTCTTGATAATCATACAACTGTTGATTTAATGATTGAATCATAGAAGTTGGTACATGGATTATATCTAAAGATTTAGATTGATGACATGTCAAGAACTGCCAAATGATTGTAAAGAAATGACCTCAAGCCTGATAAGGAGATGGAAATCCTTCTTTAAAGGCTAATATCTGACCAACGTCTTGATGCATGTCCTCTGCATAGAAATAGAGATTCGAAGGTGTCAGATAAGTTAGGACAAAGATTTGACTTAACGATATCGAGATAATGATGAATCTGCATTTCATCATCTTTATTCATTTATTTTAGCTTAAAATCCCTTATAAAACACTGTATATAATACTAACTCCAAATTCTTATTAACTTGCTTCCGTGAGTAAATATTGTACATTTATTACTATTTTAACCTAAAATAAATAAATAAAGAAGAAAGGAAAAATAAAGAAAAGAAAAAAAGATTGTATATAATAGATACATACTAACCCGAACCCGGAGAGAAGGTTAAGACTTGACCTGATGGACCAAAAATAAAGTAGGGGGAAATAGCGTCCTTAATCAGAAAATCCAAAAAAATGTGTGTAAATATTTGTATACTTACACTATTTTACTTGTACATAAATTGACCTCAAATTAAATAATTTTCAAAACAAAAATTGTAAATAAAAATGTTTTCTAAATAATAGAAATGTTTGCAAAATAAAATCATGAACAAAATAAAAGCAACCACATCCGGATGAAGTCATAAAGTGATAATTGAAAGACAAATTATGGCTCCATATGAACTCAAATTGGACCAAACTCACTTCTATTGTATTCTATACTAATTTAGCTATAAAATGGCTCAGTTTCATAATTTTTAGAGTTACGGTTTGAAAGACGATTTTCTGGGGTTGTTTGTGCAATTTTGCCATTTATTTGTACATATTGTATTTGTAAATAATTGTAAGTATTTTCTAATAATTATTTTTTTAAATAATAATAATAAAATAATATAAAAAATTTAAACAAAAAGCTAATTCCCTTATTTAACTATGTATATAATGTACCATATATAGTACATGTATATAATCGATTTTCTTAAAGAACCACCGCAAAAAATAAAAAATTTAACATTTATTATTTATTTTAATAAAGTGACAAAAATAAAAAAATAATTTTTGTAAATAATTTTAACACTAATTTATCTATTTATCTTTTTTACTTTTTGATGAATCTGCGATTCGTCATCTTTATTCATTTATTTTAGCTTAAAATCCCTTATAAAACACCTGCATATAACGCTAACTCCATATTCTTACTAACTTGCATTTGTGTAAATATTGTACATTTCTTACTAATTTTAACCTAAAATAAATAAATAAAGAAATAAAGTAAAAATAAAGAAAAGAAAATAAAAAAAGGAAGACTGTATACAGGCTGACCCGTACCCCGAGAGAAGGTCAAGACTTGACCTGATCGACCAGAAATAAAGTAGGGGGAGATAGGGTCCTCAACCAGAAAATCCAAAAAAATGTGTTTCTCACTTATTTTGTGTATATCTGTATAAAACTAATACTAATTTATTTGCACCTTAATTGACCCCAAATCAAATAACATTCAAAATCAAAGTTGTAAATAAAAATGGGTCCTAATTAATAAAACTGATTGCACAATTAAATCATGTACAAAATAAAAGTAGCCACACTTGGAAAAAGCCACTAAGCACTAATTGAAAGATCAATTCCGGCTCCATATGATCTCAAATTGAATAAATATCACTTCCATTGAATTCTAAATTAAATTATCTTCAAAATGACTGTGATTTTATAATTTTTGGAGTTACGGTTGAAAAGTCGGTTTTCTGGGGTGGTTTGTGCAATTTTCCCTTGTATTTTGTGTATATTATATTTGTATATATATTTGTAAATATTTTTAATAATTACTTAAAACAAAAATAAAAATAAAAAAATTAATAAAATTCTTAAAACAAAAAAGAGGCTAATTTCCCCATTTATCCTTGTATATAATGTCATATATGTATATAGTACATGTATATAGTTGCTATTTTTAACTAACCATCATAAAAAATAAAAAAATAACATTTTTTAATTCAAATAAATAAAGTGACGAAAATTCAAAAAAATTAGATAATTTTGTAAATAATTTTATCTTTCTATTTTATCTCTCATGTTATCTCTTCCACCAAAAAAAAATTTCTCTTATCTTCTTATCCAAAAATTCAAAAATTCAAATGTCTCTCTTTTCTATTTATATGGCTCCATCTCCCTCATTCCAACCTGATCAATCTTTAGAGAGAGGAGCCTGATCTCCGAGAGAAACTTCGTCGAGAATTGTGCCTAGCCTCCAAGCCGTCCGGTGACAGCGCGTCGGCCTTGTCGAGGCGATCACGGTCCATTTTCCGCTCCTAAGGTGAGATCCAAATTTTTCTTCGCATTTTTATCTTAGTTTAATCGTAATGTAGTTTATCGCATTTTTTTATCGTCATTTTGTTCTTCTAGATCTTAAGAAAATCCACCACGATTTATTCCACCACCGATTCGATTTTTCATCTCAATTTCTCGATCTATACGCTTTCGAATTCTATCTCCCATGATCTCTCAACTCCGACCGCGTACGGTGGCCGGAGAGTCGGATTCGATCCTTTCACGTTCGCCGAATCCCCGTTCATTTTTTGATTTGTAAATAAATAAAAAGAATAAAATTTTTGTTCCTTGTTGGTCTCTAACGTTTGTTTTGCAGGATAAATAAAAAAAATTAAAAAATTCATCTATCTCTAACATTTGTTTTGCAGAGGAACATTAAAAGGATTAAAAAAATTATAAAAAGATAAAAATAAAAAATTTTATCCTTTCTATTTCTGTTTTTGGATTTGCAAAAAAAAAAAATAAAATAAAATAAAAAGTTTTTTTACTGTTTACATCATAACCAGAAAATAAAAAAAATAAAAAAAATAAAAAAAATTGGGACGGCAGCAGGCATCGCCGCCCCCCCTTCCATCGAGCCGCGCAGTCACGCGCCCCTCCACCGCCGCGTGGACCTCGACCTCCAGATCCAGGCCCGCGCCGCCCGCACCTGCTGGACCACGAAGTCGGCGCTTCTTCGTCAACAACCGCCGCTCGGCCTCTACCCTTGGCCGTGACCTCCGCCAACCGCCCTCTCTCCTAGGCGGCCAACCGCGCAGCCACCTGCGGCCCCGACGCCTTAGTCTCCTCCTTCCCGCTCCATCGCCACCCGCCGTACAAGGCGGCGCCGCGAGGAACCATCGCGCAACACCGCGCGCCTGAAGCCCTCTCCACTGTTGCTCCGCCCCTCTGTTCAGGCGGTAGCGCGACGAGCCCCGTGTCCTCCATCGCACAGCTGCACCGCCGCACGCGCGCTGCCGCCCGACCACTGCGAGTGGCGGTGCCGCTCCGCCCGCCTGTCGTGCCCGCGCGACCGCTCCTCTTGAACGCCCCTCAGCCGCACTCCAGCCCACCAGCGCCGTCCCGCGCCGCCCCTCCATAGCCGACGCCTCTGCCTTGAAGAAGAAGAGAGGGCGGCGGGCTTTCCCTTGTGGTTGCCCCTTTGAGAAGAAACGAAGATCCAGAGAAGGAAAACCCTAAGGAGGGTGAATAAAAAAGGAAAATTTCATTAAAGCCCCCAGAGGATTCCAAATTTACAAAAGAACCCTGTCAGCTTCAAGCACGTGCGCCGCACGTTTTATGTGGGTAAATTACACATTCCTTCTTGCACTTTATTTATGTTATTATTTGTTGAAGAATTTTGAACTATTTGCAATTTAGTCCCTGAACTGCAGAACATTGAACTTGCATGATCTTTTATTGAAATAAATGTTATTCATGATCCAAAAATTTTGAGAAAATTGTGCTATGCTCTTCATGTGATTTCTTTATTAGCATAAATTTTTCATTGCATTTTGATTTCATTTGATATTATTAAAAAATCAAAAACAGTGCCTTTTTGTCTTCCTGAAATTCAAAAATTCATAAACATTCGAAAATAGCTCCAAAAATTCCAAAAAATTTAGAGTAGTTTTATTTCATTGTCTTTTAATTTCAGACCAATTTTCATGCATTAATTCTTTATAAAACCCAAAAAAATTGAAAAACATCAAAAACCTTATAAAAATCATAAACAATTCTACAAAAATCCAAAAATTGTGATTTCAGTTCCTGTTTGTAGATATTTTCTTCTAGTTTGTCTTAAAAATAGCAGCCAGGAGTTTTGGGCATTTAAAAGATTTTTAAATTGCAAATTACTCCAGGCTGTGCACATTTTCTTGTTTCCTCACTGTTTAATTTTTAGAAAAATACAAAAAACATCTGAAAATTCCATAAAAATTCTCAAAAACATTTCAAAATTTTTAAAACCCAAAAATATTTTCCTTGGATTTTTCTGATTATTTTTGGCTTAATTGAAAATTGCAAAAAGAGTTGGTGTGTGTATATTCTTGATCTTTGTTCATATTGCTTTGCATTATTTTTGAAAATTAAAAAAAATTTGCAAAATCAAAATCACTGAAAATTTGAAAATCAGAAAATATAAAAAAATTAGAAATAAAAAAAATAAAAAAAACTAAAAAGATAAAAAAATCACAAAAACCAAGGATAGTTGTCCTTTGAGATTCCTGTTTTCTCTTGATTGATTTTCGATTAAGTGAATAACCCTCGGGAATTGTAGCCTCCCTGAGTTCGACCCTGTCCGCTATACATGTTAATAAGTAGCAAAAATCAAAAAGAAAAAAAATCTTTTGTTGACGCGGGTTTTGGGGAAAAACAACGACCCATTTACCATCAATCAAATTTCCAATCTCTAAAATTCCGCTCAACAAAATGGCGCCGTTGCCGGGAAGGCACGGCGAGGGTAGTTAGGTTTCTCTTTTGACCTGCTATTCTTGGTTGTAAATATTTGTTCATAATTTGCCACATCACTTCATTGTTTATATCCACTGCATTCATTCCATCATTTTCTAATATTTTGAAAATTGTGTTTCTTACACATTCTCTTTTCTTTTTCTTGCGAGGGTCCGCGGAGCGAAGGGGCGATCCTAGGAGAGCCGAAGCACCCAAGCGACGTGGAGGCGGCTTGATTCTTCACCAAGCCGCAGGATAGCGTGAGAAGAGGAGAAGAAGAATTGAAAGAGCCGAAAAAAAAGAGAGAAAGAAAAAGAGAGAGAGAGAGTCTTTATTTTCTAGCATTTGAACCCTTGTAAACGGACATTCATTTGTTGCGGGGTCTGTTTCGCCAAGTGCCGGTGCACTTGGGGGCCCTCATCGGTTTTGTTTTCATCGCCTTTATTTTCTTTGTTTTCCGCGGATTTCGAAAGCCACCTATTGATTTCTTTAATTAATTTGCTTGAGCCAGGTAATTAATTAGGTCCAAACACCCTAAACAAGAATTTCTGTGCCTATAGAGTAGATCGTAATTTGGACTTAGTCAAATTAACTTGTTCTTGCCCGTTAATAGAAGTTATCATCTAGGACGGTTTACTTGCATTTGCATATAGGTTAGTTTATTTTCTGTATTTAAATTCTGCGCGGATCACTTGCATGTAGAGTGCTGGCGATAAGGTACGCATCTCTAACCCCTGCATGCATCATCGTTTTTAATCGCGCATTGGCATTTCCGATCTCCTCCCTTGTTTTCACTCACATAAGTTAAAAAGGAAATTGGACACTCGGTAGGCGATTCTTTGAAAATATTTTAACCAAGTGATAACTGCCTAAAATTTGGGACTGCTAAAGAAAACTCGACCCTAAAAAAAATACAAGGAAAAATCATTGTTTTGGGGAGAGTAACCCCCTCATTGTATTCGTTTTAACTTGCTCGCGTACACACTAGGTTAGTGCCCAAATCCCATAATTCAGCCTAAGTGTTTGTACAACTTTGTGATTATCACCAAACTCTAAAATCAACAAGATAATTGACCGAACCTTCACGGTCTTCACATTGAGTTGAGTTGGTGAACTGGGGGTTTGTATTGTGTTTGATTGTTTGTGTGCATACCAGATCTTTTCTGTGCATTTGCGCCTTTTTCTCCATATGTTTTGGCTTGACCCTCGTGCTCTCCCATACTTTGTTTCGAAGATGGCCGACTGGAGTTATTCTAATCCGATCTTCGCAGATACCTTGTACTCTCCAGACGATCCACCTTCCCTTTTCCAGGAGGATCTTCCTCCTGATGTTTGTGCATATCCGCCTAACCCATTATTTCAGGAGACGGAGGACTTTGATTTTCACCCACCCTCATTCAACCCACCCGATCCTGGGATTTTGGAGTCACCTTTCATGGTTTCCACACTTAACACATTGAATCAAATGGTGGAGCATATGAATTCGAAGATTTCCAATTTTATTAACATAAATGAGAGACAGAACGCTGCTCCAATATTTGAGGATATTGATTCACTCGAGGATAATCATGAGAGCTTGAAATCATCCAAAACACAAAAAAATGAGAAAATTTTGAAAAAAACAAAAAAGATTCTGGGAGACATATTATTGATTCATTTTGTGAGAAAAGAACCCAAATGCCCGATCATTTACCCACACAGCCATGTCCCAACCTAGATCCCGAGGATGCCACTGTACAGACTGCTCTTGGCAATCCTCATGTAAATGCTGATTCCGACCTCCTCCCTTGTATGGTTGAGGTCTAAAAATTCAAAAAAATGTTGACTAAACCCGAAGTGGTGGCCACCCTTCGTGAGATCATTAAAGCCCCACTTCAACAGGCCATGACAGATTTATCTACTCCTCAACACAAGAAGAGAAAGAGAAGGAGAAGATCTGAGCATCACATCTTGACCATGGCCACTGCCTACGCCATCTCTCACCGTCCATATTTTAAGAAAGGGAACACGGCCACACCTCTTGTGAGTTGCTCCATATCTGACTATTCTTGTGATAACGCTCTCCTTGACGGCGGTTCGTCAATTAACATAATACCCTTCTCTATGATACAATCTCTTCATCTTGGGCCTCTCAAGAAAACCAGGATGATAGTTCAATTTGCTGATGGATCTATCAAGAGGCCGAAGGGTATTTTAGAAAATGCTGTCATTATCATTCAGGGCATGGATTTTACTTCGGATTTTGTTGTAATGCCCATGGAGACCTCCATCCCCGTGGAGCACCCTCCAATCATCCTGGGACGGCCTTTTCTCGCCTCTGCGGGAGCCGTTATTGACTATGGTTCAGGAGAGATTCGCTTCCGTTCTGATGTAGAGAGCGATGTGTTAATCACTACACCCACTACCATCCAGAAACCCGTATCCCATGAGAGCCCACCCGTGTTAGACAACCCCAAGGACTTTGATCATGATGATACTACCAGAGATTTTTGCTATATGATGGATGATACTGAGACCCGAGAATTCCTCTTCAAGGAGGAGGACTCGGAAAGCATAGAACTTGGAGTTCCCTCTTCTGGTACGTGGCGATGCATTGATGACATCCGCGGAATTTACACGATAGACACCCTAGAGCGGAAGGCAGACCCTGAGACTAGACAGGAAGGACATGATTCGACTACTTTCACTAATGTGTCCATTCCTATTCACCTTGATTCAGATGAGACCGATCAGGCCAAATTTGATTTGATTGCTTTTATAAAGGAAATTGGGCCTTTTGATAAAGATGATGATCCAGTAGAGGCTCGCCAAGCTGAAATTGATCCTACTTTTTCTGATAATGATTTCGAGCCATTCTACTTTAATGTTTGCGAGACTTTCCAGGCAGGACATGATCACACTACTTCCAATAACCGGTTTAGGCCTGCACAATCTGAAACCGCTGAGGATACATTCTTGGTCGATCCTACTCAGTTCATATCTAATGATAATCCCAATATTGACCTACACCTTGTCAAATCCATACCTCAGCGGTCCCGCAAGAAGGTTCGTTTTCGACCTTCTTAACCTTTGTAAATCCACTCCTCTTGTATATCCTTTCGTTTTACTCCGTCTTCTCCCATTTTATCATTCATCCCTTTTTCGCGCGTGTGTGTATATATGCTATACTTAGGATGTGCTTTATCCTAAGTATAGGGGGGGTGAAGGATTTGTGTTGTTCATATTCGTCCTGTTTATCACCCTTGTTGTTGTTGCCTATACTTAGGGATACTCTACCCTAAGTATGGGGGGGGGGGGTGATGTTGTTCATATCGTGTCTTTGTGAGTTTGTACATTCTCTTCATCGGTTTTCCCCTTTGTACATTCCACTATACTTAGGATTACTTGATCCTAAGTATAGGGGGGATCACCAACTTCTCTTCATTTTATCTTTTCTTTGAGTCGTTGTAGCATAGGAGTCTTTTCACCTTTCTTTGCTTAGCACGAGTTATGTCTTCCTTTGTCGCTCTCTGATCACTATGAGGACATAGTTCGAGCTAAGTATAGGGGGGTGTCGTATATATTGTATATATACTTTAGACATAACTCGTACTTTTAAATACATTTATTTGGGGGGTTATGTGTATATTTTGTAAAATCCACATGTGTAAAAAAAAACAAACATAAAAAAAACAAACACAAAAACAAACAACAAAAATAACAAAAAAAACAACAAAAAACAAACAAACAAAAAAACAAAACAAAAAAACAAAACAAAAACAAAAACAAAAAAAACACAAAAAAAGAAAACAAAAAATGGGAAGAGAGAGAGAGAGAGAAAAAACAACAACAAAAAAAACAAACAAACAAAAAAAACAAACAAAAAAAACAAAAAAAGTCTCTTGTATATACTTGTATATATTACTAACCCTTTCTCCTTTAAAAAAAAACTACAAAACCAAAAATCATAAAAATTTGCATAAAAAAAACTTTCTTTCACATCTGCATTTTTCTCCAAAAATCCATAAAAAGTTCAAAAATAGAAAATTGTTTAAAAAATGGTTCTTTTCACATGTGCATCATTCTTTAAAAAAAAACTCTCTGCATTGTTCATAGTCTGCATTTGCATGTGCATTTTTCTGGATATTATTGATATTTAAACTATGTCTGGAATAAAATTGAAGAATGGAGCTTAGTTGGACCTTAATCCACCTAATTCTTAGAGGAACTTCACCGAGAAATAGGATTTTAGAAGCTTCAGGTCTTTGACTTAATTCTTTGAGTTCCACATGACAATGTGCAGCATTTGACTCTTAGTGTCTAACCTGGTCTCTTCATTCTGGGTACAACTCTGGAATAGCGAATTAATTTGTACTCCCGCACTATGCACTTAGCTCAACTCAGATGGGATGTTGGAAGATTGTATGAGTTTCTTTTCTGGTAGCGTGGAAATCTAAAGACCGGAGTACGAGTTGAAATAAAGCTTCGGAAAAGGGATGGACGGCTGGGCACAATTTTTTCTAAGACCCCAAAACATGTACGGAAAAAAAAGATTCTATATCCGTAGGGGCACAACAAGATCCAAGCAGAACCACCAAAACTCCAAATACAAAGAAGCTACTACCAAATAAAAATCTGACCAAAAAGGTCCAAGCTTCAAGAAAACCTGCAGATCTTGGTGGAGACTCGGCTACACTGATCAGCTTCACAAGGAGAGGTGACTACACCAAACCACCCTCCAGTTCTTTTCTCATTCTTCTAACTTCTCCCCCATTTCGATTGTGAACACAACACGACAGACCTTAGAAGGAAATACCTGACTCCCCGAGGACGAGTTATTGGAGAGGAGATTTGCATGGTAGTCCGGCATTCTGGATGGGAAGAGCTAAAATTTTTCACACACATGAGTCGATTATTCAATGTTCATAGGGTATGCTTTGGGAAGAGGATCGATCTAAGATGACTTCTGGGCCAAAACTGTGACAATGATGTGTAGAACTTGAAGGTTGTTGGTTTTAAAATCCTAAGTCTCACAGAAGTTCCAACACACAAATAATCCAAAGGTCTGACAGAGCTCCAAACTACAATTTTATGAAGATAAGTTTAATACTCAATATTGTCCTACTTTCTTTATTTTTCCTTTCTTTTTCTTCTTCACTTATTCTTTCAAATAAGTGTTTGCTAAGGGACTAGCAAAGGTAAAGCATAGGGGGATGATGAATCTGCGATTCATCATCTTTATTCATTTATTTTAGCTTAAAATCCCTTATAAAACACCTGCATATAACGCTAACTCCATATTCTTACTAACTTGCTTTTGTGTGTAAATATTGTACATTTCTTACTAATTTTAACCTAAAATAAATAAATAAAGAAAGAAAGGAAAAATAAAGAAAAGAAAATAAAAAAAGGAAGACTGTATACAGGCTGACCCGAACCCCGAGAGAAGGTCAAGACTTGACCTGATCGACCAGAACTAAAGTAGGGGGAGATAGGGTCCTCAACCAGAAAATCCAAAAAAATGTTTTTCTCACTTATTTTGTGTATATCTGTATAAAACTAATACTAATTTATTTGTACCTTAATTGACCCCAAATCAAATAACATTCAAAATCAAAGTTGTAAATAAAAATGGGTCCTAATTAATAAAACTGATTGCACAATTAAATCATGTACAGAATAAAAATAGCCACACTTGGAAAAAGCCACTAAGCACTAATTGAAAGATCAATTCCGGCTCCATATGATCTCAAATTGAACAAATATCACTTCCATTGAATTCTAAATTAAATTATCTTCAAAATGACTGTGATTTTATAATTTTTGGAGTTACGGTTGAAAAGTCGGTTTTCTGGGGTGGTTTGTGCAATTTTCCCTTGTATTTTATGTATATTATATTTGTATATATATTTGTAAATATTTTTACTAATTACTTAAAACAAAAATAAAAATAAAAAAATTAATAAAATTCTTAAAACAAAAAAGAGGCTAATTTCCCCATTTATCCTTGTATATAATGTCATATATGTATATAGTACATGTATATAGTTGCTATTTTTAACTAACCATCATAAAAAAATAAAAAAATAACATTTTTTAATTCAAATAAATAAAGTGACGAAAATTCAAAAAAATTAGATAATTTTGTAAATAATTTTATCTTTCTATTTTATCTCTCATGTTATCTCTTCCACAAAAAAAATCTCTCTTATCTTCTTATCCAAAAATTCAAAAATTCAAATGTCTCTCTTTTCTATTTATATGGCTCCATCTCCCTCATTCCAACCTGATCAATCTTTAGAGAGAGGAGCCCGATCTCCGAGAGAAACTTCGTCGAGAATTGTGCCTAGCCTCCAAGCCGTCCGGTGACAGCGCGTCGGCCTTGTCGAGGCGATCACGGTCCATTTTCCGCTCCTAAGGTGAGATCCAAATTTTTCTTCGCATTTTTATCTTAGTTTAATTGTAGTGTAGTTTATCGCATTTTTTTATCGTCATTTTGTTCTTCTAGATCTTAAGAAAATCCACGACGATTTATTCCACCACCGATTCGATTTTTCATCTCAATTTCTCGATCTATACGCCTTCGAATTCTATCTCACAGGATCTCTCAACTCCGACCGCGTACGGTGGCCGGAGAGTCGGATTCGATCCTTTCACATTCGCCGAATCCCCGTTCATTTTCCGATTTGTAAATAAATAAAAATAATAAAATTTTTGTTCCTTGTTGGTCTCTAACGTTTGTTTTGCAGGATAAATAAAAAAAATTAAAAAAATCATCTATCTCTAACATTTGTTTTGCAGAGGAACATTAAAAGGATTAAAAAAAATTATAAAAAGATAAAAATAAAAAATTTTATCCTTTCTATTTCTGTTTCTGGATTTGCAAAAAAAAATAAAATAAAAAGTTTTTTTTACTGCTAACATCATAACCAGAAAATAAAAAAAAACAAAAAAAACAAAAAAAATTGGGACGGCAGCAGGCATCGCCCCCCCCTTCCATCGAGCCGCGCAGTCACGCGCCCCTCCACCGCCGCGTGGACCTCGACCTCCAGATCCAGGCCCGCGCCGCCCGCACCTGCTGGACCACGAAGTCGGCGCTTCTCCGTCGACAACCGCCGCTCGGCCTCTGCCCTTGGCCGTGACCTCCGCCAACCGCCCTCTCTCCCAGGCGGCCAGCCGCGCAGCCACCTGCGGCCCCGACGCCTTAGCCTCCTCCTTCCCGCTCCATCGCCACCCGCTGCACAAGGCGGCGCCGCGAGGAACCATCGCGCGACACCGCGCGCCTGAAGCCCTCTCCACTGTTGCGCCGCCCCTCTGTTCAGGCGGTAGCGCGACAAGCCCCGTGTCCTCCATCGCACAGCTGCACCGCCGCACGCGCGCTGCCGCCCAACCACTGCGAGTGGCAGTGCCGCTCCGCCCGCCTTTCGTGCCCGCGCGACCGCTCCTCCTGAACGCCCCTCAGCCGCGCTCCAGCCCACCAGCGCCGTCCCGTGCTGCCCCTCCATAGCCGACGCCTCTGCCTTGAAGAAGAAGAGAGGGCGGCGGGCTTCCCCTTGTGGTTGCCCCTTTGAGAAGAAACGAAGATCCAGAGAAGGAAAACCCTAAGGAGGGTGAATAAAAAAGGAAAATTGCATTAAAGCCCCCGGAGGATTCCAAATTTACAAAAGAACCCTGTCAGCTTCAAGCACGTGCGCCGCACGTTTTATGTGGGTAAATTACACATTCCTTCTTGCACTTTATTTATGTTATTATTTGTTGAAGAATTTTGAACTATTTGCAATTTGGTCCCTGAACTGCAGAACATTGAACTTGCATGATCTTTTATTGAAATAAATATTATTCATGACCCAAAAATTTTGAGAAAATTGTGCTATGCTCTTCATGTGATTGCTTTATTAGCATAAATTTTCCATTGCATTTTGATTTCATTTGATATTATTAAAAAATAAAAAACAGTGCCTTTTTGTCTTCCTGAAATTCAAAAATTCATAAACATTCGAAAATAGCTCCAAAAATTCCAAAAAAATTAGAGTAGTTTTTTTTCATTGTCTTTTAATTTCAGACCAATTTTCATGCATTAATTCTTTATAAAACCCAAAAAATTGAAAAACATCAAAAACCTTATAAAAATCATAAACAATTCTACAAAAATCCAAAAATTGTGATTTCAGTTATTGTTTGTAGATATTTTCTTCTAGTTTGTCTTAAAAATAGTAGCCAGGAGTTTTGGGCATTTAAAAGATTTTTAAATTGCAAATTACTCCAGGTTGTGCACATTTTCTTGTTTCCTCACTGTTTAATTTTTAGAAAAATACAAAAAACATCTGAAAATTCCATATAAATTCTCAAAAACATTTCAAAACTTTTAAAACCCAAAAATATTTTCCTTGGATTTTTCTGATTATTTTTGGCTTAATTGAAAATTGCAAAAAGAGTTGGTGTGTGTATATTCTTAATCTTTGTTCATATTGCTTTGCATTATTTTTGAAAATTAAAAAAAATTTGCAAAATCAAAATCACTAAAAATTTGAAAATCAGAAAATATAAAAAAATTAGAAATAAAAAAAATAAAAAAACTAAAAAGATAAAAAAAATCACAAAAACCAAGGATAGTTGTCCTTTGAGATTCCTGTTTTCTCTTGATTGATTTTCGATTAAGTGAATAACCCTCCGGAATTGTAGCCTCCCTGAGTTCGACCCTGTCCGCTATAGAGGTTAATAAGTAGCAAAAATCAAAAAGAAAAAAATCTTTTGTTGACGCAGGTTTTGGGGAAAAACAACGACCCATTTACCATCAATCAAATTTCCAATCTCTAAAATTCCGCTCAACACTTTTCAAAATTTTCTTATCTCTTTATCTCCATTCAATTTTTTAAAATTCATTCAAATTCAATTATTTTTCTATTTAATTGCTTCCTCCTCCCTCATTCTTACTTGATCAATCTTTGGTGAGAGGAGCCTATTCTCCGAGAGCCATCTTGTCACAGAAAGGTACCCGGCCTCCAAGCTGTCCAGTGATAGGAGGTGGCCTTCGTCGAGGCAATTACAGTGTCATCCGCTCCCGCGGTGAGATCCAAATCCCTTTATTTCTCAATATCTTTTCTAGATAAATTTAGGTTTAATTTTCATATTTATTTCATCGTTCATTTTTAATTCTAGTTCTTAGGTTTTAATTCCTAATTTTCCATCATGATTTGATCCGCCATCGATCTCGATTTTTCATCTCATATTCTCGATCTCTTCACGTTCACGGTCTACCTCATACAATCTTCTAACTCCGGCCGTGTACGGTGGTCGGAAATATGGATTCGATCTTCCATTCCACTGGATCCGCATCCACTCACATTTTCCTTATTTGATATTGGACTGAGTCATCGTGCTCGAGTCGGATATCATTTTTGTTTTATTTATATTTTATTTACTGGAATAAAAAAATACAAAAAATACAATTCCTATCTTTTCAAAAAGATATAAAAAAATTCAAAAAATAATAAAAAAATTTAAAATTGTTTTTTACAATAAAAAAATTCTGCAGTTTTTTTAAAATTTTTTTCTGTTTCTGGTTTAATAAAATAAAAATAAAAAGGAGCAGCAACATCATCGCAGACGTCCTTTGCCCACTCCCGATCCACCGTAGGTCCGTTCTCGTCTGCCTGCTATCACCGCTCGCACCTCCCATCCGCCGACCCTCAACAGTGCCCAGACCGCCATCGCCAGCCCTTTGCATGAAGACCAAGCAGCAACCGCGTGCCACCTGACATGGAGCATCCAGGAACATCTCCTGCCGTACCGCGGATCGTCCCCCGCCCTCCACTTGGATCGGCATCCCGCAATTGCCTGATACGCGAGAACCGCTGACCTCCATCGATTTGTCCTAGCCCCTCCACCGCAGATCTCCTCCACCAACCTCCTGTGCGAACCTCCCACGCCGATTGCTGCGAGGACCCTGCTCGTCCATCTCATCCACCTTCGTAGCCCTTGCGCGAACAATACCCCCTACACACCTCCCAAGTCGCTCCAGATCTACAACGCTCCCAGGCGCACCGCCGTGTGAGCGTGCATCGACCTTAGCCACACTCCGCTACCGCCTGTGTGACGAGAAAAGAAGAGGGACGGTGCACCGCCCTTGCTTGGAGAAGAAGGCAAGGGGCGACGACATCCCTTTGCCCCCTTGCATGCGTGAAAAGAAATAAAGAAGGCAGATGTGGGGTAATAAAAAATTTGGAAAAATGACATTCAAGCCCCTAGAAGTGTTTGAAATTGCAAAACAGTCACTGCCTCTTTCAATCAGCGAGCTCTTTGAGTAATTTGCACTTTTCACCCTATGTTTATTTTATGTTATCTATTTATGCAAGAACAATAAACATTTGCATTTCAATCCTTTTCCAGTTTGCATGTTTCTTTTCATTGAAACAAATGTTTTTATTGCTCTAAAAATTCTACAAATATATATATATATATTCTTGCTGTGTTCTGCTTCATTGTTTATAAATTTCAATGCATTTTATTTTCATTTGTTATTATTAAAAAATCAGAAACATCATACTTTTTCATGTTTGTAATTACAAAATCATAAAAAATTGAATATTGCTTCAAAAATTCTAAAAAAGTAGAGTAGTTTTGTTTTTGTGGTCTAATTTCCTATACAAATTTTGTGTATTAATTATTTATAAAACATAAAAATTGCAAAATACTAAAAATATTAAAAAATTCATATAAAATATAGAAAAAAATCCAAAAATGTGATCTTAGTTCCTATGTGTAGAGAATTTCCTTTAGTTTATAGGAAAAATAATTTTTGGAATTTTTGATTTCATTTCATATTTTTAAATTGCGAAATAATCCTATTTGTTCACTATTTGCATTTTCCTTGTTTTATTCATTTTAAAAATCATAAAAAAATATAAAAATTACAAATTGGACATTTTTAAGACTTTTTATCATATTTAAAAATCAAAAAATTGCATTCTCTTGTGAATATGCTTGCTTGAAAAATTATATTTTTGAAAATTATTTTTTTTGCAAGATTAAAATCATTACAAATTTGAAAATCAGAAAATAAAAAATAGAAGTAAACAAATTTAAAAGATAAAAATTTCATAAAAATGAAGATAGTTAGCATTTTAGATTGCTTTTTTCCTTTAATTGATTTTTTTCAATTATTTGAATAACCCTCGGGAATTCTAGCCTCTATGTGTTTGATCCAATTAGCTATATAGGTAAATTTAATAACAATAAATTCTCTTGCTACACATTGTTCTTTGCAATTATTGGCTTGAGAAGAGAAAAAATAACTTTGTTTGTTGACGCTTGATTGGGTTGCAACGACTTGTTCATAATTAATCTGATTAAAACCTAAGAAAAGCATGTTAATAAGAAAATACAAGGGTAGTTAGGTTTCTCTTTTGACATGCTATTCTTGATTGTACATATTTGTTTATATTTGTCCACATTTACTCCATTGTTCATATTCATTGTTTTTATTTCATTTTTCCTGCTTACATTTTATAATTATGTTTCTTAAATATTCTCTCTTTTCTTTTTCTTGCAAGGACCTATTGAGCGAAGGAGGCGATCCTAGGAGAGCCGAAGCACTCAAGCGAAGCAGAGGCGACTTTATTCTTCGCCAAGTCACATGATAGCGCGAGAGGAGGAGAAGAATTGAAGGGGACCAAGAAAAAATAGAATTTCTTTTATTTATTTCTAGCATTTGAACTCTTGTAAAAAGGCCATTCATTTGTTGTGGGGTCTGTTTCGCCAAGTGCCGATGCACTTGGGGGATCTCATCGGTTTTGTTTTCATCGCCTTATTTTTCTTTTTTTCACGCGGATTTCGTGAGCTACCTACTGATTTCTTTAATTAATTTTCTTGAACCAGGTAATTAATTAGGTCCAAGCCTCCTAAACAAGAATTTCTGTACCTATAGAATATAGTGTAATTGAACTTAGTCAAATTTAATTGGTTCTTGCTTGTTAATAAAAGCTATTATTAGGACGGTTCAATTGCATTTGCATATAAGTTAGTTTATTTTTATATTTTTAAATTATGTGCGGATCACCATGCATGTAGAGTGCTAGAGACAAGGTACGCATCTCTAACCCCTGCATGCATCATTGTTTTTAATCGCGCATTGGCATTTCCGATCTCTTTCATTGTTTTCACTCACATAAGTTAAAAAGGAAATTGGACACTCAGTAGGTGATTCACTGAAAATATTCAATCCAAGTGACAACTGACTGAAATTTGAGAGTGCTAAAGAAAACTCAACCTAAAATAAATTTAACGAAAAATCATTGTTTTGGGGAGAGTAATCCCCTCATTGTATTCGTTTTAAATTGCGTACAGACTAAGGTTAGTGCCTAAATCCCATAAGTCAACTTATATATTTGTACAATTCTTGTGATTCTCACCTAACTTTAAAACAAACAAGATTAAGAGATTGAGCTTTCACGATCTTCACCGAGTTGAGTTGGTGAAGTGGGGGTTTATATTGTGTTTGATTACTTGTGTGCATACTAGATACTTCAGCGCATTTATACATTTTTCTTTGCATCTTTTGACTTGACCCTCGTGCTCTCCCGATCATTTTTTCTTGTTTCGAAGATGGATGACTGGAGTTATTTTAATCTGATCTTCGCAGATCCCCTGCACCCTCCAGCCGATCCACCTTCCTTTTTCTAGGAGGACTTTCCTCCTGATTTTTGTACATATCCACCTAACCCATTATTTTAGGAACTAGACTTTGATTTTTTCCCACCCTCATCCCACTCACCAGATCCTGAGATTTTGGAGTCACCTTTCATGATGTCTACACTTGAGATCTTGAACCAGATGATGGAGCATATGAATACGAAGATTAACAATCTATTTAACATCAATAAGAGATAGAATAACGTTCCGTTATTTGAGGATATGGATACACTTGAGGATAATTGATTGAACGTGAGATACGAGGGTCTAAATGTCTCACACTAGGCGGAGACAAAGTCGCTGCGGTGACCATCGATAAATCCCGATTAAATCAACAATTAATCCATGAATAATATCAAGCGATGGAAATCAAAGTGTGGAGTTAAAATTTATTATAACTCAACAAAATATGTGTATAGTGCAAGTATGTAGAGTGTCGAACACAGGGAGCAAACAGGTAGAATAAGGCAATAATGCTCAGAAATGTGAAAGTGGTTAAATGCCTACAAGTGCTATTTTTTGTGGCTTTCGAATTTTATATTTTTTATTTAATTTTATATTTTATATTTTTATATTTGGGTTTTTAATTTACTGATTTTGTATTTTCTTTTCATATTTTGTATTTTTATATTTTCTTTTTCTTTTAATAAAGAGATAATGCAATAAGGAATATATATGTACGCTAGAGATAAGAGAGGGATAAAAATAGGGGAAAATGATCAAAATATAGGAAATGGAATGTTTTTGTGAATTTTTATATTTTTCTAATATTTTTGTGATTTTTCTATATTTTCCTATTTTTTGGTATTTTTAAAGTTACAAATACTAGTAAACAGTGAATGCAATATATATACGAGACAAAAATATATAAATAAAATAGCAAATAGGAGTGAAAAATTTTTAAGTTAATTTTTATAGATAGATAATAGGACAAGGAAATCTCAAAGACAGAAAACACAATTTTTGGAGTTTTTATGAAGTTTTTAGATTTTTATGAAGATTTTGAGAATTTCGCTATTTTTAGGGGTTTTCTTTTGTATTTTTTAGGTATTTTTGGTCACAAAATAAAACACACTAACGTACACAAAATATTTTTTTGGGAGTATTTAGGGGGTTTTAATATTTTTTGGTGTTTTCTAATGCAAACAGTAACAAAAATGCTTGTTTTTTATTTTTAATAAATACGAAAATGCCATAAAAATACAAACTAAAAATATGGCATTAAACTACAATGCAACAGGAGCCTATGGTATTTTATTTGGTAATTTTTTGAGTTAAAATGATGCATGAAATAAATGCAAACATCCAAGCAAAAATACAACCCTTCAAGGGCATAGACGTAAATACATAGAAGTCTAAGGGCCTACTTGAAATTTTTCCAAAATATATAACATTAAACGCAATTTTCTGGACTAAGTATAAATACCCAAACCCGGAGAGGGTTCTCTACAAAACGTCCAAACTCACGTGGAGTGGGCACGTGACCTAGCAGGGGCATTTTTGCAATTTTACAAAGATCCAGGGGCTAACATGCAATTTTACCAAAATATTACAACTTAACTAAAAAGTTCATGGGCTGGAACTAAATAAACAAACTCCTGAGGGGTCCAATGCAAAATGCCCACCACCCCACGTGCGTGAGTCACGTGAGGTGACGTGGCTCGGACCTAAATGTAAATTTAAAAGTATGGGGGTCCGAATGCAAATATTACAGAAATATTTAAACTACAAATAAAAGTTTATGGACCAAAAATAAAATGCAAGATGGCCGGGGTCAAAGGTGCATAATACCCACGGTCTGGTGATCCGACGATTGACGTCCTTCACTTATCCACGTGGCGCTTCGAGGACGACCGATGACGATTCGACGATGATTGGCTGGGATTAGATCTGGCGAAGACATCGATGGCTGAGGCGGGCCATGATCCAACGACCGCGGATCGAACTGGAGTGGGGGCCTAATCGGACGGGTGAGAGGCCAGGGGGAAGAACAGGGAAGAACGCCGGCGAGGCAAACTTCCCCGAGCTCGATCTCGGGTCTCCGGCGGTCTGGAAGCGTGATGAACGGCCGGGCGTGCTCCTGGAAGATCAGGCTACGTGCTGGGGCACTCAGCACCGTCAGAGAAGCTCTGTGGTGCTGGCGCAAAGGCGGCGGAGCTTGGAGCTCCAGGTAGCTCTAGCGAACGCTTCAAAATGGTCCCCAGGTGCGTTGACTGCGTTTTGACCCACAAAAAGGGGTGAAGGAGACCAAGGCAAAATGCCTGGTCCCCGCGGAGGTGGAATGGACATCGGAGACGGGCTATGGAAGGTGGATGAGCTTCGGCCGGTGGTGCACGCCGACGATGGAGTGCGATTGGGCAAGATAGGGATCGACGAGGGAGTCCAATGGTGCTAATCTACTCCTACGATTACAGGTAAAAAAATGAAGCAAGAAGGAAGGGGAGAAGGGGTATACCTCGATGGCCGGAGACCAGAGGAAGGGTACCTCGATGCCGGTGGTCGGATGATGAATCTCGGATTCATCACTCTAAATCTCATTTATTAAGCTTAAGTCCCTAAAAATCAACAACATATTTGCATTTATTCTACATAATTAGCATTAATGCATGTTTTCATAAAATGGCATTTTATCCATAATTTCTGCACAAAATAAGAGCCACAAATCAAAGCGAAATTTGACCTGTAAATAGCCTAACTTCCCAGATTTTTAACTCCTTCATGCTAACTCCGAATAACCCAAAACCACTTCCATTGTGTACATATCACTCACAAGAATAAATGAAAAATACAAAAAAATCACTAACCCAAATAAGTGGACCAAAAACCCAAACCCTAGTTTCAGGATTTTCGGACTAAAAACCACATATCTTCCCCATCCAGTGTCCGATTTGATACTACTCACTTTTGAACTAATGCACATTCAATTACCTTCAAAACAAGACCAAGTTCAAGTGAATCGGGCTCGTATGTGAAAGTTGGGTTTTGGGCCTCTTTTGTACATTGTATATTTTCGTGGTTTTCTGACCTATATTTTATGTACATATTTTATTCATCAATAAAAATCCAAAAAAATTATATTTAGATGTCTTTTATTTATATTTGGTTTCTCCATATTTTTAGGGATTTTTTATCTTGCTTAAAATTGATAAAAAATTAGAAAACCCAAAAATCAAGGTGTTCCATGTACATGGGATACCCCAAAAATTCACTTTTTACATTTGACTGATTTAGGCTTTGATTTCTTCATGAAAGTTGTAGATCTCATCGAGACGAGCATTTTTTGTGAAGGAACTTTGTTGATCCGAGGTCATTTGATATTTCTTTTTGATTTTACAAAGGGTTTTATTTTCGAATTTTTTGGTGCTGACACGTGGCAGCCCTAGAGGCCGCCACGTGTCAGCGTTTTTTTGGGGTTTTTATTATATCGTTTTTATATAAAAAAATATATAATAAAAATAAAAAAATAATAAAGCAAAATAAAATAAAAAGCCACGCACGTGTGTCGCACGTGCCTCCCAAGCACGTGCTCCGCACGTGCCTCGCGCCTTATGCCCTTCACCCGTGCCACGTGGCTCCCCCACGGTCGTTCGATCAGCGGCCGATCGAACGGCCGCCTGTGCGTCATCTTCCCCCATCGTCCCGGAACCGCTGCGCCGTTCCCCCCGTTATCTCCGCCCACCGCCAACTTCGCAACCACCGGCCCCCGTCGTTCTCGCCAACCACCAACCGCCTCCGCGAAACCCCCGCTCGCCTAACGACGCCATCGCCGACCCCTTCCTCTGTCCTATATATAGAGCGTCGCCGCACTTCTTCTCCGATATCCGCCGCTGGGTGTTTCAACGGAGGTGACAGCTCCGCCGAGGCCTCGACCGGCGAGATCCGAGGGCGCCCGCCGCCCCTCGTCGCAGCGCGGCTTCTTCTCCACCATTCCTGCTCCAGCTCTGGTCTCCCCTACCGTCGAGCCAACGTTCATCGTCCTCGACTTCCTTCGAGCTTCGCCGCCTACGCTTCCGCCTGAAGCTCCTCCGACATCGCCTTCAGCCGCGTGAGCCCCCGCCGCGCACCATCTTCCCCGACACCTCCGCCCGTTCCGCCTTGCCTCGCCGCCGGGCTCGGTCCGGGCCTCCGCCAGTCGCCTCGCCTCGACCGGCCTCCGCCTCGCCACCTGCTCCTCGCCTCGGCCGGCCTCCGCCTCGCCATCGCCTCCACAGCAGCCGGGCTCGCAGCCCGAGACCCCCCACGTGCGAGGCACGTGCGGGGGGACGTCATCCATCGTCAGCCCCCTCGGGTCACGTGCCCCGCACGTGACCGCGTGGGTAAATTGCTGAAGACCCTCGGAGGATTCATTATTCGCGCCGCAGTCCCGCCTCCAGAGGGCACGTGCCCCGCACGTGCTCCTCTAGGTAATTTACGCTTACGCCCCCATAATCTAGGTAAATAACAGTAGGTCCCTGTTGCATTTTTATTGTATTTATTGCTATTTGCATTCACACCCCTGTGTTCCCCCTCTGTCTTGGACCTATTCTAGACATTATTTTATTTATTTGAAAATAGCATTTTGTTCATCTTTTAATTCTATACATTCTGGCATGCCATGGTTTTGTGATGACCGGTTGATTAATAATTAATTATTCTGTGGAAATTACCATATTTTGCCCAAGCTGTGCTCTTCAAATTTTATTTAATTAACCGTGACTCTAAAATTCCCCAAAAATTAAATATCGTAGAGGTTACTTTGATTAACATTGTGCCCAAAAATCTTTGCATTTGCATGCATACTTTGCTTTGTAAAAATCATTTTGCATATTTCACTGTTTAATTTTTAATAGGTATTAGACCCCACATTTTTGAGATTTAGGATTTTTTTGAGATCCATCACCTAGTGATAGATCTTAGATAATTTTATCTCTCGAAAATAATAGGTTAAATATTTATTACAATTAAATATTGAAAATCATTCTGTTTACATTTAAAAATTCATAAAAAATTCATATTGCATCTAAAAATTCCAAAAAAATTTACAGTGCACTCATTTCATCATCATTTACATTGTGGCCAAGTTTCGTATTTTTCGGACATCGTTTGATTGAAATTTACATTTTAGTCCCTAAAATAGGCCGGATTTGCATTTTGCATCTCATATTGCATTGAAAAATTCCCAAAAAAATGCCTTGAAAACCGAACTCAAAATTGGATAGACACAACTCTAGGTTGTTCCTTTGCCTCCTTGTGATCGACCTTGGGACTTGCCCAAGTAAAATAAACATAAAAACACTTGTTTGACATTGATTATTATTTGTGGTTATTTCTTGACTGGTTCCGATTGTCGCCTACAACGAACAACATTCATTATTTTCACACTCACAAAGATTAAAAAACACATCCTTAAAGCGGCTTTTACTGGATCGTCAGATGGCGCCGTTGCCGGGGAGGCAAACGACTTAGTTTTGTGTTTTGAAAATTTTTCGCTCGGTTTTCCGCATTCGGGTAGTCTGACCCCCGAATTTTTCATTGTGAATACCATTTTTCCAGCATTTATTTTTCTGCAATTATTCGCTTGTTCTATTTTGAGTCACTCTCTTACATTTTCTCTCTTATTTTTCTTGCGAGGTACCCGGCGTACGTGGAGCGGTTTTCAAGAAACCGACGCATCTTCACCGACAACCGAAAAAGCCGCAATTAATTTAAGATCGAGTCGAGTCGTGAGAGAGCGTAGAGTCTAGGTTTTTAATTTCTGCAAACTCCCATTTCTGCTCATTTACAGCGGTGTCCGTTTGGACTCTCGCGCATGTAAAAAAGACCTTGAACTTTTTCTGTGGTGTGTCGTGGCCTGTTTCACTCTCCGGTGAGGGTGGGGCCCGACTTGAGTGGCGATTAGGATAGACCTGCACATACGGCTCTCAGAGCATTTTTACTTTTTGATTGTGCTCGTAGGATCTTAAGCCACACTGTACTTTAATCAAGACGCACACAGATTGTTCAACTTAGCCAAATTTAACTCAATTCTTCCCGCTAATAGAACTTTCTGTTTAGGTGCGGTTTTTATCGGCTTGCACACATATAGAATAATTTTTCAATTCTGTCTAGCATCCCACATGAAGATTGCGAGGAGGCACTGTAAGTCTTCTAACTGAGCATTCATCATAGTTTTCCACGTGCATCGGCTTTTTCCGACTTTCTCCCTCTTTTTTATCACATAAATCTAAAGGAAATTGGGATTGGACGGTAGGCGTGTGTTTGTGCTCATCTAATTTTTCAGTGATCACCTTATTAAAAATTGGGACTGCTAAATATAGCCGATCAAAATAATCCATAAAATCAAGAATTTCCGCGGGAGAGCAACCCCGACCTTGTATGTTTCTATTTTTCTTAATGAGCGAGAGACGACACTTAAGGCTAGAGCCCAAATCCTAAATCTCAGCTCGCTAAATTCCTGTCAAGATTGATTTATCACCAACTAAAATTGAAAAGATAATAGCCGAACTCTTACGGCTTCATTGTGTGCGTTGGTGAATCCAGAGTTTGAATTGTGTTTGCATTGGTGTGCGTGAACCGATTTCAAGATCAATAGCCGCACATTTGATTTCTCTTGACTATCCCGTGCAATCATCTCTCGCCTCTCTTGATTTAAAATTCACCATGGAATTCTTGTCAAATAACTCTTGCAGACCCAACCCCTCATTCCTTTCAGCTCTTTCAAAAATAGCCGAACGTTTATCCGAGAATCCATCAGAGCTATACTATGAAAATGAATTCGTATCGGTTAGACCCAAAACACCTCCCCCTCAACCACCAATAAAGCCATCTCCTTCTGCTAATCTGACCTACTTCATCAATGACAACCCTTTGTATTCAGAGCAGACAAACCAAGAAATGATTGAGGGCTCTACTTCTTCATTTAATCCTCTTTACATTGATCATACAATTCACCCCTCATATTCGGTAAATGTTAATCCATCATTCATGGGAGAAGATAACCACATGATCGAATTGAACACTTCTTCACCTCTTCCATCAATCTCGAACACCAAAGAAAAATCATTACCTTGGATTGAACATAATAACCCCCTCTTCACTCATACAGAGGATTGGGTCGACCACATAAGATCACAACTCCCCTTGGACCAACTCCACTTACCTAGACCATATGAGCAGCCACCTTCCATGATTATTGAGGAGATACTTTCAGAAAATGATGATCGTACATCGAATATTTCCAGAGATCCCTCTCCTAGTACATATAGAAAAATGGAAGAGGACATTGAATTACAAAAACATACCCCAACTGCTCCCATACTTGGCCAAGAAGAGATTTTAGAGAGTATTTTGAGGATGAATAAGAAATTTGATTTAATGGAGGATAAATTTCAAGAACTTGCCGATCGATTAATCTCTGGTAGCTCGGCTATAAAAATGGATGAGGAAATGATTGGATCTGAAATTGAAAATTTTGAGGATATTCAGGGACCTAGGGATTATTCTGAGAATTTCACTTCTACATCTTACTCCCTTAGAAATTACTATGCCCCGAACTATCACCCAGAACACCAGAGCCCCTTTTCATCTGAAGAACACCAGACACCCCCACACCACCCAGAAAATACCAAAAAAATTGAAATATTTGAAAACCACAAAAAAATTGAAAATTTAGAAAATTTCATAAAAATTGAGACTGAAGACGATCTGAGGAATTTGGATCCAACCGTACGGGAAGCATTAGGAAAGAAATTGATTTTTGAACTTCCCTTTCTACAGGCCATTGAACACTTCCCCGATCTTAAAGGATTTGTGATAGACAAATTAACGATAAAAAATCGGGCAGGATTAGAACAAAGACCGAGAGACATATATTGTCAATGGCCTCCTCCTTGGTGTTGAGGAGAAAAACCAAGAGCCGCATAGTGAAGCGGTTGCCCAGATTTGAATGTGTACTCAAAGACATGATTTTCACCCATGCTCGGATTGATATCGATTCACCAATTAATATCCTCCCGACCTATGTATTCCATGAACTCAAACTCAGACCGATTCGAAAGATATGAGAGACTGTTCAATTAGCGGACCGATCGATAAAACGGCCGAAAGGAACCATTTCTGTCATCATTAAATTCCAAGGTGCTCCGCTCAAAGTAGAATTCACGATCATTGATATTGAGCATCAAGGAGAATTCACCCAGTCTCCAATCATTCTCGGAAAGCCATTCTTGGCATTGGCCAAGGCGAGTATTGATTGTGAGACTCGGGAAATCAATTTCACAGCATTGGAAGCACTTAGATCTGACCATGTCTTTGAGGAACCACGATCTCCTGAGGCAACCCACGAAGTCCTCGACAACCGTAACCATGAAGCGGTAGAAGAGCCCTACCCTGCAGCCACACCTGAGATAGTGGTTGTTGATGAGACTACTGGTTTAGAAAATCTTCCCCCTGCTCCATTCCCAGCCGCTCTCACTAGGGAGAATCATATATATGAATCATATGATCCGGAGACTTATGCATGCGCACACCCTGGGTCAACCTACTCTAACTACATGGATTACATCAACTCGACTCAGGAATGCACCAACATCGAATCAATGGAGAAAGAACATGCAGAGACTCTCCCCAATATTCAAATCCCCAAGGATCTCAAAATAGACAAATCTTTCTACTACGATCCTGAAACATATGCATGGTCACACCCTGGAGCAACATTCGCTGAATATCTTGACCAAATCATCCCAAATCGAGAGTGCTCAAACATACGGGAGACTAAGAGCAAGCACACAAACCAAACACCAACCAAGGAAAATTCAAATGGCTATTCATCTGGATACTGAAGTGAACCGACACCTTCACGACGAAATAAAAAGAGAGTCACCTTTGACCTTCCGGAAGAGGTATCGTCTGATGGTCCCTCATCAGGTCCGGAAAAGGTAGTCTACATGAGTGAAGTCTGTTTGGCAGCCCTAAAGCCATATCTTCGTAAGGATCCAAAATTCAATTCTCATTGGACTACTCCCGTTCCTAACTACTACTCATCCAAAGCTGATGCTCCTGCCCTCTTCAAGTACACTGGAATTCTTTCGTATGAGCTGACTGAGACCGGTGCTTCTGAGCTATCATCTGAGGACAAATTGATTGACCCCAAGAAGGAACGAATTCTGAGGAAACAATTAAAGAAACAAAGAGATATGTAGACTTGGAGTATGTCCACTTTCAAATACTATTCCTCTGAGGATAACTCTGATGATGGATATCTTTCATCTGACTCAAACACTTCATCTATTATCCATCATAATTTTTCTGAGGATAACTCTGATCATAGTTGGGAATCATATGCCTCATCTCCATCTCATCATTATGATCTCCCACCGCAGGCTCACAAGAAGATCAGCCGAAAACCACCTTAATCATTCGGCTACCCACCCTCCCTCCCGACCACATCGGTCCCCCTGTACAGCTTCTTCCTCTACTTAGGCCAAGGCCTAAGTATAGGGGGGGACCGATGCCATCTGTATATCCCATTTCTCTCATCACACTCTTTCTCCCGACCACTCCATTTCCACCCTTCTTCCATACTTAGGCTGTCCAGAGCCTAAGTATAGGGGGAACCGACATCCACTTGTATATACTCTCCTCATTCATATATCATGACCGCCTCTTTTCCGCTCTACTTCCTAACCTGTTGAATATGAATTTTCCACTCCCTTACGCTTAACACGAGCTATGTCTTTATTACGCTTTTTGTGCTCTGAGGACACATCACTCGCTAAGTATAGGGGGGTCTGTATATATACTTTGTATATATTTTACCCATATCTCGTACTTTCGCGTAAGTCTATATGTATTTACGGGGTGGGTACTAACTTCAAAAAAAAAGAGTTTTTCTACTAACACTGACTTGCCCAAAATTTTTGAAAACAAAAAAATGGCTTCTTATTTCATCTTTGCACACACACACGCAAAAAAAATCCGCATTTCACACACTTGTACTTCATCCAACATCACATGCATTTGCATTTGTGAAAAGTCATTGGGTTCTGAACCAAGTTGTGAGCCGAAACCGAGAGTGGTCTGAACTTGCCCTTAATCTACCTAATTTTCAGAGGAACTTCACCGAGAAATAGGATTTTAAGAGCTTCAGGTCTTTTGACTTAATTCTTTAAGTTCCACACGACAATGTGCAGCGTTTGACTCTTAGTGTCTAACCTGATCTCTTCATTCTGGGTACAACTCTAGAATAAGGAATTAATTTGTACTCTCGCACCATGCACTAAGCTCAACCCAGATGGGATGTTGGGAGACTGTGTGAGTCTCTTTTCTGGTAGCGTGGAAATCTAAAGACCGGAGTTCGGGTTGAAATAAAGCTTCGGAAAAGGGATGGACGGCTGGGCACAATTTTTTCTAAGACCCCAAAAAATATACGGAATAAAAAGATGCTATATCCGTAGGGGCAAAACAAGATCCAAGCAGAACCACCAAAAATTCCAAATACAAAGAAGCATTCTACCAAATAAAAATTCGACCAAAAAGGTCCAAGCTTCAAGAAACCTGCAGATCTTGATGGAGACTTGGCTACACTGGCCATCTTCACAAGGAGAGGTGACTACACTACCACCCCCTCCAGTTCTTTTCTCTTTCTTCTAGCTTCTCCCCCATTTCGATTGTGAACACAACATGACAGACCTTAGAAGGAAATACCTGACTCCCCGAGGACGAGTTACTGGAGAGGAGAGGAGCATGGTAGTCCGACATTCTGGATGGGAAGAGCTAAATCCCTTCACACACATGAGTCGGTTGTTCAATATTCATAGGGTATACTTTGGGAAGAGGATCGATCTAAGATGACTTCTGAGCCGAAACTGTGACAATGATGTGTAGAACTTGAGGGCTGTTGATTTTAAAATTCTAAGTCTCACAGAAGTTCCGACACATTAATAATCCAAAGGTCAGGTTTAGTTTCACTTTCACCTTCAGTTCATGGTCTTGGTATAGAACCCAGTCTCATTTCACTTCATGGCATTTCTTTTTGATGCTCAGGGACGAGCATGGTTTAAGTATAGGGGGATGATGAATCTCGGATTCATCACTCTAAATCTCATTTATTAAGCTTAAGTCCCTAAAAATCAACAACATATTTGCATTTATTCTGCATAATTAGCATTCATGCATGTTTTCATAAAAATGGCATTTTATCCATAATTTCTGCACAAAATAAGAGCCACAAATCAAAGCGAAATTTGACCTGTAAATAGCCTAACTTCCCAGATTTTTAACTCCTTCATGCTAACTCCGAATAACCCAAAACCACTTCCATTGTGTACATATCACTCACAAGAATAAATGAAAAATACAAAAAAAATCACTAACCCAAATAAGTGGACCAAAAACCCAAACCCTAGTTTCAGGATTTTCGGACTAAAAACCACATATCTTCCCCATCCAGTGTCCGATTTGATACTACTCACTTTTGAACTAATGCACATTTAATTACCTTCAAAACAAGGCCAAGTTCAAGTGAATCAGGGCTCGTATGTGAAAGTTGGGTTTTGGGCCTCTTTTGTACATTGTATATTTTCGTGGTTTTCTGACCTATATTTTATGTACATATTTTATTCATCAATAAAAATCCAAAAAAATTATATTTAGAAGTCTTTTATTTATATTTGATTTCTCCATATTTTTAGGGATTTTTTATCTTGCTTAAAATTGACAAAAAATTAGAAAACCCAAAAATCAAGGTATTCCATGTACATGGGATACCCCAAAAATTCACTTTTTACATTTGACTGATTTAGGCTTTGATGTCTTCATGAAAGTTGTAGATCTCATCGAGACAAGCATTTTTTGTGAAGGAACTTTGTTGATCCGAGGTCATTTGATATTTCTTTTTGATTTTACAAAGGGTTTTATTTTCGAATTTTCTGGTGCTGACACGTGGCAGCCCTAGAGGCCGCCACGTGTCAGCATTTTTTGGGGTTTTTATTATATCGTTTTTATATAAAAAAATATATAATAAAAATAAAAAAAATAATAAAGCAAAATAAAATAAAAAGCCACACACGTGCGTCGCACGTGCCTCCCAGGCACGTGCTCCGCACGTGCCTCACGCCTTATGCCCTTCACCCGTGCCACGTGGCTCCCCCACGGCCGTTCGATCAGCGGCCGATCGAACGGCCGCCTGTGTGTCATCTTCCCCCATCGTCCCGGAACCGCTGCGCCGTTCCCCCCGTTATCTCTGCCCACCGCCAACTTCGCAACCACCGGCCCCTGTCGTTCTCGCCAACCACCAACCGCCTCCGCGAAACCCCCGCTCGCCTAACGACGCCATCGCCGACCCCTTCATTTGTCCTATATATAGAGCGTCGCCGCCCTTCTTCTCCGATATCCGCCGCTGGGTGTTTCAACGGAGGTGACAGCTCTGCCGAGGCCTCGACCGGCGAGATCCGAGGGCGCCCGCCGCCCCTCGTCGCAGCGCGGCTTCTTCTCCGCCATTCCTGCTCCAGCTCCGGTCTCCCCTACCGTCGAGCCAACGTTCATCGTCCTCGACTTCCTTCGAGCTTCGCCGCCTACGCTTCCGCCTGAAGCTCCTCTGACATCGCCTTCAACCGCGCGAGCCCCCGCCGCGCACCATCTTCCCCGACACCTCCGCCCGTTCCGCCTCGCCTCGCCGCCGGGCTCGGTCCGGGCCTCCTCCAGTCGCCTCGCCTCGACCGGCCTCCGCCTCGCCACCTGATCCTCGCCTCGGCCGGCCTCCACCTCGCTATCGCCTCCACAGCAGCCGGGCTCGCAGCCCGAGACCCCCCACGTGCGAGGCACGTGCGGGGGGACGTCATCCATCGTCAGCCCCCTCGGGTCACGTGCCCCGCACGTGACCGCGGGGGTAAATTGCGGAAGACCCCCGGAGGATTCATTATTCGCGCCGCAGTCCCGCCTCCAGAGGGCACGTGCCACGCACGTGCTCCTCTGGGTAATTTGCCCTTACGCCCCCATAATCTAGGTAAATAACAGTAGGTCCCTGTTGCATTTTTATTGTATTTATTGCTATTTGCATTCACACCCCTGTGTTCCCCCTCTGTCTTAGACCTATTCTAGACATTATTTTATTTATTTAAAAATAGCATTTTGTTCATCTTTTAATTCTCTACATTCTGGCATGCCATGGACATTTTTTGTGATGACCGGTTGATTAATAATTAATTATTCTGTGGAAATTACCATATTTTGCCCAAGCTGTGCTCTTCAAATTTTATTTAATTAACCGTCACTCTAAAAATTCTCCAAAAATCAAATATCGTAGAGGTTACTTTGATTAACATTGTGCCCAAAAATCTTTGCATTTGCATGCATACTTTGCTCTGTAAAAATTATTTTGCATATTTCACTGTTTAATTTTTAATATGTATTAGACCCCACATTTTTGAGATTTAGGATTTTTTTTTTTGAGATCCATCACCTAGTGATAGATCTTAGATAATTTTATCTCTCGAAAATAATAGGTTAAATATTTATTACAATTAAATATTGAAAATCATTCTGTTTACTTTTAAAAATTCATAAAAAATTCATATTGCATCTAAAAATTCCAAAAAATTTACAGTGCACTCATTTCATCATCATTTACATTGTGGCCAAGTTTCGTATTTTTCGGACATCGTTTGATTGAAATTTACATTTTAGTCCCTAAAATAGGCCGGATTTGCATTTTGCATCTCATATTGCATTGAAAAATTCCAAAAAAAACCGCCTTGAAAACGGAACTCAAAATTGGATAGACACAACTCTAGGTTGTTCCTTTGCCTCCTTGTGATCGACCTTGGGACTTGCCCAAGTAAAATAAACATAAAACCACTTGTTTGACATTGATTATTATTTGTGGTTATTTCTTGATTGGTTCTGATTGCCGCCTACAACGAACAACATTCATTATTTTCACACTCACAAAGATTAAAAAACACATCCTTAAAGCGGCTTTTACTGGATCGTCATCGGCGGAGATGGTGGAGCCGATTCAAGGCCTCCTCGACTCGCCTGAAGGTCTGGTTGCGGAGCTGTCACCTCCGGCAACACGAAGCACGCCAAAGGGAGGAGGATTGCTATCCAGAAAGGGTTCAAACTCGAGCTCGAAGGTGGCGGGTCGATTATGTACAAGGTGGTGGCGTGGCTTTGGGAGCAAGAGCACGCGCGCATGATGAGGATATGGCGTGATCTGGATGCATGGCGTGGCTCAGTGATGATCAGGGAAGAATTCCCAAGAAGGAATTGACGGAAGAAGACGAAGAGATTCAGCTCGAAAATTTGGCGAAATCGGGAGGAAATCAAGCCGTCAGAAGGCTGGCAGGCCTCGGTCAGGGAGTTGACCGAGGTCAACACTTGACCGACGTTGGTTGGTCCACATGGACCAACCATAAAAATGCAGGTCAAAAATTATTTGTAAATTTGAAATAAAATAATAAATGAATTTATTAATTTTAGATTGTAAAATAAAAAATGTTCCTTATTTTATAAAGAATTTTATGGTGATTTTTATTTATTTTTATGAGGTATATATTTACAAGTTACCTTTTATGACCTATATAGGTACATGTATCTATATATTTTATTATTTTATTTATTTATTTTGTATATTTACTTTATTTATTTTTGTTTATTATTTTATAAATTTATATAATATTTTATACACTTAAATATATTTTTATTTGATTTTTCTGCTGTATTTTTTTACACTTAATATAATATAAATAGTAATTCTACAGGTATATGTATAAATATTATACCTAGGTATGCTATTTATACAAGTATTTTATTTTGTGTTTTCTTTGAGTTTTTATTCTGATTTTAATATACATATACATTATAAATAATATTTACAAAATTATAAAATATAAAATTATGGAAATAAAGAATGATAAATAAAATGAACATTTTAATATGTACAAGTATACTATAAGGGTCCAAAACTCAACTTTCAAACTGTAGCTCCGCAAAATGCGAAACCACCTTCATTAAGTAGATTATTTAAAATTATATACAATTAAAGGTGAGTTTGATGCATTTCGAGTTTTTATTTGCAAGATACAGGTCTGGGAAGTTGGTATTTTGGATTTTTATGCAGATCATAACTTTTTATCTTTACAATATTTTTGAGTGAAATAAATTTTGTATTTTTCTTTATCTACAACTTTCATGTACAAAGTTTCTTCATTTGAGGTATAAAAAGTAAAACCAAAAATAGGTCCCGAAATGAATAAAGAATGAATGAGATCTTTATTGTATTCTGGTCCTTATCTCCCCCTACTTTATTCCTTGTCGACCTAGTCATCGAGATGCCTAGGTCTCAGGGTTCGGGACTTAAAATATTTACTATATTTTATTTTTTTCTGTTCTTTTATTTATTCTATAATTTTGGCTTTAAAAATAGTATTTTATACTCTATTTACATGCACATGTATGAATGCTAAGATGTGGGAATTAATGGTATTTACATGCTTTTGCCAAGGTTTTTGAGGCCAAAATGATATAATAGAGATGATGAAATGTGGATTCATCATACCCCTATACTTTGCCTTTGCTAGTCCCTAGAAAACACTTATGCAATAAGTGCAGAGATGAAAACAAAGAAAAGAAAAAGAAGAAAGATGGATAGATTTCAATTATCAAACTTGTCTTCACAAAATCAAAGTTTGGAGCTTAAGTCGAACCTTTGGGATTTTAGTGCATGCGGAACCTTAATGAGAACTAGATTTGAAATCCAACAGTCCCTGAGAATCCCAAAACTCTGCTTAAGTCTCCTCAATAGCTAGGTACGAAATATCTCAACTCATACGCAAACCCTTACGACTATGAATATGACTCGTACAGTATAAGTGATGGTGGCTCTCCCCAACTGAAATAACAAAGAGACCGACTTCTCCAATATGACAACCCAATGATTCCCCAATCCAATAACTCATTCCTCTAGGGGCAGGGTATTCCCTTCTAAGTTCAAGTGGCAACCAGCTCAAGAGGAGGGGGTGAAGAGAAGAATGGACGGTAGCCAGTGTAGCTACCTATCCTAGGATGCAAGACCAGTGTAGTCAAGTCATCCAGATGTAGGCTCACATGATTTGACTTTGAAACTCAAGCTTGCTTATTGGCTATACACATATGTACACTCCGGCATGCATTTTTATTTTTGTACATGCCTGTCCACTTTTTTGGAGTTTTCACTTTTTGCATTTTTTTCGATACTATATACAACATCATTTACATAGGGAGTTTTTCCTCTTGAGCGAATAGACTATCTCTCTTTTGAAGCGTTATTGCAACCCACAATCTCCTGTCCTCGAAACTCATCATCATCGGATGGGTTGGGGTGCACTTCCCTCCTTAGAGGAGGACATGTGTTTCCACCTATGTGCGTCTCATACCGGCACATCCAACCCCCTCACCACTCCAACTGAGTTGGACCAAGTGAAAGGTGCAGGTGTCCAAGTTAGGTCATTATCAACAAGAGTCGTGCACGTGCTCCGAAATACTCTACTTAGGCAGTCACGAATCCATTGAACCAAGTCTCGTGATCCTCAAAGAATTAAGTCAACTAGACCTGAAGCACCTCAATTCCAGCACCTATAAGGTTCCTGTTAATTAGGTAGATTTAAGGTCCAACCAAGCTCCAATCTTCAGATTTTACTTAGACTCATTCAACTATCAAACTCAATCCGAAAAATGCTCATGTTATGCAAATGCTATGCAGAAAATATTTTTGTGATGCAATTTTCAAGATTTTGAACTTTTTATGGATTTTTTAAAAGATGATGCATATGCATTTTTTAGATTTTTCAAAAAGATTTTTCAAATGTTTTTGGATATTTTAATTTTGCAAATGTTTTTGGGATTTTTGAAAACAAAAGGTTTTGGCTAAAAATTAGGTGCAAATATTTACATGGGGATGCTTCTTATATTTACAAGAAGTGGATTTTAAGAATTTACAAGGGTAAGTGGTCAATTTTGTAAATATATAGTGAATTTTGGTGAGATGTATGTATTCCTCAAACTTATGTGACAAAGGTTTTTCAAACAATTTTTGAAAACTATAGTCCAAAATAATTTTTACAAACAGTTTTTATAAACATGTACACACATTTGAAAATCATTTTGCAAAGGTTTTCCAAACTGTATATATAGATTTTTTTTAAATATTTTTGCAACCATTTTTCAAACCATTTACAAATCATTTTTCAAACATTTTATTTCACAAAAAGGAAATAATTTTACAATCAAAATGTTTTTACAAAGGTTGAAAACATGTAACAAGATGTTTTTCAAATAGTTTTCAAAAGATTTTTCACAAAGATTTTCAAACTATTTTTCAAACATTTTGCAAAGGTTCTTCACCTGATTTATTAATCAGTATGTACAAAAAGAATTTGAGGAATAATCACATCTTTTTATTAAGGTTTTTAATGAATTTTATAAAAATATTAAAGTACGAGTTATGGCTAAAGTATATACGAAGTATATACGATCCCCCTATACTTAGCTTGAGCTATGTCCTCATAGATCGGAGAGAAAAGAGAAGACATAACTCGTACTGAGTATAGAAAAATCTAAAGAATAAATAATTAAGAGATGAAGGAATGAGTTAATAAACAAATGGAAGTTGACCGTCCCCCCCATACTTAGGAACAAATAATCCTAAGTATAGTAGACTGTACACAAAGCAGGAAGGGTCAAGGGTGGGAATGAACAGATCGTACTCAGACTGTCTCCCCCTATACTTAGGGTAAGATATCCCTAAGTATAGACAGAAGAGGAGACAATGGAGAGGATCAAAAGAATAGAATTAACTCGGGGTGCACGCACCCTATACTTAGGACAAAGTCCGTTCTAAGTATAGAAGACTGACAAAAAGGAGCGACACCTTTCTGATAGATAAAGAAGGTAGAAAAGGAAAAGAAGAAAAAGAATAAACAGATCACAGCTCAGTGTGTGCACCCCCTATACTTAGGACAAGGTATGTCCTAAGTATAGCAAAATCATAGGATGACGACAAGGTGACAGACATAACAGATGAATCAAAGAATTAATGATATGGACAAATGGATCTATACAATGGAAGATAGAAGTGATAATCATATACGAGATGCAGAATGTGTGAGTCCAAGAGCACATCTCATACCAAATGAATGGGGGGCAACATCAACGGTCGGTGGATGATGATCAAGATATAATTTCAAGCGTTGACCGTTGACGCGAAAAGTAGAGGAAGATGACAACTCGGATATGTCAATACTACCATTGTCATGTACCATCCTGACCACATACGGTCCTTTCCACTTACTCTGTAATTTCCCTGGAAATAATTTCAGCCTAGATACGAACAACCATACACACTGATCGGGCTCAAACTGTTTATGGCTGATATGAGAATCGTGCCATGTCTTCACTTTTTCCTTATACTGTAGGCTGCTAGCAAAAGCTGTGTCTCTCAGTTCCTCCAGGGCTGCCAACTCTGCTTTCCTCTGTTCTCCTACACTCTTAGGATCCAATAATAGCTCTGTAACTGCCCAAAGTGACTTATGCTTTATCTCCACTTGTAAATAGCATGGCTTGCCATAGACGAGACGAAAGGGACATGTCCCTAATGTTGTCTTGAAGGAAGTCCGATAGGCCTACAGGACCGAGTCCAAAAGCTGTGACCAATCCTTTCGGTCTGGGCGGACAACCTTCTGTAAGATAGTCTTGATCTCCCTGTTTGATACTTAAGCAAGACCATTAGTCTGAGGGTGGTATGGAGTGGAAACACGATGGTCAATGCCGAACTCATCTGCAAGGGCCCTAACCTTGTCGTTAATAAAGTGAGACCCCCATCTGAAATCAAGACTCTAGGAACCCCGAACCGTAAAATAATGTTTTTCCTCAAGAAACGACATACAATTTTAGCATATGCGGCTCGGGCGGGGATGACCTCAACCCAATGACTAACATAATCCACAACAAGAAGAAACTCAAACCCCTAACTTTTAGAAAATGGGCCCATGAAATCAATTCCCCATGCATCAAAAACCTCACAAAAGTGAATGGGCTGCATGGGCATTATGTCTCTCTGTCCGCAAGTACCCATCTTCTGACAGTCAGTACACCATCTCACGAACTCATCAGAATCCTTGAAAAGGGTAGGCCACCAAAGGCCGGATTGGAGCACCTTTTGTGCCGTCCGTCTCCCAGAATGATCTCCTCCTGCCTCAAGCTTGTGGCAGTAGGTGAGGATGCTATGCTGCTCATCTTGAGGAATGCACTGTCTCCAGATGCTGTCCCCCCTTCATGATAAAGGACGGGGTCCTTCCAATGGTACGACTTGGCCTTCGCAAGAAAGGTCTCAAGCCGCTGTCTGGGCCAACCTTGTGGAATAGATTTGGCAACAAGGTAATTCACAATGTAGGCATACCATGGGAGAGAGGTGATAGCAAGGATGGCCTCGTCTGGAAAAGTCTCAGTAATAGGTGCTATGGGCTCAGATTCCTCAAGGTTCTCTAAACAGGAGAGGTGATCTGCCACAACATTCTTAACTCCAAGTTTATCCTTAATCTCAATATCAAATTCCTGGAGGAGAAGGATCCATCTGGTTAATCTATCTTTGGCATCCTTCTTTGACATCAAGTACCGAATGATAGTATGATCAGTAAAAATTGTCACTCTAGATCCAAGAATGTAAGATCTGTACTTATCCAAAGAAAAGACTACCACTAGCATCTCTTTCTCAGTCACTGTATAATTCCTTTGAGCTGCATCCAAAGTCTGACTAGCGTAGTGTATGGCATAGGGTAATCCATCCCTCCTTTGTCCAAGCACAGCCCATATGGCATAATCAAGAGCATCCGTCATGATCTCAAATGGGAGAGACCAATCGGGTGGCTAAAGGACAAGAGCCTCGACAACTAAATTCTTGAGAGTCTCGAAGGACTTAAGACACTTATCATCTACGAGGAATTCGGTGTCTTTAGTCAATAAATCGGTAAGCGGTCGGGCAATTCGACTGAAGTCCTGAATGAACCGCCGGTAGAAACCGACATGCCACAGAAAAGACTGCAACTGTCTCAAATTGGACGGTGGATTGAGTTTTCTAATGATATCCACCTTGGCCGGATCAACCTCCATGCCCCTGTTGGAGATGATGTGACCAAGGACCGTCCCCTGAGTCACCATAAAGTGACTCTTCTCCCAAGATAGTACAAGGTTTACCTCTATGCAGCGCTGAAGCACTCGGTCTAGGCAGTCAAGACAAGCATCAAACCCGTTGTCATAGATCGAGAAGTCATCCATGAAGACCTCCAAACAGTCACCTATCATGTCCGAAAAGATGGACAACATGCACTTCTGGAATGTCGCCGAGGCCTTACATATACCAAAGGGCATCCGTCTGAAAGCGTAAGTCCCTAATGGACAGGTGAATGTCGTTTTATCCTGGTCTTCGGCCGCAATGGCCACTTGATTGTATCCGGAGTACCCGTTAAGAAAATCGTAATGACTCTTCCTAGCTAGCCTCTCAATAATCTGATCAATAAATGGTAGCGGGAAATGATCCTTCTTGGTGGCCTCATTCAATCGTCTGTAGTCCACACAGACCCTCAAAGAAGTGGGTACCCGGGTGGCGATCTCTTCTCCAGACTCATTCACAACTGTAGTGATACTCGTCTTTTTGGACACCACATGTAAAGGACTAACCCATTTAGAGTCAGAGATGGGGTAGATAAAATCGACGCTCCACCATTTAGATATTTCCTTCATTACTACGTCTCGAAGATTCGGGTTCAGCCGTCGCTGGAACTCACGCGATGGCTTAGAGTCCTCCTCGAGGTAGATATGGTGGGAGCACATGGCCGGACTTATCCCCTTGAGATCAGCCACACTCCATCCTATTGCCTTGCGGCTGCGTTCAAGAACCTCCATCAAATGAGATTCTTGTTCTCCAGTCAAATCTGCTGAGATAATGACTGGGTGCATATCTGATTCTCCTGCAAGGAATCTATACTTGAGCGATTGCGGTAAAGGCTTCAATTCTGCCTTGGTGGGAGCTGGCAAATCTGGCTTCTGATATGTCTCTGTGAAAGTAACCAGGTCTGCAAGTGAGAACTCTCGCTGTACCCGTGACTCTGACGAAGGGTACCTTGTCGGTGTGTCTATCATCTGTGCTGGCTCGCTCTCCGTCCTCTATGTCGGCTCATCGAAAAACAGACATGGAAAATATGTATCAAAATCCTTCCAATCAAAGTCTGCCTCCGAGGGATCTGAATCTAAACAAACATCAGTATCTCCACTCATCACACAACTGTCATCCTCTATAGTGTCCTCTGCCAAGGGTGCGCTCTCCGAACTCTCATCTGCCACAAAAGGTGTGTACTCTGAGTCTGCAGACAAGGCGAGGGCTCGTGCCTCTGGATCTTCCCAAACTGCTTCATCATCGGTCATCACAAAATCACACTCTTGGTGGACGTCTAACTCTGCATCTCTCATCTGCACTATGTCACTGCATGGCTCTGAACAGACTGAATCTCTCACTCAGGTCTCGTCAATCGTCTCTATTTGTATACTCTCACCCTCTACGTGAAAGTACACCTTCCCACTATCATGGTCGGTCACTGCCTTAGCTGTGGCCAAAAATGGGCATCCTAGTATGATGGGGGCATCGGTCACCGATTCAGGGATCTCCAAGTCCAATATAACAAAGTCCACAGGGAATTTCAGGCCCTGAATGGTGACGACCACGTCTCTCAACAACCCCTTCGACCTCTTGATAGACCTATCAACAAACTGAAGGACTGCCCTGTTGGAAATGCGAGCCCACGACGAGCCATTATGCAATAAATGTTATTGCACATATCATTCCCTGATCTGAAATGAAGAATGAATAATTTGTATATTAGGTCCCTTAGTACAATTAGGGTTATGTACCATGGCCATCTTAATAATCATACAACTGTTGATTCAACTATCGAATCATAGATGCTGGTGCTTGGATGAATATCTATAGAGTTAGATTGAGGACTCATCAAGTACCGTCAAATGATTGTTAAGAGATGATCTCCAGCCTAAGTAGGAGATGACAATCCTTATCTCTAAAGGCTGATATCTGACCGACCTCTTGATGCAGGTCCTCTGTATAGGAATAGAGATTCGAAGGTGTCAGATTAGTAAGGTCAAAGAGTTGACTTAACGAGATCGAGATAACCAAAGTCCTATATCGTATGCTGTCATGATATAGGCACACATCCTCTGACCGGAGACAGATGTGTTACTATATGTCTGAGTATGTATATTTGGCAGACCAATAGGTTGATGACCTAACCAAGGTCTATACACCGGTGCGCTGGTGTGCATATAAGGGCATATGAGTAATACGATCTCTCAAAGGGATCATACAGGTTCAGTTACTGACCCCGAAGACATGAGCTCACTCATGAGATATTGGGAAGAATCAAATTCCACGCGCACGGTCGTCTCGCTTTGGAAGCTTGACTGAATTTGTAGGTTTGATATATACTTTTGGAAAGTATATGATCAAGACCTAGGTATGATATATGCTTTTAGAAAGTATATGATCGATACCAACTCCCAATGATCGAATGAGAAACTAACTGATAAAGCCATGAAGTAGACAGTGTAAAGTTGATCTAATACTTCGGGTTTATTCTGAGTCTTCCAGTATACAGGATGTACATGTATTGGGAATACCTGAGGGTGATGTGATCATAAACGATTGTATAACCATGACGCTTCCATTCCTAGGGAGTGATGAAACGGGTCTGGATTTTAGTGACTCTTCTCAGTAGATAAGTAATCTGATCTTAGTCCAAATGTTGGACATTGATCTGAATGTGATTCAGATGCAATGAGAAGATTAGATTTGCGGTCTTGATTTAATCAAGCATCTATGGGAGGCCCACGATCTGGATTTGAGATACGATCTCAATATCCATGTCACTATATGTGGAACAATACAATCGCCCTATCCTTATATCCAAGTATCTGCGGAGAGATTGCATTATTCTTGAAGGGTTCAAGAATAATTCCATAAGATCTAAGCAATGAAGAAATGATGATTAAATGTGATTTAATCATATTGATGTATGAAGAAATTATCCAATATAATTAAATGTGATTTAATTATTATGGATAAGAATAATGTGAATAGAAATATCCAATTATTTATAATATATTATAAATATGATTTATAATGTATTAGAGAGAGCCAATTATAATTTATATGTGTTGATTAATTATTATGTGTATTGGATACACATTGTGTAATTAACTGACAATGTAAATTATATGTTGTTTTGGGTTGTGAATATGATTCACAATTTTTCACTGGCAAGATTGCAATATTCTCAAATATAATTGTGAATTATTTTTGAAGAATAAAACCCAACAAAAGTTGTTGGAAATAAATAAAGAGATTTCCCATGGAGATATGCAATCTCATGAAGAATCATGAGATTGCCCTCAATTAGGAAGGCATGGGTGACACCCTATTCCAAATAGGAATGGGTGGCCGTCCATATGGTATGTACATGGAGATGTAATCTCCATATATATATTCTCTCCTTATTTATTTGGTGTAATTTAGGATCAATTTGTATTTGATTTTGTCAAATATATTTTGATCTAAATTTGTTGGTTTTACCAACAACAATCTTAGCCATTGGATTGACATAAATCAATCTCATCCATTGATTTTGTATGTCACATGGATTGAGATCCATGGATCCCAAAACCCTATAAAAAGAGAGGCATACCATGCTCTCTCTCTTTACATGAATTATTGGAGCTCTCTCTCTCTCTCTCTCTCTCTTTCTTCATACACAACAGTCCTCTCTCCCTCTAATGTTGGTGGCCGTCCACCATACCCTAGAGGAGAGAATCGTCGACGCTCTCGCCACCGCGCCGCCGCTTTGACGTTCTTCGGTTCTCCGTCTTCTTGGAGTGCTGCACTCACGAAGGAGACGTTCGATCTCGTGCGACGAGATCAGGAGCAATCATGCTTGGATCATCTTCTTGGATTGCGAGGACAACACGGTTCATCCCCGCGCTTGGAAGCAGTCTCGCCGACGATCGGACTTGAGACAGGAGGTCTCTTTCTTTAGAGACTCGATCAACCACGCTTCAAGAGGTATTTCTTATACTTATTGTGGTTATAGATGAAACGATTCAAGAAGTGTTCTTGGATCATGTGGTTTCATCTTATGATTTTTTTAAATTCCGTTGCACCGAACAACTAGTACGACTAGTCGTTCTTCGTCGTATCCGATGCGACGATCACGCTTCCATGATGCTCTTGAAGATAAATTCGATATCCTTCAAGTGGTATCAGAGCCTTAGGTCGACGGTTTCGAATATGATTCGAAAACCGAGGACGACTTGGGTTCGTTAAGGTCACGAAAGTTTTTATCGCATTTGATTTCGCAGATCTGTTTAGTAAATAATTTCGGACATGTTTAAATTATTCAAGCACAAATTATTTAATTCTATTTTTTTCCCCATTAAATAAGGAAACCATAGGATCTGAGTTTGCGTAAATCGGATTTCGTATGCTCGAGATATGGTTGTTTTAAACATGTATGCACTGTTGCGGGAACAGTATATTTTAACATAATTAAAGAGTTAATTACTATTATCATCTGCCTCGAAATGCGTGAAACATCACTTGTCTTCTATCCGAAATCAAGTTAGCAATATTTGAAAATTGAGTTTGTCTAATTTTGATTTAAATTGATTGAGATATGTTAATTTTAGTGAGTAGGGGTCACTACTGAAATTACAGTCCTAATATAGAACCAAGTGATTGTCAATTAGTGAAATTAATTGTTAATTTCATGAAATAATCTTGAAAATTATTTGTGAAATATTGGAACATGATTATTTGCCTAATTTACTTGGCCTCAACCAATTAATTGATTGGATGTGATCTAAATGATAATTGGAAACAAAATCTTCAAACTTGATGCTTGAATAGGATTGGGAATTTGTGTAGCAAATTTCCTTATAATAAAAAATGTTTTGATTATTACTATATGGTATAATTTCGGTTGAAAAACCGATGATCATCTCAAGTACAAATTGATATATCTGGCATTATGTTTTCCCGAGGTGGATATGGTGTCTAGTCGGAGAGCATTGGGGTTGCGGGTTGCAACATATGTGGTCCGTCCCACTCTCGTCGGTACTGGCCATGATAGCGGGTAGGGACTGTATAATGCCGGAGAAAATCAAGGTGTATTTTCTAATTATTAAAATTCGAATTAACACGTATTTTGAGATATTACCATATATATATTCAAGTAAAATAATCGAGTTTGATTGATTGTATTGGATTGATAATTAATTTAATATAATTAAATTGATTATGTCCAATTGAGACACTCTATTATGAATAGAGTTGTCAATTCCCTTGGAAGAATTAATCGTAATGAATATGATTCATAATGATTAATTAAAATTTGAATATGAGGTGGAGGATCACATAAGTGACATCCATGGTCTCCCGTCAAGGCGAAGGGTTCCGTCGCCAGATATCGTATGTGGGAGATGCCTGTCCGAAGTGACAGCTCCTGCATACGATCCATTTGGATCGGGCTCGTCGCTTCTCGAAAGAGTAAGGATGTATGCGTAGTGACCCCAATATCGGATCCTCATATTATTGGGGCGATATTGGATTGCGCATAGCGAGTTGTATTCCTGTTGACGGTTGGTTCAATTAATGACGGGTCAACATCGCCTTAGGGGTGGTGGGCCCGGGTGTTAAAGACCGAATTGGAAGATGCAAGTTGGACTTGCAAGGCGGAATGTGTTCCTGCTTCTTTTTATCCGAGTTGCAGATTCTCATATTATTGGGATGTAACAAAGATAAGGAAGGAGATCCCAGATCTTGCTGAGATATAATGGTAAGTATATCTCTTACATTGAAAGTGATTAAGGGAATTAACTTTCAGTGTTGATATGGCAAGACAAATTTGATATAAAAATACCTAAATCAAAGTAAAATATGTATATATATATATATAAATACATATACTTATGCAAATTTCTTACTTCAGATAATCCTTCATTAAACCCACTCAATGTTATACTCAATGATAACCAATAAAATATCATCGATTGATCTCATGATCCAGATATTGCACTTGCAGTTGGACACATAATATATGTGGTTGCAATGTACAAGTTTCCTCATAATAATGAGGAATGACAATTAAATGGATAATAGGACTAAAACCCTAGGGTTTTATGTCTCTATAGTCTTGATCTCTCATCGGATGTACTTTGGAAGTGACATGTCGATGATGATTGCAATTGTCAAATAATCCTTATAAAATTAATGAAGATATTCTGGCATACATATGTGCTCTTAACATTTAACTTGAATGAAATGGTTCACTGCATCATGCAGAATGGTGGCTCTGTAAGAGATGATGTATTCAAATTGTTTGAGTACCTACCTGAACCTATGTTTTAAGAGTTTAGATGGATGTAGATGATGAGTGTCATTATTCTACTATATATACTCTAGTTATTCATAAGCTTTATAGTATTTATATTGTATGAATTTAATGAAGCATGCATAAATGTTGAAATGATCTTACATTGAATTCTTTTGAATTTAACGTAAGAGATCCTTAGTCTTAAGCAATGGTTGCTTATAGATAAAGGGAGCGCAGTGGAAGCATGGGTTGGACTCGAGTAATAAGTATGGTCAAAAAGTTGACTGTACATCTATGACTTCCATATGTCATCCAAAGAGTTGGATGAATTCCAAAACTGCAATAAGTTGGTGTGTTGATAGTATGACTATCAAAGTCTGTCTAGAATCCTTAGAGAAGGACTCGGATATAGCATCAAAATTATCTACATAAATCATTGAAATTGACTTTCTTATTTGATAAGATAGAGTCTAATAATTGTATCTCAATCTTCTGACAGCACTTGCAATGGGTTGCATATGTTTTGGAAGACTGGAAAAATTTGATCTTAAGGTTTATAGTTATCCAGATGGACATTGATGCAATTGTTGCAACAATTTCCATTGGATCACTAGACTTCATAATTTCAGTGGGAGAGCTCTTAGTCTTAGAGAATGTCTCTATGACCTAGACATTAGAATACACTCATTGTTTGTTTCTAAATGTTGGAAATAAACATGAATTCTGGAATGGATCTATCATAAAGAGTTATGATGAAGATATTTCAGAAAGTAATCTAAAATCTAGTGGACTCCACTAAATTAGAAAATTAATGAATGGTTCATCAACATTTCTAAATACTGAAATTAAACCTCAAGATCAATAGGAGGATGAAGATCATTTGACAATGATCGAGCATCAAGCCTTGGACATTTGCCTATTGATTTGATCGATAGACTAGTAAGAGATGAAACTTTAGAATGTCTAAAATTTTAAAACTTACATACTTATGAATATTGTATTCACAAAGAAAAATGTCCAATGCACCCTTCTTTGGGAAAGGTGTAAGATGTCAAGGTATTCATGATCTCATACATATTGATGTATGCGGATCATCTATATCATAGTAAACATTATGGATATGTGATATCTGTTGATGATTATGTATGATATGAGATTTCTTCTCTTCACCTAAAGAAACCTTTGAAATGTTCAAAGATTTCATAATTTTGGTTTGGAACCAAAGTCTGAAGGAAGATAAAAATGAATTTGGTCTAATCTAGGTAATCTGTACCTATTAGATGAATTCATGGTATACCTTATGGAGAAAGGAATATCATTCCTATCTCACTCCTCCTAATGAACCTAAACTCAATAGAGTTGTAGGGAGATACAATTGGATCATGTGTGACATGATTCGATCAATGATGAATTTTTAGCATAAATTCCTCTTAGTATCCAGGCATATATGTAGTAGAGACTACATATAATTCCATGCAAGTAAGCTGGAATTGAGCACTCGAGAGTGCTGCTTCATTAGGAAAATAAAGGATGGTATTGGATACCTACTTTATGACCTTGAGATTCTTAAAATATCTCATCTCCGAGAATGTGATTCTTAGAGGTTGAGACTCTTGAGAATCAAGACGAAATGAAGTGTAGGAACTCAATTAATCTTGAGAAGATAATGAGGCTCATGAAATTAGAAACTAAAAGGACAATTAAAGATGAAACAATAATACCTCTTCAAATGAGTTTGAGGATGGATTCCATGTGTCAGAGAAATCTGACAATGATCGAACTTCATGTGATGAAGCTTCTGAAGATCATAGCATGGATAGATGGATGTTAGCAATAAAAGTCTAATGTAGACTTCATATACAAATGTTGTATATGGACCCTCGAGGATCCACCTATATTGGTAAGACCTGTAAAGGTGTAAATGGATCTTCAAGAGAAAGGGAACTTGATGAGAAGGTAGAGATCTTCAAAGCACGGTTCGTAGCCATGAGCTACACACTGGAAGAGAAGACATTGCTTGCGATGAGACTTGCTCTTCGGTGACCATGCTTAAAACCATCAGAATATTGCTAACCTTAGCTACACAACTTGACTATTGCATCTTCAAGATGTAAGTCAATATTGCATTCCTCTACGAATACCTCTTCGAGGATATTCACATGAAGTAGCCCCAAGGCTTCATGGTTGAGGAAAGTAAGGTGTGCAAGCTAAGGAATCCATCTATGGACTCAAATAAGCTTCTTGAAGTTGGACCATAAGATTTGATGGAATTATAATTGTTATGATTTCAGATAGAATTTTGACGAGCCATATGAAGCTTAGTGGGAGTGCCTTTGTGTTCATCGTGCTAAATGTAGATGATATCCTAATCATTTAAAATGATATAAGGATAATAATAATTGTTTTATAGATTGGCTATTCCATATCTTGAAATATGATTTCAAAGATACCTCTTAGATCTTAGTTCTGAAGTTGTTCAGGAGCAAAGAGAAGAGGGTATTGGGACTGTCACATTAATAGTACATCTTGGACATATTCCATTTTATGGAAAATTCCAAGAAAGGCTTCCATCCCTTAAGATATGGTACCGACCTATCTAAGGGGACAACACCTCAAAGAGTTGAGGAAGTGAATGCTAGAACTACTTGCCCTTGGGCAACAGTTCTGAGAAGCCGGGTGTGTACCAGATGTGTACAAAAGCCAGATGGCTGCCATGCAATGGGAGTAGTAAACTGTTACTAATCCTACTATGGAAATAAAACACTTGGTTGCAGTAATAACACAATCTTCATAGATGACAAGATTTTTGAGATAGTGATCTCAAAGTCTTATCTTCAAAAGCTTAAGACTTTATAGATAGAGATCTAAAAGGTCTTAACTGTGGATACCTTAAGAGATAGTAATATCCATGAATAAAGGTATTCTGATAAGGATTATGGAAATACTGGTTATAACAACTATTAAGCTACAATGTCAAGGATACTATAATAGCTTTAACAAGAATGAGTATTGGTTGCATTAGATGCAACATTCGCATTAGATGCGAGCACCGTTACTGGGGATATGCAAGTGCCGTAAAAGGACTTGGCGTAGTCTCGCGGGAACAGAGTGACTGATCAACTTACCTAGCTATTTTCTAAATAGCCTATGATTGTCACATGAATGCGGGTTTAAATGATTAGCCCATTAATGGCTCTTTGGGCTAGTGGGAGATTGTTGGAAATGCGAGCCCACGGCGAGCCACTATGCAATAAATGTTATTGCACATATCATTCCCTGATCTGAAATGAAGAATGAATAATTTGTATATTAGGTCCCTTAGTACAATTAGGGTTATGTACCATGGCCATCTTAATAATCATACAGCTGTTGATTCAACTATTGAGTCATAGAGGCTGGTGCTTGGATGAATATCTAAAGAGTTAGATTGAGGACTCATCAAGCACCATCAAATGATTGTTAAGAGATGATCTCCAGCCTGAGTAGGAGATGGCAATCCTTATCTCTAAAGGCTGATATCTGACCGACCTCTTGATGCAGGTCCTCTGCATAGGAATAGAGATTCGGAGGTGTCAGATTAGTAAGGTCAAAGAGTTGACTTAACGAGATCGAGATAACCGAAGTCCTATATCGTATGCTGTCATGATATAGGCACGCATCCTCTGACCGGAGACAGATGCGTTAATATATGTCTGAGTATGTACATTTGGCAGACCAATAGGTTGATGACCTAACCAAGGTCTATACACCGACGCGCTGGTGTGCATATAAGGGCATATGAGTAATACGATCTCTCAAAGGGATCATACAGGTTCAGTTACTGAGCCGGAAGACATGAGCTCACTCATGATATATTGGGAAGAATCAAATTCCATGCGCACGGTCATCTCGCTTTGGAAGTTTGACTGAATTTGTAGGTTTGATATATACTTTTGGAAAGTATATGATCAAAACCTAGGTATGATATATGCTTTTGGAAAGTATATGATCGATACCAACTCCCAATGATCGAATGAGAAACTTACTGATAAAACCATGAAGTAGACAATGTAAAGTAGATCTAATACTTCGAGTTTATTCTAAGTCTTCCAGTATGCAGGATGTACATGTATTGGGAATACCTGAGGGTGATGTGATCATAAACGATTGTATAACTGTGACGCTTCCATTCCTAGGGAGTGATGAAACGGGTCTGGATTTTAGTGACTCCTCTCAGTAGATAAGTAATCTGATCTTAGTCCAAATGTTGGACATTGATCTCAATGTGATTCAGATGCAATGAGAAGATTAGATTTGCGGTCTTGATTTAATCAAGCATCTATGGGAGGCCCACGATCTGGATTTGAGATACGATCTCAATATCCATGTCACTATACGTGGAACAATACAATCGCCCTGTCCTTATCTCCAAGTATCTGCGGAGAGATTGCATTATTATTGAGGGGTTCAAGAATAATTCCATAAGATCTAAGCAATGAAGAAATGATGATTAAATGTGATTTAATCATATTGATGTATGAAGAAATTATCCAATATAATTAAATGTGATTTAATTATTATGGATAAGAATAATGTGGATAGAAATATCCAATTATTCATAATATATTATAAATATGATTTATAATGTATTAGAGAGAGCCAATTATAATTTATATGTGTTGATTAATTATTATGTGTATTGGATACACATTGTGTAATTAATTGACAATGTAAATTATATGTTGTTTTGGGTTGTGAATATGATTCACAATTTTTCAGTGGCAAGATTGCAATATTCTCAAATATAATTGTGAATTATTTTTGAAGAATAAAACCCAACAAAAGTTGTTGGAAATAAATAAAGAGATTTCCCATGGAGATATGCAATCTCATGAAGAATCATGAGATTGCCCTCCATTAGGAAGGCATGGGCGGCGCCCTATTCCAAATAGGAATGGCTGGCCGTCCATATGGAATGTACATGGAGATGTAATCTCCATATATATTCTCTCCTTATTTATTTGGTGTAATTTAGAATCAATTTGTATTTGATTTTGTCAAATATATTTTGATCTAAATTTATTGGTTTTACCAACAACAATCTTAGCCATTGGATTGACATAAATCAATCTCATCCATTGATTTTGTATATCACATGGATTGAGATCCATGGATCCCAAAACCCTATAAATAGAGAGGCATACCATGCTCTCTCTTTACATGAATTATTGGAGCTCTCTCTCTCTCTCTCTCTTTCTTCATACACGACAACCCTCTCTCCCTCTAATATTGGTGGCCGTCCACCATACCCTAGAGGAGAGAATCGTCGACGCTCTCGCCACCGCGCCGCCGCTTCGACGTTCTTCGGTTCTCCATCTTCTTGGAGTGCTGCACTCACGAAGGAGATGTTCGATCTCGTGCGACGATATCAGGAGCAACCACGCTTGGATCATCTTCTTGGATTGCAAGGACAACGCGGTTCATCCCTGCACTCGCAAGCGGTCTCGCCGACGATCGGACTTGAGACAGGAGGTCTCTTTCTTTAGAGACTCGATCAACCACGCTTCAAGAGGTATTTCTTATACTTGTTGTGGTTATAGATGAAACGATTCAAGAAGTGTTCTTGGATCATGTGGTTTCATCTTATGATTTTTTTTTAAAATTCCGCTGCACCGAACAACTAGTACGACTAGTCGTTCTTCGTCGTATCCGATGCGACGATCACGCTTCCGTGATGCGCTTGAGAATAAATTCGATATCCTTCATGTCCGACTCCGATGGAGCGGGCCGAACTCGAATCGGTCGAGTAAGGCTATCGGAAGGAGGTTGATAGAAGCGCCACTGTCTAATGGAGTACGATCGAATGGCTGCTCACTAATCTGGCATCTGACATATGGAGCTCCTGCATCCGGTCGCTTGGCTAGAAACTGCTTCTGAATGGCACAACATGTGGCACGGGTCATCACATGGATTTCTCCTCTAGTGTTCCGCCTCCTCCTACGTAAGGTGGTCTTTTCTCTCAGATTCTTTTGGAAAAGGGGGATGTGCTCTAGTGCCTCCTGTAGAGTCAGCTGTATCTGAAATCTGTCTATCATCTGCTGGATGAACTCTAACTATTCCTTCTTTTTGGGATTTTCTGTTTTATTCCCCCTCACCAAGCGAAGTGCTTGAGGGAAGGGGATGGATGGGCCCTCCTCAGACAGAGGGCTAGGAGAATGTTTCTAGCCCTGTGAAGGACTGAAATCCATGCAAACATCATCATTCAACACACATGGATTCGAATTGATGGAGAAACCTTTCTTTTATTCATTTTTTGGTCTTTTTCCTGGTGTCCAGGGATACATAAAAGGCAAAACAGACGGTTGGAATATAGATGGACTCAAATGAGGGCATCAGCACCCCCCAAAATATTCTCCTTCGCGGCCTCAGTACTGCGCTCTGGTTCTGCATCAAAAATGGTGGCCTCAGCACCACCGTCTGCATCTGGTTCTATGATGGCCTCAGCACCATCGTCTGGAAGGTCATCCTTGGTGGCATCAGCACCATCATCATCATCATTGTTGGTAGCGGCATCAGGACCGCTTCTCTTCCCATCCGGGGCTCTAGATTCTCCATGGTGTTGTCCCTCAGATGAGGCGCCGCCTGCTGGTTCCCTACCGCTCCTAAGTGGCACGAAATGAGTATCAAACATAGAATGCATGTCATTCAAATAAGCACTAGGACTGGTATCTTCTGTAGACTATACCTGCTCAGACTTTCTCTTCAAGTTGTTCGGGTTTGGCTCGCTCTGTATAGGTATGGCGGTTTTTCCTTTCATTATGTCCCTTATTTCCTGCCGAAACTCATCCATTTCTCGCCGGAAAGATGCTTGCTGTTCGGAGAGCAAGCGGACGAGATCATCAAGTGCTGGGTTCTTCAAGATAGGTGCGGGAGAATCGAGAGTGTTCCCCTGCTGGAACTGAGGCTGATGGTGAGACTGAGGGTACTGCTGCTTGTGAGTCTGCTGTCGCTGCCTCCACTACTGTCCCTGATAGGCAGGACGAGGATTCTGCTGATAATGCTGTTGTCGATGGGAGTATTGGTGCTCAGGGATGTCAATCTGGGTCTACCCATTGGGTACCCGACCCGAATCCACCCCATTTAACAATCCGAAACCCGTCCCAATTATTATTGGATGGGTTTGAGTTTTTACTTTGGTATCCATGCGGGTATGGGTTTGGGTTTGGGATTTCCTCGTGGGTATCCGAACCCGAACCCGCCCCAAACCTGATATACACACACACACATATACATATACATATACATATACATATACATATACATATACATATACATATACGTATACATATACATATACATATACATATACATATATGGATAAAGAAATGATAATTGTATTAGATAACATAATAAAATAAGAATCATATTACGAGAATATAAAAAGGAAACATTGGTGATCACTGATCATGTTGCTTAATTGTAATAAATAGAATATAAAAACAACAATAATGTAATGTAATTTTGAATATAAAATTAGAAAGGATTGTGCTTACTGTCCATGATTCACGTGAATCACGTCATTAACAAATTGCAATTGGCAATTGCAACGGGCGCTCCACTATTAAGGATGTCAACAGTTCTGTTTCTAATGATGTTCTCATTACTGGAATCGATGAAACACGTCTAGTGATCTGTTAGCGAATGCAGTCTTGCGATGTTTTTGCTATTTAGATTCCTAGAGGGCTATCGGGAGGCTGGAGCTGTCTGCGGTGGGATTATAGCGAGATTGGTGCGATCTTAGTTTCCATCACTTTCCAGTGGTGGTTTGCTACTGTTTGGGCTCCATTTTGAGGTTTTGTCATGCGAGCACCGCGACCGAGGTAAGGTTTAAGAAGATGTTGATGTTTGGTTCCACGCCTCTTCATTTAATTTCATAAATTTTCGATTTTTTTCCTCGTAAACGTTTGTTGTTTTAGCTATTTCTTCTTTTTTATCTTAGATTTTGATTTCACCTCCTCTACGTTTTAATGCACAGTTGTTCTTTTGTATATGGCAATGTTCGCGCTTTTGAGAGTACGTTGGGATTATAACGAGTTGAATGCAATCTTAATTGCCGGTGGTGCTTGTACTATTGTTTGTGGGAGTTTGAAAATGTTGTGATATATTTTAGGTTTTAAGCGGCTCGACGTCCGAGGAGTGCTGGGAATTGATAAAATAATTAATTTTCTCCCATCTCACATTTAATATTATTATGCATTATAAATTATATTGATGGATTTTTATTTCTTAGTAGTTTAAATATTGTTGGTCATTGTATACGACTTATTTTATCTATCTTGATACGAGTCTTTATTATGTCATTTACTAGATACATGGGTACCCATTGGGTATGTGGGTACCCGTTGGGTAGATGGGTACCCGCTATGAACTACCCATTTAATAAATGGGCGGGTTTGGGTAGCGATTTTATAAACAGGTATGGGTTTGGGAATAATGATACCCGCCCCAAATCCGACCCGCTGACATCCCTATTGGTGCTTTTATTGGCTGTACTGGTTGCCTTGAGCTTGAGACTGCTGCTGGGATGAAGTGCCTCCGGTGGACCAATGAAATCCGGGGTGATCACGATGAATCCCGGGCTGCTGGGGGTACCGATCGTACCATATCCCGTTGACTTCCATCAACGGCTCCTGCTCGAAGGGTGGTGGTGGTAGTGCTGCCAATGGCTGATCTGGCTGATAGACCACCATCTGAGTGTCATGAGATGACGGCTGCTGTGAATAGTGTGGTAGCTACTATCTTGGCACCTCCTGGACATGGTGAACTTGTCGATATGCGGGGGATGGTGGGATAGAACGGATACCTCTGGATTCAGCCAGTGACCTGGGAGGCGGATGCGAAGCTGATTGTGCCTCCTGGATACTCAAGATGTGAGTCTTCAGATCACTCATGGACTTAGCCAACTGGTCTATCTGTGACAGACCTTGTCCCTGCTTCTTCTCCAAAATCTCAATGCGGTCTAATTTTTCACTGATTATGCCCATGTCAGCAACTGATGATTCATCTTGTGTGGCTGCTGCTGACGAAGTATGGGGACCGGCAACGATGCGGGCGATCCTCTGATATGATCCTGCTCCTTGAGGGGGTTTCTGCTGTGTGTAGACTCTAGCTTGGGCGATGACTGTAGAGTTCTCTACCATTCCTTCATAAATAGCCCAACCATCATCTTCACCCTTTGAAAAATAGGACCCTCCACAAGAGGCATTAACAAGCCCCTGCAGCTCTGGTGTCAGCCCACAAAAGAAGTTCTGAACCAAGTTGGGCTTTGATATATCGTGATGTGGACACCTGTCAATGAGCTCTCTTAAGCAATCCCAAGCCTCATGGAATTATTCATTTGGGATCATTGTGAAGTTACTGATCATGGCTCGCGCTGCGTTTGTTCGGTCGAGTGGGTAGTACTTATGCAAGTATGTGGGCCGGAGCTGCTCCCAAGTGTCGATGTACCTCCCCAAATGTTTCAGCCAATAGGTGGCTCTATCAACCAAGGAGAACGGGAAAGCTATCATTTTGATTGTATCCTCAGTCACAAACCTGTCATGGATTATACTGCATATCATCTCAAATTTCTGCAGATGGATGTGCAGTTCTTCGGTGGCCAGCCCGTGAAACTTGGGCAGTAGCTGAATGGTATGTGGGCGAAGCTCGAAGTCTCCATAGATGGGAGGGAGTCAGATCCATCGGTGTGTGAGAGTTGCACCAGGGTTGTGGAACTGCCTCATGGTTCGCGGAGGCGGTCTTTCTTGGTCAGGTCCTCCTCCTTCGCCTTCTGCATTTGGTATTTCACCGCGCTCATTTTCTTCTCCGCCTTCACGCATTTCCCTCATGATTTCACCCATGAACACCCCCTGGTCTCGGATCTATCTCTGCATGGTTTCCAGGGAGGCTAACAGTGAGTTGTTGATGGCAGCTTGATCAAATATGTATGGCGGTGGTCTCTGCTCATCTGGGTGTTCCTCTCTGCCTTCCACATCTTGGGTTTCTACGAAGCCAAAAGAATCCATCTCAGGTGTTGTCAAATGCTCTGAACTCTCTGTTGCACCAAATTCTGACACCACTGGACTGATAGAAGAAGAAGGATGGTCGAGGGGGAACAGGGTGGAAGTAAACTCGGGCTCGGAGAGTGGGTCTGGACTCTCCAAAGCCGACCTAGATGAAAAAGGAGGAGTGCTCGACAGCGGTGCCACCAGACGTGGCCTAAGGGATCTCCTTCCCATCATCTTGATCCAAAGAGAAAGGCGGATGAGATCTGGAAAGCAAACAAGATTTGAATTCAAACCCCAAATTCACCTACGCAACCCTTGAGCTGAAGACCGTAAGGGTTTGGTCCTTTATCTTGTCAAATTTTATTGGGTTATCAATCAATCTATCAGAGCGTTAGAACAAGCTGTTAGGAACCCTACTTTCCTAGCCGACTGTCCCAATCCACGCTAGATCTTTCCCAGCTAGTATGAATTGCAGACCGTATCCCGGTTGTTCCTGCTAATTCAATCTGCTAAGGACGTCGCGGTCCGCTTTACCGGTTACCGGAAAGATCCTCCTTGGAGAACAACTAACCACGACCAATAGTCAACTAAAATTTTGGGTATGGCTCTTCCCTAGCGTCGAGTCACTCTCTCGCAACAGATAAATCAATCAATGAGGGGCTTGCTCTCTGATGAATCCACATTTCATCATCTTTATTCTATCATTTTGGCATCAAAAACCCTGGCAAATGCTTGTAAATACCATTAATTTCGTCATATTAGCATCCATACATGTGCATGTAAATAGTGTATAAAATACTGTAATTAAAGCCAAAATTATATAATAAACAAAAAAAGAAAAATAATAAAATATTGTAAATATTTTATGACCCAAAACCTCGAGACCTAGGCATCTTGATGAATAGGTCGACAAGGAATAAAGTAGGGGGAGATAAGGGTCAAAATACCTATTCTTTTTATTCATTCTTTATTAATTTTGGGACCTATTTTTGTACTACTTTTTATACCTCAAATAAAGAAACTTTGTACATGAAAGATGTAGATAATTTAATAAATAAAAATACAAAATTGATTTCACTGAAAAATAATGTACAGATAAAAAGTTATGGTCTGAATAAAATTCCAAAACTCCAACTTCCCAGACCCGTACCTTGCAAATAAAAACTTGAAATTATCAAACTCACCTTTAATTATATATAGCATAAAATAATCTATTTATTGGAGGTGGTTTCGTATTTTTCGGAGTTACGATTTGAAAGTTGAATTTTGGACCCTCATTGTACAATTGTACTGATTAAAATATTCAATTTATTATTTATTCATTATTTGTATATTTTTATATTTTTACAATTTTGTAAACATTATTTATAATAATTATGTACATTAAAACAAGAATAAAACCTTAATAAAACTCAAAATAAAATACTTGTATATACTATACATAGGTATAATACCTATACTTATACATGTTTTTTATATACCTTTATTTTATTAAGTGTACAAAATACTTCATAAAAATAAAGTAAAAATATATTTAAGTGTAAAAAAATATTTTATAATTTTATAAAATACTAAATAAAAATAAATAAATTAAAATCACAAAATAAAAATCAATTAGTAAAATATATAGATATTATACCTATTAGGCTATAAAAGCAAACTTGTAAAAATATATTCCACAAAAATAATTAAAAATCAGAATAAAATACTACATAAAATAACAAATATTTTTTATTTTATAATCATAATTTAATTCGGCCTTTTTCTATTTTTAATTGAATTAATAAAATGATTTTTCAAGGTTTTTCCTGGTTGGTCCACGTGGACCAACCAGGTGCAAACCCTAGTTGATCCTGGTCAACTAGGTGTCCTAGCCCCTGTAGCCTCTGACAGCGTCATTTTCGACCCGTTTTTGCGGATTTTTCGAGGCCAAGTTTTTCATCTTTGGGTGTTGCATCCTTCTGCAACATTGTTCCTCGTTTATCCCTCATACTCACCTAGATGATTCCTTGGAAGATGGAGCGACGATTCGCTCGATAATCTTCATTCTTTGGACCGCCCCTGTCAGAAGGTCAAACCAAATATATTGAACACCTGATAACAAGGATTTTCCACGAGGGTCACCATGAATAATATAAATAAGTTGTCGCCGAGGCGACCGCTCGCAGAATACCCAAGTTATACAACAATTAACCCACAATGAAAGAATGTATCAATTAAGCTCAAAATAGAAGTGTGAATTAATTTTTATTACTCTACCATAAAATGTATAGGGAACAAGCATGTAGAGGTCGAACCACAGAGAGCAATCCAAAATGCAATAGCCTATATGTACCACAGAGTCATCCTTGTGTGAAGTGGGCTTTTTTTTATTTTTATTTATTATTTTATTGTTTATATTTTTTTTGTTTTTAATAATATAATTAGGTAATATATATATATACAATATAAATATATACATATATGTATACACATAGGGGGTTAGTATATAGCTTGTAATACATACAATATATATATATATATAGTTACACATAAGTATAATAAAATATTTTTTTAGGATTGATAAATATATATACAAATACATATAAGTAGTTAGATGTATTTCTATATATATATATATAATATTTCTTTTTTAAGGGAGTATATATATATAGAGGTACTATAATATTTATAAAAATGCTCAAAAATAGCCAAAAATTCAGGAATAAAGTCTTTTTGGGATTTTCATGATTTTTTACAGTTTTTGTGATTTTTGGGCACTTTTCAAAATATTTTTAGTATTTTTAAATAGGAAAATAAGAGCAAACAGCGGAATAGGGCCTGACTGTAAGAAAAATAGGCATTAAAAATAGCAAACAGCCTCAAAAATTTTCCACACTATTTTTCTAATAAAGATAATAAAATATAGCACAAATAGGGACTGAGTTCATATTTTTCTGATTTTTCTTTGATTTTATATAATTTTTTTGAAGTTTTTAGGTATTTTTGAATTTTTAAGGTTTTTCTTTTGAGATTTTTAGGGATTTTTGGACTGACACTAAAATAGGTCAAAATACACCATAGCTAATTTTTTTTGAGATTTTTCGAGGTATTTTAGTATTTTTTGGTATTTTATAAACTAGACAGTAAGCAAAATGCATGTTTTTGATTTTTTAATAAAGGCAAAAATGCAACAAAATTAAAAACTAAAAATATAACGTGCAATGGTACACTAACAGGAGCTTATGTCTATTGTTGCAAAATTTTTCAAAGAAATATGGAGCACAAAATAAATAGACAAAGCCTATCAAAAATAAATGGCCTGACAGGGGTATTTTTGCAAATAAAATAATTGACAGGGGTATCCATGCAAAAATTACAATAAAAATGAACGTTAACTTTTATTTTCAGGACCATTTTACAATTACAAAAACCCGGCGGGGTTTAAATGCAAATAACACGCGCCTCACGTGGGTGGTGCACATGAGGCGCGGAGGGACTAAAATGCAAATATACAAACTCTAGGGGGTGGACTGCAAATTTTACACTTTATTTACAACGTAGCCTTTTATTTTTAGGATTAAACTATAAATACAAAAAGCGGGGGGATGTGTTTGAAATTTACCCCCTAAGGCGCATCATCCTGCGGTGCTGGGCGCGCCACTTATCCACGCGTCGAGCATCCGACGGTGGATACCAGTTCGTCGATGAAGGGCTTGGATTAGATGATCCTGGATGATCTGACGGTTGGCACGTGGCTTCATCGGACGGCTCCTGAGCGAACTGGGCCTCGCCTCCTGATCCAACGGCGCCGAAGCTCCCTAGAAGAACAGGGAAGAAGCTCGCGCCTGGCGAGCTTCGATCGAGAAGCTCGGGCTCCTCCAGGGCTCTCCAGCGCATCTGAGGTGGTCTGCACGTAGCTGGAAGCATCCCGCATCGACTGATGGGTCCATCATGGCTCCTAGAGGTCCGAGTCGCACGGACGAGGTCGGGGAAGAAGGGGACCTCCAGGAACCTCTTCCTGGTTCGATTCGAGCCCAGATGGGCTCTATTCTTCATTTGACCTGCAGAGGAAGAACTGGGGGTGAGAGAGCTACCTCCTCGACCCGGGGTTTTGAAGCTTTGAAGCAAAACGGAGTGGGGCGGAGGGGCTCCGGCGTACGGCGGAGGTGGAGCCTCGATTCGCCAAGACCAAGGGTCCTAGGTTGATAAAATGGGTGCGATTGATGGAGAAAGCGAGGGGGTATGAAATGGGGTGCTCAAGGCGGTCGGATACGGTTTGGTTCACTGTGAAGAAGTCGCCGGAGCGGAGCTCCGACGAACTTCGAATTTTAGATTCTACGCTAAAGGGATTAACTACAGACTAATCTAACTACTGGAATTAAAAGCTGACATGGAAAACTAACTAAAAAGCGGGAAAAGGAACAGCTCTTATACCTGGGGGCCACCAGGGAGCAGGGCGGACGCCGGAGCTCCGCCGCGTCAAAATTCTCCGTCCTCCGGCCAAATAGAGGCACTGGCACACTCCCCCTGTCACGAGGAATGGTCCAGGAACAAGATCAAGGCTTTTGGTTGGAATAAAATCGGCCAAATTCGAGGAAGGAGGTGGAGCTACTTATTTATAGACATTGGCAAGACGCCTTATTGACCGGCGATTATTTCATGATCCAAAGAGTATCAGATTGATCCAAAGAATCGGCGGGCATCAGTGATGATTAGAGAGCAATTCTTGTGAAGGAAGCGAGCTCGATCGATGGATGGGATGGCCGCAAAAATAGGATGAAAATCGGGGAAAAGATGTTTCAGCGACGCCAGCGCTGGGATGGGACAGTTGACCAGGGGGTCAACGAAGGCCGGCGCCTCATTGGTCCACGTCAGCCGCTAAAAGACAAAAGAAATTTTGGCCTAAATTGATTTATTTACAATAGTAAATAGTTTTATTAGAATTTTCTTAAAACATAAAAAATATGTATTTTTTCATGTAGTATTTATTCGTGATTTTTATTGAATTTTTTGAAGTGTTTTATTATGGTTTTAATTTAATAATGTGTATATGTATGTATTTACATGTATTTTTGTGTATTTTATTTTTAATTTGTTTATTTTCTTTTATTATTTTATTGGATTATTTTATATATTTATAATTTATTTTTGTGAGTATAAAGGTATTTTTATTTAATTTTTAGGAGTTTATTTACATTTTTGAATAAATAGGTATATGCATATGTAAGTATACTTATAGGTATTTTACCTGTATATTATATACATTTTATTTATTTAATGAATTTTATTTTGTTTTTGTTTTGGTTTTGTATTTTTACTAAGTTATAAATAATATATACATTATTATGAAAATATAGATGAATAAAGAATAAAAGAATTAAAATCCCTTTTTATTTATATACATTCTTAACATAGGTATTTTGCTTATGTATTACATAGGCTTATTTTATTTTACAAATTCTTGTTGGTTTTCTTGAACTTTTAATATGTACATGTATTATATACATTATTTACAAAATTCTAAAAATATATATATTTGTAGAAATAATAGGTATTGAATAAAATGAATATTTTAATCAGGTATTATGTACAAGGAGGGCCAAAAACCTAACTTCTATAGATGAACTCCAAAAATTATGAAACTAATTTTATTAAATAGTTCATGGAAAGCTATATACAATTAAAGGTGAGTTTGGTGATTTGGAATTTTTATTTGCAAGATATGGGTCTCTGAAGTTCAGATTTTTGCTTTTTTATTCTGTGTATAAAATGTATTCCACAAAAATAATTAAAAATCAGAATAAAATACTACATAAAATAACAAATATTTTTTATTTTATAATCATAATTTAATTCGGCCTTTTTCTATTTTTAATTGAATTAATAAAATGATTTTTCAAGGTTTTTCCTGGTTGGTCCACGTGGACCAACCAGGTGCAAACCCTAGTTGATTTTGGTCAACTAGGTGTCCTAGCCCCTGTAGCCTCTGACAGCGTCGTTTTCGACCCGTTTTTGCGGATTTTTCGAGGCCAAGTTTTTCATCTTTGGGTGTTGCATCCTTCTGCAACATTGTTCCTCGTTCATCCCTCATACTCACCTAGATGATTCCTTGGAAGATGGAGCGACGATTCGCTCGATAATCTTCATTCTTTGGACCGCCCCTGTCAGAAGGTCAAACCAAATATATTGAACACCTGATAACGAGGATTTTCCACGAGGGTCACCATGAATAATATAAATAAGTTGTCGCCGAGGCGACCGCTCGCAGAATACCCAAGTTATACAGCAATTAACCCACAATGAAAGAATGTATCAATTAATCTCAAAATAGAAGTGTGAATTAATTTTTATTACTCTACCATAAAATGTATAGGGAACAAGCATGTAGAGGTCGAACCACAGAGAGCAATCCAAAATGCAATAGCCTATATGTACCACAGAGTCATCCTTGTGTGAAGTGGGCTTTTTTTTTTTATTTTTATTTATTATTTTATTGTTTATATTTTTTTGTTTTTAATAATATAATTAGGTAATATATATATATATATACAATATAAATATATACATATATGTATACCCATAGGGGGTTAGTATATAGCTTGTAATACATACAATATATATATATATAGTTACACATAAGTATAATAAAATATTTTTTTAGGATTGATAAATATATATACAAATACATATAAGTAGTTAGATGTATTTCTATATATATATATAATATATTTCTTTTTTTTGGGAGTATATATATATATAGAGGTACTATAATATTTATAAAAATGCTCAAAAATAGCCAAAAATTCAGGAATAAAGTCTTTTTGGGATTTTCATGATTTTTTACAGTTTTTGTGATTTTTGGGCACTTTTCAAAATATTTTTAGTATTTTTAAATAGGAAAATAAGAGCAAACAGCGGAATAAGGCCTGACTGTAAGAAAAATAGGCATTAAAAATAGCAAACAGCCTCAAAAATTTTCCACACTATTTTTCTAATAAAGATAATAAAATATAGCACAAATAGGGACTGAGTTCATATTTTTCTGATTTTTCTTTGATTTTATATAATTTTTTTGAAGTTTTTGGGTATTTTTGAATTTTTAAGGTTTTTCTTTTGAGATTTTTAGGGATTTTTGGACTGACACTAAAATAGGTCAAAATACACCATAGCTAATTTTTTTTGAGATTTTTCGAGGTATTTTAGTATTTTTTGGTATTTTATAAACTAGACAGTAAGCAAAATGCATGTTTTTGATTTTTTAATAAAGGCAAAAATTCAACAAAATTAAAAACTAAAAATATAGCGTGCAATGGTACACTAACAGGAGCTTATGTCTATTGTTGCAAAATTTTTCAAAGAAATATGGAGCACAAAATAAATAGACAAAGCCTATCAAAAATAAATGGCCTGACAGGGGTATTTTTGCAAATAAAATAATTGACAGGGGTATCCGTGCAAAAATTACAATAAAAATGAACGTTAACTTTTATTTTCAGGACCATTTTACAATTACAAAAACCCGGCGGGGTTTAAATGCAAATAACACGCGCCTCACGTGGGTGGTGCACATGAGGCGCGGAGGGACTAAAATGCAAATATACAAACTCTAGGGGGTGGACTGCAAATTTTACACTTTATTTACAACGTAGCCTTTTATTTTTAGGATTAAACTATAAATACAAAAAGCGGGGGGATGTGTTTGAAATTTACCCCCTAAGGCGCATCATCCTGCGGTGCTGGGCGCGCCACTTATCCACGCGTCGAGCATCCGACGGTGGATACCAGTTCGTCGATGAAGGGCTTGGATTAGATGATCCTGGATGATCTGACGGTTGACACGTGGCTTCATCGGACGGCTCCTGAGCGAACTGGGCCTCGCCTCCTGATCCAACGGCGCCGAAGCTCCCTAGAAGAACAGGGAAGAAGCTCGCGCCTGGCGAGCTTCGATCGAGAAGCTCGGGCTCCTCCAGGGCTCTCCAGCGCATCTGAGGTGGTCTGCACGTAGCTGGAAGCATCCCGCGTCGACTGATGGGTCCATCAAGGCTCCTAGAGGTCCGAGTCGCACGGACGAGGTCGGGGAAGAAGGGGACCTCCAGGAACCTCTTCCTGGTTCGATTCGAGCCCAGATGGGCTCTATTCTTCATTTGACCTGCAGAGGAAGAACCGGGGGTGAGAGAGCTACCTCCTCGACCCGGGGTTTTGAAGCTTCGAAGCAAAACGGAGTGGGGCGGAGGGGCTCCAGCGTACGGCGGAGGTGGAGCCCCGATTCGCCAAGACCAAGGGTCCTAGGTTGATCAAATGGGTGCGATTGATGGAGAAAGCGAGGGGGTATGAAATGGGGTGCTCAAGGCGGTCGGATACGGTTTGGTTCACTGTGAAGAAGTCACCGGAGCGGAGCTCCGACGAACTTCGAATTTTAGATTCTACGCTAAAGGGATTAACTACAGACTAATCTAACTACTGGAATTAAAAGCTGACATGAAAAACTAACTAAAAAGCGGGAAAAGGAACAACTCTTATACCTGGGGGCCACCAGGGAGCAGGGCGGACGCCGGAGCTCCGCCGCGTCAAAATTCTCCGTCCTCCGGCCAAATCGAGGCACTGGCACACTCCCCCTGTCACGAGGAACGGTCCAGGAACAAGATCAAGGCTTTTGGTTGGAATAAAATCGGCCAAATTCGAGGAAGGAGGTGGAGCTACTTATTTATAGACATTGGCAAGACGCCTTATTGACCGGCGATTATTTCATGATCCAAAGAGTATCAGATTGATCCAAAGAATCGGCGGGCATCAGTGATGATTAGAGAGCAATTCTTGTGAAGGAAGCGAGCTCGATCGATGGATGGGATGGCCGCAAAAATAGGATGAAAATCGGGGAAAAGATGTTTCAGCGACGCCAGCGCTGGGATGGGACAGTTGACCAGGGGGTCAACGAAGGCCGGCGCCTCATTGGTCCACGTCAGCCGCTAAAAGACAAAACAAGAAATTTTGGCCTAAATTGATTTATTTACAATAGTAAATGGTTTTATTAGAATTTTCTTAAAACATAAAAAATATGTATTTTTTCATGTAGTATTTATTCGTGATTTTTATTGAATTTTTTGAAGTGTTTTATTATGGTTTTAATTTAATAATGTGTATATGTATGTATTTACATGTATTTTTGTGTATTTTATTTTTAATTTGTTTATTTTCTTTTATTATTTTATTGGATTATTTTATATATTTATAATTTATTTTTGTGAGTATAAAGGTATTTTTATTTAATTTTTAGGAGTTTATTTACATTTTTGAATAAATAGGTATATGCATATGTAAGTATACTTATAGGTATTTTACCTGTATATTATATACATTTTATTTATTTAATGAATTTTATTTTGTTTTTGTTTTGGTTTTGTATTTTTACTAAGTTATAAATAATATATACATTATTATGAAAATATAGATGAATAAAGAATAAAAGAATTAAAATCCCTTTTTATTTATATACATTCTTAACATAGGTATTTTGCCTATGTATTACATAGGCTTATTTTATTTTACAAATTCTTGTTGGTTTTCTTGAACTTTTAATATGTACATGTATTATATACATTATTTACAAAATTCTAAAAATATATATATTTGTAGAAATAATAGGTATTGAATAAAATGAATATTTTAATCAGGTATTATGTACAAGGAGGGCCAAAAACCTAACTTCTATAGATGAACTCCAAAAATTATGAAACTAATTTTATTAAATAGTTCATGGAAAGCTATATACAATTAAAAGTGAGTTTGGTGATTTGGAGTTTTTATTTGCAAGATATGGGTCTCTGAAGTTCAGATTTTTGCTTTTTATTCTGTGTATAAAATGTACACTGAGTGTTATTTTTACACAAACTCAATTTTGTATTTTTATTTACATTATTATCTACAACTTTCATGAACAAAGTTTCTTTATTTGATGAATAAATAATTATGTACAAAATAGGTGTCAAAAATGCATAAATAAATGCATGAATAAATGAGGTATTTATTGTACACTGGCCCTTATCTCCCCCTACTTTATTCCTTGTCGACCAATTCCATGCTGGCCTTGGTCTCGGGGTTAGGGTCATAAAATATTTGCAATATTTTACTCCTTTTTCTTTTCTTCCCTTTATTCTATAATTTTGGCATTAAAAAACCTTATTTAATGTGTAATTAATACAAAGAATCATGAATACTATTATGTCCAATTTGATGCTATTTACATGCATTTGTTGGGGTTTTTGAGGCCAAAATGATAGAATAAAGGTGATGAAATGGAGATTCATCACCCCCCTATACTTGCCTTTGCTAGTCCCTAGCAAACACTTATGCAATAAGTACAAAAAGAATGAAGAAAAAGAAAAAGGAAAACTAAAGAATGACAGAGTGAATAAGGGTGCTTTCAGTGCAATTCATGTCTTTACAAAATCAGAATTTGGAGCTCCGGCTAGACCTTGATTGTAGATGTGTGTGTAACCTAGTCGGGAACCAGCTCTAAAACACAACAGCCTTCAAGAGTCACAGAACTTGGTTCAAATCACCTCAACAGCCAGGTCAGAACTAGCCTACGTCATATGCAAACCCTTATGACTATGAAGCTGACTTGTACAGTGTAAGTGATAGTGGCTCTTCCCAACTGAAATGTCAAAGGGACTGACTTCTCCAGAATGACAACCCAATGATTCCCCAATCCAGCCCTCTATCGTCTAGGAGCGGGGTATTCCCTTCTAAGTTCAAGTGCAACCGGCTCAAGAAGAGGGGGAATAAGAGGTATAGAATTTTGGGAGCTCAACCAGTGTAGCTAAGTCTCCCGCTGCAAGCTTCATGAGATGTAACATGGATACCATAAGCTTTTTCTTTATTGGACTATATACACTCCGGTGGGGTTATTAAATTTTCAATCCGACCCACCACTTTTTTGGAGTTCTTTTTGCTTTTTTTTTCAAGTGCATCTGTATAACATATCTACATGGTGCAGCATATATACAAGAAATTTTCCTCTTGAGCCAGTAGACTATCCCTCTTTTGAAGCTTTATTGCAACCCACACTCTCCCGTCATTCGACTTCATTGAAACTGGACCAGGTTGGGGTGCACTTCCCTCCCTAGATGAGGATGAATGTTTCCACCCGTGTGCGTCTCAGACTGGCAAATCCAACCCCCTCACCACTCCAACTGAGTTGAGCCAAGTGAAAGGTGCAAGTGCCCAAGTTAGGTCACGACCGACAAGAGTCATGCGTGTGTTTCGAAAAGTTCTAGTTAGTCCACTGAGGTGACTTGAACCCAGCCCTGCTTTCTCAAAGAATTAAGTCTGAATAGACCGGAAGTACCTTAAACCTAGTTCCCATAAGGTTCTAGTGCAGTTAGGTGCAGTAAGGTCTAACCAAGCTCCAATTTGAGACTTTATTAGACTGATTCAATCATCAAGCTCACTCAAAAAGATTATGAATGTATGCTTATGCTATGCACAATGAATGATGCAATTTTTCACAAAGAGTTTAGAAGAATCAAAGAATGTTTTTACACAAAGAAATTTTTGCAAATAAAAACTTGACACATACAAAAAAGGTTCATACAATTATTTACACGGGCGTATCGCCCTATTTATAAAAGGTAACGGCTTTGCAGGCTTGATAAAATACTTTATTCAGGTTGTTCAAAAAGAAATTTATGTATCTTATTCACAATATTTGTCATGATGTTTTTATTTCTCATATCTAGTTTTGAAAATAATTTTTGCAAACTATAGTACACGATAATTTTTGCAATCCTTTACACATATTTGAAAACTAGTTTTGCAAGGATTTTTCACACTACGTATATACATTTTCCACAATAATTTTAACAAACAATTTTCAAAACATTTGCACATAGGTCTTTCAAATCCTTTATTCCACACAAAGAAAAGTTTTGCAATCCAAACAATTTTACACAAGTTGAAAACATTTCACAGCAATTTTTTTAAAACATGTCACACTAGTTGTCGAATCATACTGTATAGATATCTGACCTGATTTATTAATCAGCATATACAAAAGAAGAAAAACTATATTTGATGTACAATATGGTTTTGGTTCTTTGAAAGTTTTATTTGGGCTTATTCCTTATTTTTGAATAAGAGATTTTGTGCAGACTCCTCAGACCTAATTCGAGAATCCTTTTCAAAAGAATTTTGAGAACTCTAGTCCAAAATAGTTTTGCAAATATGTACACGTCTTTGAAAATGATTTTACCAAGGTTTTACTCAGCATAGATAGGTTTTTCAAAACAATTTTGACAATCAAATTTTTACAATCATTTGCACACTGATTTTCACACATTTTGCTTTCACGCAAATGAAATGAATTTTACACACAAAACTGATTTTTCAAATGTTGAATACTTGTACACACTATTTTCAAACAGTTTTCACAAGGTTTTTCAAAAAAACTTTCTTTCACAAAACATTTTTCTGACTTAATAATCAGTATAAGTACAAAGAGTCTGAGGAGCTCACAATCGTCTTTTATTATTATAAAGTTACTTATTGCTCTTTAGATTGAATTAGTGTTTTATTTTTCAGTATGAGCTATGGCTTATAGTATATACACGGTATATACGACCCCCCTATACTTAGCTTGAGCTATGTCCTCATAGATCGAAAGGAAAAGCAAAGACATAACTCGTACTGAGTATAGACAGATCTAAAGAATATAAACGAATGAAATTAATGAATGAGAAGTTGACCATCCCCCCTATACTTAGGATCAAATGATCCTAAGTATAGCAGACCGTACAAAAAGCAGGGAGGGTCAAGGGTGGGAATACACAGATCGTACTCAGATTGTCTCCCCCTATACTTAGGGTGAGATACTCCTAAGTATAGACAAGAAGAGGAGACAATGGAGAGGATCGGATTGACATGAAAAACTCTAAGTGCTCATCCCCCCTATACTTAGGACAAAGTACGTCCTAAGTATAGAAAACTGTCTACAAGGGCGGCATCTTTCAGATAGAAAAAGAGATTAGAAACGGAAAAGAAGAAAAGAAGAAAAGACGAAAATTAAATAAACAGTGGTTGGAGTACAATGTCTGAATCTACAGATGCTGCAGCGGTTGTGGAAGTGTCATCATGTTGTACGAGCTGGATTGAGTCAACAACGGCCAAGAATGCATCTGGTTCTAAGTAAGGCTTCAGGAGTTGGCCGTTGACGACGAAGGGCTGTGCGTCAGGGGACAATTCTGATATGGCAATGCTTCCATTGTCACGCACTTCACAAACTCGAAATGGCCCTATCCACTTACTCTTTACTTTGTCTGGAAATATCCGTAACTTTGCATCAAATAACCACACTTTCTGTCCAACGTCAAAGGTCTTTCGTCTGATGTGCCGGTCGTGCCAGCGTTTCACCTTCTCCTTGTACATCAAGGTGTTATCATATGCATAGTCTCGGAATTCCAAGAGCCTGTTCATATCATCTTTTCTCTTCTGACCACTTTTGCGTGAGTCCAAATTACAACTGTTGATTGCCCACAAAGACTTGTGAATTAATTCCACGGGCAGATGGCACGGTTTTTCATATACAAGACGATAGGGTGACATGCCCAATGGAGACTTGTAGGCGGTTTGGTAAGCCCATAGGACCGAGTCCAAGAGTTGAGACCAGTCCATTCTGTTTGGCCTAACAAGTTTCTGCAGGATAGTCTTGATTTCTCTGTTTGATAACTCTGCCATGCCATTGATCTGAGGATGATAAGGAGATGCGACACGATGGTCGATGCCGTACTCCTTCGTTAACTTCTTGACCTCTTTGTTAATGAAGTGGCTACCCCCGTCTGATATGAGAATCTTCGGTATCCCGAACCACGAGATGAAGTTCTTCTTCAGAAATTGGCATACTGTTCGGTTGTCGACTCGAGCGGGGATAGCTTCAACCCAACGACTCACGTAATCGACGGCGAGAAGGATGTGCTCAAATCCTTGACTGTTAGGGAAAGGTCCCATGAAGTCGATGCCCCATGCATCAAAAACGTCTGCTATCTGAATGATTTTTAGGGGCATTGAATCTTTGACAGTGAGCGTACCTTTCATTCTCTGACAATCAGTGCATCGTTTAACAAATTCAGCGGCATCCTTGAATAAAGTGGGCCACCAGAAGCCACACTGAAGTACTTTGGCTGCCGTCCAATCTCCAGAGTGGTGTCCACCAGATTCGAGCGAGTGTAAATGCTCGAGGACACTTGATTGCTCCGTCTGAGGGATGCACCTGCGCCAAATACAATCTGCTCCTTCTCTGAATAAAAGAGGATCTTCCCATTGGTAGAAGCGGATGGTCGACATGAATTTGTTCTTTTGGTTCTTCGTCCAATCCGAAGGTATTACCCCGAGACGAGGTAATTGACTATATCAGCATACCAAGAAAGAGAATCCACAGCTAAGATGGCTTCGTCAGGGAAGGTTTCTGTGATAGGTGCATTGCTCAGAGGAGGTTCATGCTGCTCTATTCTGGAGAGATGATCTGCTACCACATTCTGGACTCCAGGCTTGTCCTTGATTTCCAAATCAAATTGCTGGAGGAGAAGGATCCAACGAATCAGTCTTGGCTTGGCATCCTTCTTCTGCTGTAGGTACCGGATAGCAGAGTGGTCAGTAAAAATTGTGACTTTTAATCCCAACAAATAGGATCTGAACTTCTTGAGGGCGAAAACCACGACCAGCAACTCTTTCTCTGTCACTGTATAATTCCTCTGTGCTTCATCTAATGTTCTGCTGGCATAGTGAATGGCATAGGGCGCTTTGTCTTTCCTTTGCCCAAGAACCGCCCCGACTGCAAAGTCTGACGCATCGGTCATTATCTCAAAGGGAAGATTCCAGTCGGGCGGCTGTAAGATTGGAGCCTGAGTGATGAGATCCTTTAACTGGTTGAAAGCAAGGAGAACCAGCTGATCAACAGTGAACTCAGTCTCCTTGCATAAAAGTTCTGTAAGAGGTCGGGCAATGCGGCTGAAATCCTTGATGAATCGCCTGTAGAATCCCACATGCTCCTTGAGGAAAATCCTCGTTATCAGATGGCGCCGTTGCCGGGGAAGAAGGGGACCTCCAAGAACCTCTTCCTGGTTCGATTCAAGCCTAGATGGGCTCCATTCTTCATTTGACCTGCAGAGGAAGAACCGGGGGCGAGAGGGCTACCTCCTCGACCCGGGATTTTGAAGCTTCGAAGCAAAACGGAGTGGGGCGGAGGGGCTCCGGCGTACGGCGGAGGTGGAGCCCCGATTCGCCAAGACCAAGGGTCCTAGGTTGATCAAATGGGTGCGATTGATGGAGAAAGCGAGGGGGTATGAAATGGGGTGCTCAAGGCGGTCGGATACGGTTTGGTTCACCGTGAAGAACCGCTCCGGCGAACTTCAAATTTTAGATTCTACGCTAAAGGGATTAACTACAGACTAATCTAACTACTGGAATTAAAAGCTGACATGAAAAACTAACTAAAAAGCGGGAAAAGGAACAACTCTTATACCTAGGGGCCACCAGGGAGCAGGGCGGACACCGGAGCTCCGCCGTGTCAAAATTCTCCGTCCTCCGGCCAAATCGAGGCGCTGACACACTCCCCCTGTCACGAGGAACGGTCCAGGAACAAGATCAAGGCTTTTGGTTGGAATAAAATCGACCAAATTTGAGGAAGGAGGCGAAGCTACTTATTTATAGACATTGGCAAGACGCCTTATTGACCGACGATTATTTCATGATCCAAAGAGTATCAGATTGATCCAAAGAATCGGCGGGCATCGGTGATGATTAGAGAGCAATTCTTGTGAAGGAAGCGAGCTCGATCGATGGATGGGATGGCCGCAAAAACATGATGAAAATCGGGGAAAAGATGTTTCAGCGATGCCAGCGCTGGGATGGGACAGTTGACCAGGGGGTCAACGAAGGCCGGCGCCTCATTGGTCCACGTCAGCCGCTAAAAGACAAAACAGGAAATTTTGGCCTAAATTGATTTATTTACAATAGTAAATGGTTTTATTAGAATTTTCTTAAAACATAAAAAATATATATTGTTTCATGTAGTATTTATTCGTGATTTTTATTGAATTTTTCGAAGTGTTTTATTATGGTTTTTATTTAATAATGTGTATATGTATGTATTTACATGTATTTTTGTGTATTTTATTTTTTATTTGTTTATTTTCTTTTATTATTTTATTGGATTATTTTATATATTTATAATTTATTTTTGTGAGTATAAAGGTATTTTTATTTAATTTTTAGGAGTTTATTTACATTTTTGAATAAATAGGTATATGCATATGTAAGTATACTTATAGGTATTTTACCTGTATATTATATACATTTTATTTATTTAATGAATTTTATTTTGTTTTTGTTTTGGTTTTGTATTTTTACTAAGTTATAAATAATATATACATTATTATGAAAATATAGATGAATAAAGAATAAAAGAATTAAAATCCCTTTTTATTTATATACATTCTTAACATAGGTATTTTGCCTATGTATTACATAGGCTTATTTTATTTTACAAATTCTTGTTGGTTTTCTTGAACTTTTAATATGTACATGTATTATATACATTATTTACAAAATTCTAAAAATATAAATTTGTAGAAATAATAGGTATTGAATAAAATGAATATTTTAATCAGGTATTATGTACAAGGAGGGCCAAAAACCTAACTTCTACAGATGAACCCCAAAAATTATGAAACTAATTTTATTAAATAGTTCATGGAAAGCTATATACAATTAAAGGTGAGTTTGGTGATTTGGAGTTTTTATTTGCAAGATATGGGTCTGTGAAGTTCAGATTTTTGCTTTTTATTCTGTGTATAAAATGTACACTGAGTGTTATTTTTACACAAACTCAATTTTGTATTTTTATTTACATTATTATCTACAACTTTCATGGACAAAGTTTCTTTATTTGATGAATAAATAATTATGTACAAAATATGTGTCAAAAATGTATAAATAAATGCATGAATAAATGAGGTATTTATTGTACACTGGCCCTTATCTCCCCCTACTTTATTCCTTGTCGACCAATTCCATGCTGGCCTTGGTCTCGGGGTTAGGGTCATAAAATATTTGCAATATTTTACTCCTTTTTCTTTTCTTCCCTTTATTCTATAATTTTGGCATTAAAAAACCTTATTTAATGTGTAATTAATACAAAGAATCATGAATGCTATTATGTCCAATTTGATGCTATTTACATGCATTTGCTGGGGTTTTTGAGGCCAAAGTGATAGAATAAAGGTGATGAAATGGAGATTCATCAACACCCGACCTTCCATTCAAACTTGAACCCCATTCTCGATCTCTCTCGCGCCCCTTTTGATCTCAGTCGACTCCTGGAGGTGACAGCTCCAAGATCATCCATTCAAGGAGGTGGAGCAGCGCTGACCTGGGCGTTCCATCACCTCCGGCCAACCCCCGTCGAGGTACCCCTAACCTCGGGCTCCCCAGGACCTTGAGGTAGTTATTTCCCCTTAGTTTTTCTTGCATTCTTCTCGCCTTAGTTCTAGGATAAAAAACCCTAAAAAATCTCGCTTCCATCGTCCCATTCGTTCGATCCATTCATCTCGCCGGAGCGCACCTCCGGCCGAGCATCACCGCATCGTTTCACACCTCTTTTCCGTCCTCCACGGAGTCCAGGCATTTTGCCATGGACTCTATCGTCTTTTTCTGTAGGTACGCGCATAAGAACGATACTTGGGAGATCTTTTTGGACCCACCGGAGATACCTGGAGGTCTCGCGCTCCGCCGCCGTCGTAGGCACGAACCCATGCCCCTCCGGCCATTTTGAGGCTCCCAGCACTTAGAGAACGCCGACAGGAAGAGGTCTGGGCCCTTCTGAGCTCCGAACGCCAACGAAGAAAGGCAGGGGAGGTCGCGGAAGTTCGCTGTCGCCGGCCTTCTTCCGCGTTCTTCCTCCAATCCTTGCTGCCGTCCGATCAAGCGAGCCCCCCAGATCCATCACCAGCCGTCCGATCGCCTTCGCGCCCCAGCCGTCGACCTCCACTGCAAGATCTAATCAGGAGCGTCCAGGCTGAAGCGTCATCGGAGGCCCTCGCGTCGCCACGTGTCTAGTGAACGACCCACCGCCGTTCGATCTCCAGAGCGAGGGATTTTTGCAAGTATACCCTCGCAACTTTTGTATTTTTCTTTTAGTCCTGAAACTTTAATTAGTAGTTTAAAATTTTTGTAAAATTTACAAAAAAGACCCGCGGACTTTATGTATTTGCAGATGGGTCCTTTGCCACGTCACCTCACGTGACCTATTCACGTGAGGTGTGGGCATTTTGCATCGAGGCCCTTATCCCTTTGATTATTTCGTTTTAATACCAGAACTTGAAGTTTAAATGTTAAACTTTTGGAAATATTGCATTATAGCCCCCGTAGGTTTTTGGAATTACTCTTAGGTCCCTGCCAGGTGCGTGCAAATCACGCGCCCTGGTGGACTTTTTACACTGAGACCCCTGCGGGTTTGAGGATTTGTATTTGGTCCATAAACTCAAATATCCAGTACAATATTTTGCGGAAAATTGCATGTATACCCCTGGACTTCTGTGAATTTGCATATAAACCCCTACTAGGCTGTGACATTTTTTGTGTGCTTGTCTGAATTATTTAGAGCATCATTTTGATTCGAAAAATTCTCAAAAATTCAAGTTAAGCTCCTGCTACTTGTTCTTTAACGTCTTATTTTTAGTTTTTGATTTCATTGCATTTCTATATTTATTAAAAATAAAAAACTTGCTTTTTTCCTACTGTCTAGCTTGGAAAATACCAAAAAATTATTAAAATACCTTAAAAATTCCAAAATATTCCCTCCTGTCTATTTTAACCTATTTTAGTGTCAGTCCAAAAATCATTAAAAATCTCAAAAGAAAAACCTTAAAAATTCGAAAATACTCAAAAACTTCTAAAAAATCTAAAAAATTATAGAAAACTCTAAAAATTGCAAACTAAGGTTCTGTAGATTCCTTATTTTCTCATCCTTATTTTAAAATTAGTTTGGAAAATTTTTGTTGCTGTTTGACATTTTTAATTCCCATTTTACCCCCATCCAGTAGCTAATTCCCTGTTTTCCTTTATTTCAGTATTTAAAAATACCAAAAACATTTTGAAAAATACCTAAAAATCACAAAAATAGTAGAAAACTATAAAAAACCAAAAATATTTTATTTCTTGATTTTTGACTATTTTTCCCTATTTTACAAATAGCTTATCTTCTCTTTCCCTATATTGTATATATATTCCTATATTGACAAAGAAAAAATATAAAATTTAAAATATAAAAATCAGAAAATTAAAAATCAAAATACAAAATTAAAATAAAAAAATAATAAATAAAAACCCACAAAAATCCTTGCATTGCATAGTGTAGGCAACACTTCACTTTCACTCACACACACACACTTGTGCATCTACCCTGTTTGCTCCCTGTGTTCGAACTCTCTGCATACTTGCTCTATACATCTTTTGTGCAGAGTTAAAAATAAATTTTAACTTCACATTTATTTCTCATTGCTTGATCTATAGTGTGGGTTAATTGTTGATTTTAATTGGGATTTTGCGTGGTCGACACTTCGACTGAGTTCCCGCCTTGTGTGGAACTTAAGACCGCCGAATTCTAGCTAAATCACTCTCCCCAAGACAAAAAATTTTGTGAGGTGAATTTTAAGTCAAGTTTGCTTTAGCAGTCCCAATTTTATGATTTCCACTTTTTAGGTATTTTTCTGATCAAACATCGTCTAACAAATTTTCCAATTTCCTTGTTATTTAAAGTCCAATAAAACCGAGGGAGGAAAACGGAAAAGCCGATGCGCGGTCAAAATCTATGATGCATGCAGGGATAGAGATGCGTACCTTTCCGCCAGCTCTCTACATGCAGAGTGATCCGCGCATAAATTAAAGACAATAGATAAAACTATCTAGATGCATGCACGAGGAAATCTCCCTAAGATGAGTAGCTTCTATTAACGTGAAGAACAAGTAGCTACGACCAGGAGAGAGTCCGGAGTCTGGTCTTGGGGGACGATCGGTGTCCACCACAATGGATCCTGCACGCACTGTATATGACCCCTCTTGGCACGTGGTCTCTAGTCCAAGTCAAATAGCTTTTTCAATTGATTTTTAGCCAAGTCCAATTGCGATCTATAGGTGCAAGCAAGATATTAGGGATTGGGCCTTAGCTTCTTAAGTCGTCACAATCAACAAAAATTCCTATGTCTAGGGGCTAAATCCTCGTGAAACAAATAGGAATAAAAGCTAGAAAGCCGCGAAAAACACAAAACCGCGATGAGCCCCCAAGTAAACAAACACTTGGAAACTAGGCCCGAGTGTCCGGGAGAGTCTAAGTTATTACAAATTAAGTCTCTCTCTCACTTCAAATTACAAATATTTTAAACTACAAAAACTCTGCAAAAAGTGATGGTCTTCTCAAGCCTCCAAGTTTTCTTTGATGCTAAGTGAGCTTTCACGTGGGTGCCCAAGCGCCTAAGATAGGGCGCGTCCCTCGCTCGGCAGTACCTTGTACAAAATCCAACAAAAAGGGTGATTAGACGAATCAAACAATATAATCAAATAAATATGTAAAAAGATAGGCAAATATTCACAATCAACAAAGACACTAAACAATGCTGCTGCTCCCCGGCAGCGGCGCCATTTGATTGACCACGAGATACGAGGGTCTAAATGTCTCACACAAGGTGAAGACAAATTCGCTGCGGCGACCCTCGGTAAAATCCCGATTAAATAAACTATCAATCCACAAATAATATCAAGCGATGGAAATCAAAGTATGGAGTTAAAATTTATCATAACTCTACAAAATATGGGTATAGTGCAAGTATGTAGAGTGTCGAACACAGGGAGCAAATAGGTAGAATAAGGCAATAATGCTCAGAAATGTGAAAGTGGTTAAATGCCTACAAGTGCTATTTTTTGTGGGTTTCAAATTTTATATTCTTTATTTAATTTTTTATTTTATATTTTTATATTTGGGTTTTTAATTTACTGATTTTGTATTTTCTTTTCATATTTTGTATTTTTATATTTTATTTTTCTTTTAATAAAGAGATAATGTATATAAGGAATATATATGTACACTAGAGATAAGAGAGGGCTAAAAATAGGGGGAAATGCTTAAAATACAAGAAATGGAATGTTTTTGTGATTTTTTATATTTTTCTAATCTTTTTGTGATTTTTTCTATATTTTTTCTAATTTTTGGTATTTTTAAAGTCACAGATACTAATAAACAGTGAATACAATATATATATATACGAGACAAAAATATAGAAATAAAATAGCAAACAGGAGTGAAAAATTTTTAATTAATTTTTATAGATAGATAATAGGATAAGGAAATCTTAGAGATAAAGAACACAATTTTTGGAGTTTTTATGAATTTTTTAGATTTTATGAAGATTTTGAGAATTTTGCTATTTTTAGGGGTTTTCTTTTGTAATTTTTAGGGATTTTTGGTCACAAAATAAAACAGTAACATACACAAAATATATATTTTTTGGGAATTTTTTAGGGGGTTTTAATATTTTTTTGGTGTTTTTTAATGCAAACAGTAACAAAAATGCTTGTTTTTATTTTTAATAAATATGAAAATGCCATAAAAATGCAAACTAAAAATATGGCGTTAAACTACAATGCAATAGGAGCCTATGGTATTTTATTGGTAATTTTTTAAGTTAAAATGATGCATGAAATAAATACAAACATCCAAGCAAAAATACAACACTTGCAAGGGCATAGATGTAAATACACAAAAGTCCAAGGGCCTACTTGCAATTTTTCCAAAAAAATATAACATTAAACACAATTTTCTGGACTAAAAATAAATACCCAAACTCGGAGGGGGTTCTCTGCAAAATGTCCAAACTCACGCGCACTGGGCACGTGACCTGGCAGGGGTATTTTTGCAATTTTACAAAGATCCAGGGGCTAACATGAAATTTACCAAAATATTACAACTTAACTAAAAAGTTCATGGACTGGAACTAAATAAACAAACTCTTGGGGGGTCCGATGCAAAATGCCCACCACCCCACGTGCGCGAGTCACGTGAGGTGACGTGGCTCGGACCAAAATGCAAATAATGGAAGTATGGGGGTCCGAATGCAAATATTTTAGAAATATTTAAACTACAAATAGAAGTTTATGGACTAAAAATAAAATGCAAAATGACCGGGGTCAAAGGTGCAAAATACCCACGACCTGGTGATCCGACGGATGATGTCCTTTACTTATCCACGCGGCGCTTCGAGGACGACCAATGATGATTCAACGATGATTGGCTGGGATTAGATCTGGCGAAGAGATCGATGGCTGAGGCGGGCCAAGATCCAACGGCTGCGGATTGAACTGGAGCGGGGGCCTAATCGGACGACTGAGAGGCCAAGGGGAAGAACAGGGAAGAACGCCGGCGAGGCGAACTTCCCCGAGCTCGATCTCGGGTCTCCGACGGTCTGGAAGCGTGAAGAACGACCGGGCATGCTCTTGGAACATCAGGCTACGTGTTGGGGCACTCAGCGTCGTCGGAGAAGCTCTGTGGTGCTGGCGCGAAGGCGGCGGAGCTTGGAGCTCCAGGTAGCTTCGGCAAACACTTCAATGGTTCCCAGTGCGTTGACTGCGTTTTGACCTGCAAAAAGGGGTGAAGGAGACCAGGGCAAATTGCCTGGTCCCCGCGGAGGTGGAATGGACGTCGGAGACGGGCTATGGAAGGTGGAGGAGCTTCGGCCGGCGGTGCGCGCCAGCGATGGAGTGCGATTGGGCAAGATAGCGATCGACGAGGGAGTCTAATGGTGCTAATCTACTCCTACGACTACAGGGAAAAAATGAAGAAAGAAGGAAGGGGAGAAGGGGTATACATCGATGGCTGGAGGCTAGAGGAAGGGTACCTCGACGCTTGTGGTCAGCGGAGATGGTGGTGCCGATTCAAGGCCTCCTCGACTCGCCTGAAGGTCTGGTTGCGGAGCTGTCACCTCCAGCAACACGAAGCACGCCAAAGGGAGGAGGATTGCTAGCCAGAAAGGGTTCAAACTAGAGCTCGAAGGTGGTGGGTCGATTATGTGCAAGGTGGTGGCGTGGCTTTGGGAGCAAGAGCACGCGCGCATGATGAGTATATGGCGTTATCTGGATGCATGGCGTGGCTCAGTGATGATCAGGGAAGAATTCCCAAGAAGGAATCGAGGGAAGAAGATGAAGAGATTCAGCTCGAAAATTGGGCGAAATCGGGAGGAAATCAAGCCGTCAGAAGGCTAATAGGCCTCGGTCAGGGAGTTGACCGAGGTCAACACTTGACTGGCGCTGGTTGGTCCACGTGGATCAACCATGAAAATGCAGGTCAAAAATTATTTGTAAATTCGAAATAAAAAGTAAATGAATTTATTAATTTTAGGTTATAAAATAAAAAATGTTCCTTATTTTATAAAGAATTTTATGGTGATTTTTATTTATTTTTATGAGGTATATATTTAGAAGTTACCTTTTGTGACCTATATAGGTACATGTATCTATATATTTTATTATTTTATTTTTTTATTTTGTATATTTACTTTATTTATTTTTGTTTATTATTTTATAAATTTATAGAATATTTTTTACACTTAAATATAATTTTATTTGATTTTTCTGCTGTATTTTTTACACTTAATAAAATATAAATAGTAATTCTATAGGTATATGTATAGATCTTATACCTAGGTATGCTATTTATACAATTATTTTATTTTGTATTTTCTTTGAGTTTTTATTCTGATTTTAATATACATATACATTATAAATAATATTTACAAAATTATAAAATATAAAATTATGGAAATAAAGAATGATAAATAAAATGAATATTTTAATCTATACAAGTATACTATAGGGGTCCAAAACTCAACTTTCAAACCGTAGCTCTGCAAAATGCGAAACCACCTTCATTAAGTAGATTATTTAAAATTATATACAATTAAAGGTGAGTTTGATGCATTTCGAGTTTTTATTTGCAAGATACAGGTCTGGGAAGTTGGTATTTTAGATTTTTATGCAGATCATAACTTTTTATCTGTACAATATTTTTGAGTGAATAAATTTTGTATTTTTCTTTATTTAATTATCTACAACTTTCATGTACAAAGTTTCTTTATTTGAGGTGTAAAAAGTAAACCAAAAATAGGTCCCAAAATGAATAAAGAATGAATGAGATCTTTATTGTATTCTGGCCCTTATCTCCCCCTACTTTATTCCTTGTCGACCTACTCATCGAGATGCCTAGGTCTCGGGGTTTCGGGTCATAAAAAATTTACAATATTTTATTCTTTTTCTTTTCTTTTATTTATTCTATAATTTTGGCTTTAAAAATAATATTTTATACTCTATTTACATGCACATGTATGAATGCTGAAGATGATGAAATGTGGATTCATCAATAATCACGAGAGCTTGCAATCGCTCAAAATACAAAAAATGAGAAAAATTTAAAAATACAAAAAGATTTCGAGAGGCACATTGTTGTTTCATCTTGTGAGAAGAGTGCACCCATGCTAGACTATTTTTCCACACATTCATTCACCACATGTCCACCTTTGACCCCAAGGATGCCACTGTACAGACTGCTCTTGGCAATCCTTGTGTAAATGATGATTTTGATCCCCTCCCTTGTATGGAGGAGACAAAAAAAGTCAAAAAAATATTGACTAAACCAGAAGTAGTGGTCACTATTCATGAGATCATTAAAGACCCACTTCACCAGACCATGATAGCTTCATCTGCTCGTCAACACAAGAAGAGAAATCAGAAGACCAAATCCGAGCGTTACATCTTGACCATGGCCGCTGCCCACACTATCTCTCACCGTCCACATCTTAAGAAAGAGAAAATTGCAACACCTATTGTGAGTTTCATTGCAGCACCTCTTGTGAGTTCCTCCATATCTGACTATTCTTGTGACAATACTCCCCTTGACGGCGATGCTTCAATCAATATAATACCCTTCTTTGTGGTACACTCTCTTCATCTTGGGCTTCTCAAGAAAACCAAGATGATAGTTCAATTTGTTGATGGACATATCAAGATGCCGAAGGGTATTCTAGAAAACATTGTAATTCTTATTTAGGGCATGAACTTCACGTCTGATTTGTCTTCTTGCCCATGGAGACCTCCACCCCTGTGGAGACCCCTCCAATCATTTTGGGACGACCTTTCCTTGCCTCTGCGAGAGCCGTTATTAATTATGGATCAAGAGAGATTTGCTTCCATTCTGATGTAGGGAGCGATGTGTTGATCACTACACCGAATACTGACTAGAGACCTGCATGCCATGAGAGTTTACCCGTGTTAGCCAACCCCAAGGACTTTGACCTTGATGATAATATCAGAGATTTTTACTGCATGTTGGATGATACCGAGACCCAATATTTCCTCCTAAAGGAGGAAGACTCGGAAAGCACAGACCTTGGAATTCCGCCTTCTGGTATGTGGCGATGCATTGATGACATCCGCGAGATGTACATAATAGACACCCTAGAGAGGAAGGCAGGCGATAAGGACGAATTTGATTTGGTTGCTTTTATAAAGGAATTTGGGCCTTTTGATGATCCAATAGAGGCTCGCCAAGATGGAATTGATCTTACTTTTTCTGATACTGAGTTCGAGCCCTTTTACTTTGATATCGGTGGGTCTTCCTAGGCCGGACATGACTACACTAGTTCCACTTACCGATTTGTGCCTGCATACTCTGAGACTGCTGAGGATACATTCCTGGTCGATCCTGATCGTTCTGTGTCTAATGATCACCCTGACATCGGTTGACACCTTGTCAGATCCATTCCTCAAAGATCTCCCAAGAAGGTCTATTTTCGACCTTCTTGACCTTTGTACATCCACTCCTCTTGTATATCCTTTCATTTCATTCTTTCTTTTTTGTTTTATCATTCACCCCTTTTCCGTCTGTATATATATGCTATACTTAGGATGTGCTTTATCCTAAGTAGGGGGCGGGAGCGGGGTGAATGATTTGTGTTGTTCATATTCGTCCTTTTCATCACTCTTGTTGTTTCTTATACTTAGGGATACTCTACCCTAAGTATAGGGGGACTGATGTTGTTCATATCACCTTTTTTTTGTTTTTCTGTTGAGTCCGTACATTCTCTGCATCGGGTTTTCCCTTTTGTACATTCTACTATACTTAGGACTACTTGATCCTAAGTATATGGTTGATCACCGATTTTTATTCTTTTCATCTTTTCTTTGAGTCGATGTAGCATAGGATTATTTTCACTTTTCTATACTTACACGAGTTATTCTTCCTTTATCGCTCTTTGATCACTATGAGGACATAGTTTGAGCTAAGTATAGGAGGGTGTTGTATATATTGTATATATACTTTAGACATAACTCGTACTTTAATTATGGTTATATTTGGAATATGTTTATAAATTCATAAAATCTACGTGTGTATATAGACTTTGGTCACCTTTTATAAAAAAATAAAAAAAAACAAACAAAAAAACTTAAAAAACTAAAAAAACCAAAAAATTAAAAAAATAACAATTAAAAAAACTTAAAAACAAAACAAAACAAAAAAACTAAAAGGTAAAAACTAAAAAAACAATAAGGAAAAACTATAAAATCCTTTTATTATTAAAATTTTTCGTGTTTATACTTGTATACTCACTAACCCATTTCTTTTAAAAAAACCTAAAAACTATAAAAATCAAAAGTCTATAATAATGTGCATAATTAAAATAAAAAAACGCTTTTCACATGTGCATCATTTTTTCTTTCTTTCCAAAAATCCATAAAAAAATTCAAAATTAGATAATTGTTTCAAAAAAATCTTTTTGCGTTGTACTTATTTCTTGCATTTTCATGTGCATTTTTCAGGATAATATTGACATTTAAACTATGTCTGGAATAAAATTGAAGAATGGAGCTTAGTTGGACCTTAATCCACTTAATTTCAGAGGAATCTTATAAGAATTGGAATTAAGACTTTTTAGGTCCTAGTGACTTAGTTCTTTGAGTCCATAAGAATATGTTCATATGTCGTCTTGCTTAGTCTAAGTAGAATATTTAACAACACACGCATGATTCTTTCAGATTGTGGCTTATCTTAGGCAAGCACTCTACACGCAGCTCTTCATGGAGGAGGTAGTGAGGAGGCAGAATCTTTTAGCTTGGAGTAGCATACGAGGGTAGTATACCTAGGTGGAACCTCTTGTCTTCCTCTAGGGAGGGAAGTGCATCTCAACTTGGTCTAGTGGCATTGAGGTCTAAAAACAAGATGTCGTGGGGTTGCAATAATGCTTCAAAAGAGGGATAGTCTACATGCTAAAGAGGAAAAACTCCTTATGTACATGCTGCACCTTGTATATATTTTCAAGAAAAAGGAAGAAAAGAAAAAATGTAGAATCTCCAAAAGTGGACGGTATGATTGGAAAGTAAAGAGTCTATATACAAGTGAAAAAATAAGATCTTCAAAGTCAAATTTTTGTAAGCTTGAAGCGGATGACTTGGCTACACTAGTCATGCATCCAAGAATTGGTAGCTACACTGGTTACCATCCATTCTCTTCTCCGTCCCCTTTTCTTGAGCTGGTTGTACTTGAAATTAAAAGAGAATATCCACGATCCTCAAGGAAAGAGTCGCTAGATCGGGGGATTAAAGTTACCTTGTTGAGAGAGGCTGTTTCTTTGCTACTTTTAAAATTGGGAGCTATAATTCACTTACACCATACAAGTAAAGATTCATAGTCATAAGAATTTGTGTATGTAGACTTGTTCTGACATTACTGTTGAGAAGACCTGAACAAGAGTCTTGTGGAACTTATATGCTGTTAGGTTTTAAATCCATTTCTCATTAAGGTTCTACCACACTAATAATCCAAGGGTCTGATAGAGCTCCATACTACAATTTTATGAAGATAAGTTTAATACTCAAGATTGTCTTAATTTCTTTATTTTTCCTCTCTTTTTCTTTTATTCACTTATTCTTTCAAATAAGTGTTTGCTAAGGGACTAGCAAAGGTAAAGCATAGGGGGATGATGAATCTGTATTTCATCATCTTTATTCATTTACTTTAGCTTAAACTCCCTTCCAAAACACCCGTATATAATAATAACTCCATCTTCTTACTAACTTGCATTTGTGAGTAAATATTGTACATTTGTTACTATTTTAACCTAACATAAATAAATAAATAAAGGAAAAATAAAGATAAGAAAAGATAAAAAAGATATTGTATATATGTAATAGATACATGCTAACCCGAACCTCGAGAGAAGGTCAAGACTTGACCTGATCGACCAGGAATAAATTAGGGGGAGATAGGGTCCTTAATCAGAAAATCCAAAAAATATGTTGTAAATATTTGTATAGTTACACTATTTTACTTGTACATAAATTGACCTCAAATTAAATAATTTTCAAAACAAAAGTTGTAAATAAAAATGTTTTCTAAATAATAAAAATGTTTACAAAAATAAAATCATGAACAATATAAAAGTAACCACATCCAGAAAAAACCATAATGTGATAATTGAAAGACCAATTCTAGCTCCATATGAACTCAAATCGAACCAATATCACTTTCTTATATTCTAAATTAAATTCTCTTAAAATGGTTGTGGTTTCATAATTTTTGGAATTACGGTTTGAAAAAAGGTTTTCTGGGTGGTTTGTGCAATTTTGCCATTTATTTGTACATATTGTATTGGTAAATATTTGTAAATATTGTATAATAATTATTTAAAAAAAGAATAAAAAATACTATAAAAATCTTAAACAAAAAAGGTAATTCCCTTATTTAACTATGTATATAATGTACTATATATAGTATATGTATATAATCATTTTTCTTAAATAACCGCCACAAAAAAAGTTAGCATTTATTATTTAATTTAATAAAGTGACGAAAATAAAAAATGTTTTTGTAAATAATTTTAACACCAATTTCTTTCTTTATCTTTATTTCATTTCAAATTCTTTCTTATCTCTTTATCTACATTCAATTTTTTAAAATTCAAATTCAAATATTTTTATATTTAATTGGCTCCTCCTCTTTCATTCTCACTTGATCAATCTTTGGTGAGAGGAGCATATTCTCCGAGAGCCATCTTGTCACAGAAGGGTGCCTAGCCTCCGAGCCGTTCGGTGACAGCGAGTTGTCCTTCCTCGAGGCGATTACGGTATCATCCGCTCCTACGATGAGATCCACATCCCTTTATTTCTCAATCTCTTTTCTAGATAAATTTAGGTTTAATTGTCATCTTTATTTCATCATTCATTTTTAATTTTAGATCTTAAATTTTAATTCTTAATTTTCTATCACGATTCGATCCGCCATCGATCTCGATTTTTCATCTCATATTCTTGATCTCTTCAAGTTCACGTTCTACCTCACACAATCTTCCAACTCCATCCACATATGGTGGTCGGAGACACTGATTCCATCTTCTATTCGCCGCATCCACTCACATTTTCTGCATTTGATTTTGGACTGAGTCATCGTGCTCGAGTCGGATATCATTTTTGTTTTATCTATATTATATTTGCTGGAATAAAAAAAATTACAAAAAAATACAATTGATATCTTTTCAAAAGATATTAATTTTTTTCAAAAAAAATAAAAAATAAAAAATTGTTTCTTTTTTCCATTTTCGATTTTAAAAAGTAAAAATAAAAAGGGGGCAACAACAACACCATAGACATCCTCCGCCTACTCCAAATCCACCGCAGGTCCACTCCCGTTTGCATATAGCTGCCGGTCTTACCTCCCATCTACTGACCTTCAACAATGCCCAGGCCGCTATCGCCATCCCTCCACGCGAAGACCAAGCAATAACCATGTGCCACCAGACTTGGAGCATCTATGAACATCTCTGGCCGCATCACAGATCGTCTGCCTTCTTCCACTTGGATCAACTTCCTACAACAACCCCATACGCGCAAATCGTCGAGCTCCACCGATCTGCGCCAGCCCCTCCGCCGTAAATCTCCTCCACCAACCTCCGGTCTGGACCTCCCACGTCGACCGCTACAAGGACCTGCTCGTCCACCACGTCCACCTTCACAACCCTCGCACGAACAATACCCCTCAGGTGCCTCCCACGCTGCTCCAGACCTACACTACTCCCAGACTCATCGCGGTGCGAGCGTGCGTCGGCGTTAGCCGCACTCCGCCGCTCCCGCGTGAGGAGAAGAGAATAGGGGCGACGCAAAAGCCCTTGCTTAAGAAGGCAAGGGGCGGTGGCTTCCCTTTGCCCCCCTTGCGTGTGCAAAGGCAGATGTGAAGCCTAGGGGTAATAAAAAATTTAGAAAAATGACATTCATGCCCCTAGAAGTGTTAGAAATTGCAAAACAGTCCCCGCCTCTTTCAATCAGCACATGCTTCGCACGCCTCTTTGGGTAATTTGCACGTTTTGCCCTCTATTTAGTTCATGCTATTTATTTATACAAGAACAATAAACATTTGCATTTCAGTCCTTTTCCAGCCTCTATTTTGCATGTTGCTTTTCATTGAAATACGAATTTTTATTGCTCTAAAAATTCACAATAATTTTTATATACTCCCGCTGTGTTCCTCTTCATTGTTTGTAAATTTCATTGCATTTTATTTTCATTTGTTATTATTTAAAAATAAAAAACATCTCACTTTTTCCAGTTTGCAATTAAAAAAATCATAAAAACTTAAATATTGCTTCAAAAAATTCTAAAAAATTAGAGTAGTTTTCTTTTTTGTGTGTTTAATTTCCTATCCAAATTTCGTGTATTAATTATTTATAAAACCTAAAGAATTGCAAAATAGTAAAAATATTAAAAAATTCATAAAATTTATAGAAAAATAAAAAATTGTGATCTCAGTTATGTCTGTAGAGAATTTCCTTTAGTTTATAGGAAAAATAATTTTCACAATTTTTTATTTCATTTCATGTTTTTAAATTGCAAAATAATCATGTTTGCTCACTGTTTGCATTTTCCCTATTTTTATTCATTTTAAAAATCCTAAAAAATCTAAAAATATATGAAAAATTACAAAATAATAAAAAGTCATAAGAACACAAAAATTTTTTACTTGGACAATTTTAAGCATTTTTATCATACTTAAAAATCCCAAAATTGCATTTCTCTTGTGAATAAACTTCTTGAAAATTATATTTTGAAAATTATTTTTTTTTGCAAAATTAAAATCATTAAAAATTTGAAAATCAGAAAATAAAAAAATAGTAATAAAAAAATTTCAAAAATAAAAGATAAAAATTTAACAAAAATCGAGATAGTCATCATTTATTTGAATAACCCTCAGGAATTGTAGTCTCCATGAGTTCGATCCTATTAACTATACAGGTAAATTAAATAGCAAAAGATTATCTTGCTACATATTATTCGTTGTAATTATTGGCTTGATAAGGAAAAATTAATTTGTTTGTTGACCCTTGATTGGATTGCAACGACTTGTTCATAATTAATCTAATTAAAATACAAGAAAAGCATGTTAACAGATAACCAAGAACTATGTCGTATACTGTCAGAATGTAGGAACACATCCTCTGACCGGAGAGGGATGTATTACTGATAGGTTGATGACCTATAAAGGTCTATACACCGAGGAGCTGGTGTGCATATAAGCGCATATGAGTAATATGATCTCTCAAAGGGAACATACAAGTCCACTACTGGACCAGAAGGCATGAGTTCACTAATGAGGAATTGGGACCAATCAAATTCCATGCATGGTTGTCTTGATTTGGAAGCATGTCAAGAATTGTAGGTATGATATATGTTTTTGGAAAGCATATGATTGATACCAACTCCCAATGAACGAATGATAAACTTAATGATAAAACCCAGAAGAAGATAATCTAAAAGAGTCTAAAATTTTGAGTTTATTCTAAGTCTTCTAACATGTAGGATGTATGGGTATTAGGAATACCCAATGGTGATGTGATCATAAATGATGGTATTAACATGACGCTTCCATTCAAAGGGAGTGATGAAATCGATCTAGATCTTAGTGACTCCTTTAAGCAGAGAAGTAATCCAATCCTAGTCCAAGTGGTGGACATTGATCTGAATACGATTCAGATGCAATGATAAGATTGGATTATGGCTTTGATTTAATCAAGAATTTTTGAGAGGTCCCCAAGTTCTAGATTTGAGATATGATCTTAATATCCAAGTCACTATACGTGGAACGTACAATCACACCGTCCTTATCTCCAAGTATCCATAGAAAAAACAATTATTCTTGAAAAAGTTGAAGAATAATTCAATTGTTGATAATTGATGAATATTAGATTCATCACTGTAAAAATGATTAATTAAGCTCAAATCCCTAAAATTCATGGGCATTTCTTCATTTATTCTGCATAATTAGTATTCATGCATGTATTGATGAGAATTGCATTTTATCACTCATTATTGCATAAAATAAGAAGCCAAAAATCTTATCCAAGATGACCTATAGAATACCCTAACTTCCCTGATTTTTAACTAATCCATGCTAACTCCAAATGACCTGAAACTACCTCCACTGTATACATATCACTAACAAGAATAAATGAAAAATAAAAAATCACTAACCTAAATAAGTGAACCAAAAACCCCAACCCTAGTTCCAGGATTTCTGGACTAAAACCTTGATATCTTCCTTATCCAGTGCCCGATTTGATCCTACTCACTTTTGAACTAATGTACATTCAATTACTTTCAAAACAAGACCAAGTTTAAGTAAATTAGAGCTCATATGTGAAAGTTGGGTTTTGGGCCTCATTTGTACATTTTGTATTTTACATAATTTTGACCTATTATTTTATGTACATAATTGACTCATTTTATTTTATTTCCTTTTCATTTGCTTTCTTTGATAAAATTTTTAATGCGCAAAAATCCAAATCCAAAATGAATTTGAAATCAAAGAAACTAACAAAGTCCAAGTCTTCACTAATAGTCTGTACAAAAATTGTCTTTTTTGTATTTTATTTTATTTCTTATTTTTCTTAATTAATAAAAATATAAAGAAATTCTATTAATGTGTAAATACTTATCTTTGATTTTATCATATTTTTTGTATTTTTAACTGGTTTAAAAATGGCAAAAAATTAGAAAACCCAAAAATCAATGTATTCTATGTACATAAAGTACCCAAAAATATCACTTTGTGCAAGTGACCATGTTTGGTTTTTCATGGAAGTTGTAGATCTCGTAGAGACGATCAATTTCTTGAAGAAAGATTTTCAATCCGAGGTCATTTGATATTTCTTTTTTATTTATCTTTATATTTATTTTTTTGATTTTTCTGGGGCAGATACGTGGCAGCTCCTGGAGTCACCACGTGTCACTCATTTTTTAGATTTTAAAATTTGTTTTATAAAAAAATAAAATAAAATAATTAAAATTAAAAAAATAAAAAATAAAAATAAAAAATAAATGCCACGTGGCAGCATTAGGGCCGCCCGATCTCAACCGATCGGACGGCCCAAAGATCTTCTCCTTCCTCCGTCGTTTCCTTTGCTCCTTTCCTCTTTGGGCGGTGTCGACCACCATGATTTTCACGTACCACTACTCGGATTGTCACACTGCCGCCTTCCTAGTCTGGCCGGTGATGTGCTCCGCGATTCCCTTCCATCTCCGGCTGCTTCTCAATCAGCGATGTCACCCTTCTCGCACCAACATTCCATCTACGGCCATTAACCACCATGCCACACCTCCCTCAATCTCAAGCTTCCTTTCCTAATCTATCCCAATCAGCTCACCCTCAACCTCATCATATCTCCGATCACCCCCTCGATCTCGCATCCTCTCGCCTCCTATTTAACCACCATCACCGCACCCTCATACCCCCATCCACCGATCACACACAGAGGAGGAACTCATGGCGATGACAACACCGTGTAGCCCTTCTCACCGGTGAGATACGAGCCCTGCGTGGCTCGTTGCAGTAGTCTAGCCCCCGCCTGCTGCTTCTGCTCCGGCCATCCTTGCGTCGTCGAGCCAACGACCCTCCGATTCATATCCATTTACTACCCCATCGTCATACTATTCCACCTTCAATCAATTACTAATATCATCTCCGCCACCTTCAATATCCACTTCACCACCGCACATCCATTCATATGTGGTTTGTCATCTGACACACAACCATTTGTCATGAACGGACAGTTGATAAAGGCATATCTAGATCATGATACATTCATGTCCGTAGTTGATTCTATATCTGTGGTATCAGACGATGACTTCTTGACATCTTCTTTGTGTGATACATGAGATGATTGCCCCTTGTATATATCCTTTCATTTTATTCTTTCTTCTTTCGTTTTCATCGTTCACCTCTTTTCCGTGTGTGTGTTCTATACTTAGGATGTATTCTATCCCAAGTATAGGGGAGGTGAATGACTTGAGTTGTTTATATTTGTCTTGTTTCATCACTCTTGTTGTTGCTTATACTTAGGTATCCCTTACCCTACGTAAAGGGGGAGTGATGTTGTTCATACCGTCTTTTTGTGTTTTTATTTTCTTTACTTTTCTTTGGATCTCTCGCTTCTCCTTCAACTTTTTGATATACCTTTTCTATATTGAGGGATATTTTACCCTAAGTATAGGTAGGACAAGTCGAGTCATTGAGTTGTTCATTCTTTTTCCTTGGTTTCCCTGATTGTACAGTCTTCTAAACTTAGATTATTTGATCCTAAGTATAGGGGGATCACCGACTTCAATTTCTTCATTAATTCTTTGAGTCGTTATTGTATAGTATTCTTTTTACTTTTCTATAATTACCATGAGTTATGTCTTCATTTCTAGCTCTTTGATCAATATGAGGACATAGCTCGATCTAAGTATAGGGAGGTGTCGTATATTTGCATATATACTTTAGACATAACTCGTACTTTTACTAATTAAAATGGCTACAAAAATGTGATTGAAAAAAATTATTTTATGTATATTATTTTGTCACATGGTATATAAATGGGATGTATATCAATACATAAAACCTACATGCATAGAAAACTTTGATCACCTTTCATCCTGTAAATAAAATTCTTTATTGTATATAAATTCCTTTTAAAAAAGCACATCTAAACTTGTATATAAAATCCTCTTGTAAAATATTGTATAAGCTTTGTATAGTCCTTGTATGCACTTATATATATTTTACTAACCTTAACATGCGCTTGAAACACTATGGAAGAATAAATTGTATGCTAAACATAGCAAATGTGACTTCCGGCTATCTGAAATATCCTTCTTAGGCCAGGTTATTTCTGAAGAAGGTATATCAGTTGATCCTGTAAACGTTAGTCTGGTGATGAGTTGGGAACGCCCGAAGACTGTCATAGAATACAATCTTTTCTGGGTCTAGTTGGGTATTATAGAAGATTTGTGAAGGACTTTTCACGAATAGCATTGCCAATGACTAGGTTGACTCAGAAGGAAGTCCCATTCATATGGTTGGATGTATGCGAAACTAGTTTTCAGACATTGAAAGAATGCCTAATATCTGCATCTATCCTTACTCTGTCCTCTGGGACTTAAGTGTTTATAGTGTACACTAACGCATCTAAAGGACTTGGGGCAGTTCGTATGCAACATGGCAAGGTAGTTTCTTATGCAACATGATAACTCAGGACACATGAGAGGAACTACCTGACACATGATCTTGAACTAGTTGTTGCAGCCTTCGCTTTAAAGATATAGAGACACTAACTCTATGGTATTACTTTTGAAATATTCACCAATAATAAAATGCTCGAAATATTTATTTAACAAGGAGCTTAATATAAAACAAAGACGATGATTATAATTATTTAAGGATTATGATTACACCATCTCCTACGACCCTGATAAGGAGAATGTCGTAGCAGATGCCCTTAACAGAAGAACTTATTCATCCATGTTGGTGAGTGCTATCCACTTTCGGAGTTTATTATCAATGTTGAGTGAATGGAAACCATTTATCAAAAATGCCCATACTATAACTATTCCTAGTCGATACAAAGCATGGATCAAGGATAGAATAAAGAAAGATAGGAGGATGATCCAGTCTTTAAAGACTTGAGACAATAACTTGAGAAAAATGAGATAGATGGGTTCCATATATAAGATTGGTTACTATATAACCATCACATAGTTTGTGTACCAAACATGCTCTATATTATCTATTCATCCAGAAATTACGAGGATGTATAAGGATCTTTGTTCACACTTTTGATGGCCGGACTGAAGAAGTATGTTGTTGAGTATGTAAATTCATGTTTTACATGTCAGCAGGTAAGGGCATCACACCGAAATCCATCAGGATTATTGCAACTCTCCCTATCCCTGAAGGGAAATGGGAAAGCATTTCCATGGACTTTGTTATTGGATTACCTTAGACTACCGACGGTAAAGATAGTATATGGGTCATAATATATTGTCTAACCAAGGCAGAACATTTTATTCCAATAAGATTATCTTCTACTCTAGACCAGCTTGCTGAGTTATATATTACGCATGTGATCCATCTCCATGGCATCTCAAAGGAGGTAGTTTCTGATCGAGATTCGCGATTCTCTTCACACTACTGGGAGAATATGAAAGTCGTTGGACATGCAAGCCCACGACGATCCATTATGCAATAAACGTTATTGCAAATATCATTTCCTGATATGAAATAAAGAATAACTAATTTGCATAATAGGCCCCTTAGTACAATTAAGGTTATGTACCATGGCCATCTTAATGATCATACAAATGTTAATTCAATTATTAAATCTAAGAGGCTGGTGCTTAGGTGAATATCTAAAGAGTTAGATTGAGGACTCATCAAGCACCGTCAAATGATTATTAAGAGAGGACCTCCAGCATGAGAAGGAGATGGAAATCCTTTATCTAAAGGTTGATATCTGATTGACCTCTTGATGTAGGTCCTCTACATAGGAATAGAGATTCAGAGGTGTCTGATTAGTTAGGTCAAAGAGTTGACTTAACGAGAACGAGATAACCAAAGTCCTATGCCGTATGTTGTCACGATATAGGCACGCATCCTCTGACCGGAGACAGATGTGTTACTATATGTTTGAGTATGTATATTTGGCAGACCAATAGGTTGATGACCTATTCAAGGTCTATACACCGCCATGTTAGTGTGCATGCAAGGGCGTATGAGTAATACAATCTCTCAAAGGGATCATACAGTTTCATTACTGATCCGGAAGACATGAGCTCACTCATGTCTCTTTGGAAGCTTGACTGAATTTGTAGGGTTGGTACATGGTTTTCGAAAGTATACGATCAACACCTAGGTATGATATATGCTTTTTGAAAGTAATGATCGATACCGACTCCCAATGATCGAATGAGAAACTTAATGATAAATCCCTGAAGCAGACAGTGTAAAATTGATCTTATACTTCTGGTTTATTCTGGGTCTTGCAGTATGCAGGATATACATGTATTAGGAATACATGACGGTGATGTGATCATAAATGATTGTATAACCATGATGCTTCCATTCTTAGGGAGTGATGAAACAGGTCTGGATTTTAGTGACTTCTCTCAATAGAGAAGTGATCTGATCTTGGTCTAAATATTGGACATTGATCTTAATGTGATTTAGATGCAATGAGAAGATTAGATATGTGGTCTTGATTTAATCAAGCATCTATGAGAGGTCCGCAAGATCTGGATTTGGGATGTGATCTCAATATCCAAGTCACTATACGTGGAACAATACAATTGCCCCGTCCTTATCTCCAAGTATCCACGGAGAAAGTGCATTATCATTGAAAGAGTTCATGGATAATTTCATTGTTGATATTATAAATCCGATCATTGAGAAAAATGGATAATTAAATGTGATTTAATTATCATGAATAATATGAATTTTATTCATATTATATGGAGAGTTATCTGAGATAATTAAATGTGATTTAATTATCAAAGATGAGAATAATGTGAATGTGATTCATATTATTTGGGCACTTGAAAATAGAGATCCATGATGATTAAATGCGATTTAATTATCATGGATATGAATGATGTGGATATCACTATCCATACTATTCAGATATATTATAAATGTGGTTTATAATATATAAGAGATAGCTTGTAGTAATTTATATTTGTTGATTAATTATTAATGTGAATTAGATACGCATTGAATTATTAATTGAAAATATAATTACATTTTATTTTGGGTTGTGAATGTGATTCACATAATTTCAATGACATGATTGCAATATTCACAATATAATTATGAATTATTTTGTGAAATTATTTACAACAAGTGTTGTTGTAAATCTTGGAGATATAATGAGATAATGAGATCTCATGAGAAATTGAGTAGAAGGATGGTTGTCCCCCCTTTTTAGGGGATGAGATTAGTCTCCTCATTATCTCAGGACTAGTCAAATGATTTGAATTTGAAATTAATTATATTGATTTATCAATATAAATTAATTTAAATTAAATCAATTGTTGATGTGTTTTTTACAAAAACATCATGGCCATTGAAATAAACACAAATCAATCTCACCCATTGATTGTGTGATGTCCATGGAATGGGATCCATGGACTCCCAAAACCCTATATAAGAAGAGGCATCCCTTGCTCATCAAGTTACAACATCAACAACGAATTCTCTCTCTCCCTCTCTCATTCTCTATACGCCAAGCCTCTCTCTCATAGTGGCTGTCCACCATGGAGCCCTTGTAAGAGTCACCATTGTCACAACATCGCCGTTATGCTACCGGATTGCTTGCTCATGGATCTCCATCTCCTTCGGTGCACTTCACTCGTGAAGAAGACGTCGGATCTCGTGTGATGAGATCAGGAGATTCGCTGCTTGGATCATCAACATGGATTGCGAGGAGCATACATCTCATCAACGCACTCGCAAGCGTCTCCTCCATTGGATCGGACTTGAGACCGAAGGTCTCTTCATTTAGAGACTCGATCGCAACCACACTTCAAGAGGTAACCTTAATACCTAATTGTGATTTAGATGAAATGATCTAATAAATATTCTTGGATCATGTGGTTTCATCGAAATATTTTTTTAAATTCTGTTGCCCTGAGCAACTAGTACGATTAGTCGCTCCCGATCACATACGATACGATTCTCATGCTTCTGTGATGCACTTAAGGATTTTCCCATATCCTTCAAATGGCATCAAAGCCTTAGGTTAGAGATTTTAGATACGATCCATAAACCTAATAAGATTTGAGTTCACTAGGGCTTGAGAAAATTTTATCGCATTTCATTTTTGCAAACCTGTTTTGTGAATATTTTCGTCCCTATTTAAAATGATTAAACATGAAACCATCACTGGACAGTGTTTCCCATTAATTAAGGAAACCATGGAATTTGAGTTTGCATGATTTGGAATTCGACAACTCTAGTTATGATCATTTTAATGAAAATATATCCATTATATCGGGGATGGCAAATCATGACGTAATTAAAGAGTTAGTTAATGTTTCGAAACGCCTAAAAATATGTGCTAATCACTCGAGTTCTGTTTTAGATCAAATTAGCAAACTTTTAAAACTGAATTTGCATGATTTACATTTAAAATGAATGAGATATGCTAATTTGAGTAAAAGAGGGTCACTGATGGAAATTGCAATCCTTATCAAGAACCTTGTGATTGTCATTTAAGAAATTAGTGAAATTAATAGTTAATTTTCTGGAATAATTATGGATAAATATTTTTGAAGTATTTGATGATAATTATTTCCTTAAATGACATTGCTTTAACCTATATTTATTAGATATGATCTAGATCTTAAATTGTTTACATCATATACTTTCCAATAAATAAAGTTGCATGAATAGGTTTGGAAATTTATTTAGCAAATTTTCTTATAATCAAAATGGTTTTGATTAATATGGTATAACTTCAATTGAAAAATCGATTATCATATCAAGTACAAAATGATCGATTTTGCATTATCCTTTCCCGAGGCAGATATGGTGTCTAGTCAGGGAGCGTTGGGGTAGCAGGTTGCACCGTGCGCAGTGTGTCCCACTCCCGTCAGTACTGGCCATGATATCGGGTAGGGTTGGTATAATGCTTGAGAAATCATGATGTATTTTTCTAATTATTATAATTCAAAATAATACGTATTTGATATAACACCATATTTCAATTAATAATGAAGAATGCTTGTTGGATAGTAATTGGATCATTGATTTAACGTGATTAGATTAATCATGATCCAATTGAAATTAAAACACTGCAGTAATAGAGTTATAATTCCCTTGAAAGAATTAATTGTAATGAACATAATTCATAATGATTAATTAAATTTGAATATAATATGGAGGATCACATAAGTGACATCCATAGTCTCCCGTCAAGGCAATGGGTTCCGTCATCAGAGATTGTATGTAGGAGACACATGTCCGAAGTGACAACTCCTGCATACAAGCCATTTGGATTGGGCTCTTTACTTCTCGAAAGAGTAAGGATGTATGCGTAGTGACCCCAATATCGGATCCTCATATTATTGGGGTGATATTGGATTGTACATAGCGAGTTGTGTTCTTGTTGGTGGTTGGTTCAATTAATGATAGGTCAACATCACCTTAGGAGTGATGGGCTCGGGTGTTAAAAACCGAATTGGGAAATGCAAGTTGAACTTGCAAGGCATGCTTCTTTTTATCTGAGTTAAAGGTTCTCATATTATTGGGATGTGACAAAAAGAAGGAGATCCCAGATCTTGCTTGAGATATAATGGTAAGTATATCTCTTACATTGAAAGTAATTAAGGGAATGAGCTTTCAATGTTGACAATGTAGGACAACTTTGATATAAAGTTTCTTAAATCAAAGTAAAATATGTATGTGTGTATATATACATATGCAAATTTCTTATTTCAAATAATCCTTCATTAAACCCACTCAATACTATACTTAATAATAACCAGTGAAATATCATGGATGGGATCCATGATCAAGATATTGTACTTGTAGTTGGATACATAATGTATGTGGTTGCAATGTTCAAGTTTCCTCATAATAATGAGGAATAAAAATTAAATTGACAATAAGACAATAACCTAAGGTTTGTGTGTGTCTATGATCTTGATCTCTCATCTAATGTACTTTGGAAGTGACATGTCGATGATGATCGTAGTTGTCAATTAATCCTTATAAAATATATGAAGATATTCTGGCATACATATGTTCTCTTGACATTTAATCATGAATGACATAGTTCACTGCATTATGCAGAATGGTGGTTCATCTATAAGAGATGATGTATTCAAAATGTTTGAGTACCTACCTAAACCAAAAGTCTTTAAGAGTTATGATGTATGTAGATATGACGAGAGTTCTATAATTCTACTTTGTATACTCAAGTCATTCATGAAACTTCATAAATTTTATACTGTATGAATTGAATGAAGAATGTATAAATGTTGAAGTAATCTTGCAATAAAGTCTAAAGTAGACTTCATATACAAATGTTGTATATGAACCCTCAAGGATCCACCTACATAGCCAAGACCATTAAGGTGTAAATGGATCTTCAAAGGAAAGAGGGAACCTGATGAGAAGTCATAGAACTTCAAAGCATGGATCGTAGCCATGAGCTATACACCGAAGAGAAGACATTGCTTGCAATGAGACTTGCTCTTTAGTGACCATGCTCAAACCCATCAAATTTTGCTAATTATAGCTACACGACTTGACTTTGATATCTTCAAAATGGAAGTCAAGATTGCATTCTTCTATGAATACCTCTTCGAGGATATTCATACGAAGTAGCCCCATGGCTTCATGGATGAGGAAAGCAAGGTGTGCAAGCTTAATAAACTCTATCTATGGACTCAAATAAGCTTCTTGTAATTGGAACATAAGATTTGGTGGAATTATAAATGTTATGATTTCAGATAGAATCTTGATGAACCATATGAAGCTTAGCGGGAGTGCCATTGTGTTCATCGTGCTAAATTTAGATGATATTATAGTCATTTGTAATGATATAAGGATAATAATAAGTGTTTTAAAATCTGGTTGTTCCATAACTTGAGATATGATCTCAAGGATACCTCTTGGATCTTAGTTCTGAAGGTGTTCAGAAGCAAAAAAAGAGGGTGTTGGGACCGTCACATTTGTAGTACACCTTAGACATATTCCATTCTTGATAAACCTTAAGGAAGGATTCATTCCCGTAAGATATGGTAGTGACCTATCTAAAGGGATAACACCTTAAAGAGTTGAGGAAGTGAATGCAAGAACTGCTTGCCCTTATGCGTTAGTTACGAGAAGTCGAGTGTAAGCTAGATGTGTACAAAAGTCAGATGTTTGCCATGCAGTGGGAGTAGTAAATGCTACTAATCCTGTTATGGAAACAAAACACTTGATTGTAGTATAACAATATCTTCAAAGAGGACAAGACTTTAGAGATAGTTTTCTTAAGTCTTATCTTCAAAAACTTAAGGCTTTATAGATAATGATCTAAAAGGTCTTAACCACGGATACCTTAAGAGATAGAGATCTCCATTAATAAGGGTATTCTGATAAGTATTATAGAAATATTGGTTATAATGATAATAATTGGTTTGTAGTGTCAAGGACACTATACCTGACAAAATTGAGTACTGGATGTATAAGATGCAACATTCGCAGTGGATGCGAGCACTATTATTGGGATATATGCACGTGACATAAAAGGACTTGGCATAGTCTCTTGAGAACAGAGTGGCTGATCAGCTTACCTAACTATTTTTCTAAATAGCCTATGATTGTCACATGAGTGTGAGTTTAAATATTAGCTCATTGATGGCTCTATGGGCTAGTGGGAGTTTGTTGGACATGCAAAGTCATGCTGAGCCATTATGCAATAAATGTTATTGCAAATATCATTCCCTAATCGGAAATGAAGAATAACTAATTTGCAATAGGCCCCATAGTACAATTAGAGTGATGTACCATGGCCATCTTAATGATCATATAGTTGTTGATTCAATTATTGAATCATAGAGGCTGGTTCTTGGGTGAATATCTAAAGAGTTAGATTGAGGACTCATCAAGCATCGTCAACTGATTATTAAGAGAGGACCTCCAACCTGAGAAGGAGATGGCAATCCTTTCTCTAAAGGCTGGTATCTAACCGATCTCTTGATATAGGTCCTCTACATAGGAATGGACATTCAGAGGTGTCAGATTAGTTAGGTCAAATAGTTGACCTAACAAGATCGAGATAACCAAAGTCTTATGTTGTATGTTGTCACAATATAGGCACGCATCCTCTGACCAGCGGCATATGTGTTACTATATGTTTGAGTATGTACATTTGGCAGACCAATAGGTTGATGACCTAACCAAGGTCTACATAATGGCACGATGGTGTGCATGAAAGGACATATGAGTTATATGATCTCTCAAAGGGATCATACAAGTTCATTACTGAACCGAAAGACATGACCTCACTCATGAGATATTGGGAAGAATCAAATTCTGCACGCGGTCGTCTCACTTTGGAAGCTTGACTGAACTTGTAGGGTTTGATATATGCTTTTGGAAAGTATATATCAACCTCTAGGTATGATATATGATTTTGAAATGTATATGATCGATACTGACTCCCAATGTTCGAATGAGAAACTTAATGATAAATCCCTGAAGTAGACAGTGTAAAGTTGATCTTATACTTCTGGTTTATTCTGAGTCTTCCAGTATGTAGGATGTACATGTATTAGGAATACCTATGGGTGATGTGATCATAAACGATTTTATAACCATGACGCTTCCATTCCTAGGGAGTGATAAAATGATTATGGATTTTAGTGACTCCTCTCAGTGGAGAAGTGATACAATCTTGGTCCAAATATTGGACATTGATCTGAGTGCGATTAAGATGTAATGAGAAGATTAGATTAAGTTTGTTATAATTGTAAATCCTTGAACTAGGTCCCTCTCAGATCATATATCATAAGACTCGTCTAGTCAAGAGGAAACCAAGGAATTTGTTTAATTTGAATCGAACTTCATTTCAAATTATTATAATTTTCGGAAGAAAGAGAAGTAAGGATACTTAAGATGTCATTAACTCTTAATGGCCATCACTAAGACTAATTGAACACGATTAAAGAAACTAATTATAGATTGAGGACCGTTAACGACTATTAGCGAACACTAATTAAAGATCAGTAAAAGTTAAATATGATTGCGAAAGTTAAATCATGATTAGTGAAAGTTAATCATAATTAACACTAATTAAGCATCATTGGAGATTCTAGTAGCTTCTGGAAGGTTCTAACTTAAGCCTTAAGTTTCAGATAAGATTTGGTCAAAATCATGGGCCAAAATCATAGGCCGCTAGTCGAGGTTAAGGGTAAACCTTGGTTTACTAAGTACGGTTAGCGATTTACTGAAGCCTATAAACATCCCGCCCACCTATTCATTCTCTAATAATTCCCACTACCACCACTATTCCAAGGGCTAGGGTCCAGAGGTCATGAGGAAGAGAGGGAGGCATGGAAGGAGTGCTAATGAAGCGCTGTCAGAAGAACGAAGAGGAGGGCAGTACGATCCTCTCCTAGTTGGCTTAGTAAGTAAGTTCTAACTTTAACTAGGTTTTCTATTCATTTTCCCCATTTGGTTTTCAATTCATCTTCCTTTCCAATTCATTTTCTATTATGGTTCGAGGAGGAATCTATGTAGCACCCTACTTAGGTGCGGGCGGCTATACATGTTAGTGAACCCTGTGATTTATCCCACCTTCACTCACCTAAGATGCATAGTGTCCACCGATTCTATTTTACTTATACTTCTATTGTATTCTTTCGATTTTACTTTTATAGTTGTTTTGATGGATAAATCTATATAACATCGTACTTAGGTGCGGGCCGCTATGCATGTCAATGAACCATGTGATTCATCATAATCTTCACTCACCTAAGACGTGTGGTGTCTACCGATTCTCCATCGCTTGTAGTTCGATTACAATCTTTCATTTTCGTTGTTGTTTTGATCTTGATGATTTTATAAAGGAAATTATTTTCATTTTTCTTTTGAAATATGTCCAGATATAAGGGGAAACTGTGTCGAAATTTTCATATAAATGTGTCCATATATAAGGGGAAAGTTTGCCGAAATTTTCTTAGAAATATTACCCTGTATATGTGGAAGTTCTTGTGAAATTACGAGAGAAAATATGTTCTTCACGTTCTCCATGTTCTTCGTTCGTTCTTCTCTTTCTTGGTGTTCTTCGTTCGTTCTTCATGTTCTAGGTACGTTCTTAGTGTTCTTGATATGAAAGTGAAATTTGATTGTTTCAGAAGCTGTAAATCACCCTTCCTAAAAATGAATCACGATAAAGCACTACATATACGAGAGAGAGCTCTATTTGGTAACGAAATCTTACCTTTTGCTATCGGATTTTCATACAAGATTATTGAATATCTTGATTTTATGTTATTTCCTAAGAAGAACCCTAATTAGGTTATTTTTAAGAAAATATGAAAAGTTGCTTTGTGATCCCCACTAAAATAATGGCTAAGAATTGAATTGATGCAGTGGCTTGGAAAGTTAGGGTTTGGGAGTTAAAATAAATATAAATATGAGTATATATACATAGGAGTTAATTATATGTAAGTTTATACTCAATGTTGATGAATATTCAAATCGAAGGAAGTAACCAGAGGGGACGATCAACTACTGCCTCCTTTCTTACGCAAACTGTCCCTTCTGGTCAAAATGGACAGTCCTTAGACCGTCCCCTATAACACCGTCTCATTTGACCATAAGGGATGCTAAATATGAACGTCCCTTTTCTGAAGTCATTTGGGATGGTTCCAACCCTTCTGCTACGAACAATAGGGACGGTGATGACCCTCTCTTCCTGACCGTCCCCGATGACCCTATAATGCGATAGTTTAAACTGTCCCATCCAAAGCTAGAGGAGACGGTCAAGACCATCCCCTCTGTCCAACCAACTGTTGGGACGGGCACAGACTTGCAAGAGGGATTGTTTAAATCACCCCTCCTGTCTTCGACGCCCAAAGCTAGTAGCAGGGAGTTGCATTGACTTAAAGGGGACAGTTGTGACTTTCCCTTCCAATCATTACAGAGGACGGGCATGACCGTCCCCTCTGTATAAATCGCTTTTGGTGATGCCCACAGAATCACATTAGTCATCGAGGCTCATAATGAGAGACAATGAGCTGCTGGGATACATAGAAGATAGTTTAAGCCATCCCTTCCAAGTATCAGTGGGGACGATCGTGATCGTCCCCTCTGCTGAAACAATTTTTGGGGATGCCCACAGAATCGCATAGGGGACGGTCTAAACCGTCCCCTTTAGTCGTCAAGGCCCATGATGAGAGACAACTTGCTGCTGGGATACAGAGGAGACAGTTTAAATTGTCCCTTCCAATTATTAGCGGGGACAATTGCGGTCGTCCCCTCTACTGAAACCGTTTTTAGGGATGCCCATAGAATCACATAGGGGATGGTCTAGACTGTCCCCTTTAGTCTTCGAGGCCCCTTATAAGAGACAACGAGTTGTTTGGTTACAGAAGGGTGTTGGACATGCGAGTCCACGACGAGCCATTTTGCAATAAATGTTATTGCAAATATCATTCCCTGATCTGAAATGAAGAATAACTATTTTGTATAATAGGTCCCTTATTACAATTAGGGTTATGTACCATGGCCATCTTAATGATCATACAACTGTTGATTCAATAATTGAATCATAGAGGCTGGTGCTTGGATGAATGTCTAAAGAGTTAGATTGAGGACTCATTGAGCACCGTCAAATGATTATTAAGAGATGACCTCCAACCTGAGAAGGAGATGTCAATGCTTTCTCTGAAGGTTGATATCTAACCAAACTCTTGATGCAGATCCTCTGCATAGGAATAGAGATTCAGAGGTGTTAGATAAGTTAGGTCAAAGAGTTGACTTAACGAGATCGAGATAACCAAAGTCCTACATCGTATGCTGTCGCGATATAGGCACACATCCTCTGACCGGAGACAGATGTGTTACTATATGTCTGAGTATGTACATTTTGTAGACCAATAGGTTGATGACCTAACCAAGGTCTATATACTGGCGAGCTGTTGTGCATATAAGGGCATATGAGTAATATGATCTCTCAAAGGGATCATACAGGTTCACTTCTGAACCGGAAGGTATGAGCTCACTCATGAGATATTGGGATCGATAAATTCCATGCATGGTCATCTTGCTTATGAAGCTTGATAGAATTTATAGGTATGATATATGCTTTTGGAAAGCATATGATCAATACAAAATCCCAATGATCAAATGAGAACCTTAATGATAAAACCTTGAGGGTGACAATCTAAAAGAGATCTATAACTTCGGGTTTATTCGAAGGTCTTCCAGTATGCATGATGTATAGGTATTGGGAATACCTGAGAGTGATGTGATCATAAACGATTGTATAACCATGATGCTTCCATTCCGAGGGTGTGATGAAACAGGTTTGGATTTTAGTGACTCCTCTCAGTAGAGAAGTAACTTGATCTTAGTCCAAGTGTTGGACATTGATCCAAATGAGATTCAGATGCAATGAGAAGATTATGTTTACAGACTTGATTTAATCAAGCATCTATGGGAGGTCCGTGAGATCTGGATTTGAGATATGATCTCAATATCCAAGTCACTATACGTGGAACAATACAATCGCCCTGTCCTTATCTCCAAGTACCTACGGAGAATACGCATTACTCTTGAAAGTGTTCATGAATAATTCCATTGTTGAAAGCATAGAGAAATAGACAATTAAATGTGATTTAATTATCATGAATAATGTGAATTTGATTCACATTATTAGAGAATGAGAATGGTTATCCAATATAATTAAATGTGATTTAATTATTGTGGATAAGTGTAATATGGATAAGAGTATCCATATTATTTATAATACATTATAAATATGATTTATAATATATTAGAGAGAGTTTGCTATGATTTATATTTGTTGGTTAATTATTGATGTGAATTGGATTCACATTGGATAATTAATTGAAAATATAAATCACCTTTTATTTTGGGTTGTGAATTTGATTAAAAAATTTCCAATGGTAAGATTGCAATATTCACAAAAAAATTATTAATTATTTTTGGTGAATAATTTGCAACAATTGTTTGCAAAATATGGAGATAATTAAGGGATAATGGAGATTACATGTAATATCCACTCCCCTTGATTATAGGGGTGACGACCACCAATTCCAACACGGAAAGGATGGCCGATCACTCTATTTCTGAGAGGAAGTCTCCTTTCCATTATCTCCATGATCAATTGATTTAATTTATGAAATTAAATTATATTAATTTATCAATATATATTTAATATAAATTAAATTAATTGTTGTTGTGTTTTTACAACAAAATCTTGGCCATTGAAAGAAACACAAATCAATCTCATCCATTGATTTTTGTGTAGTCCGTGGATCCCCAAAATACTATATAAGAAGAGGCACCCCATGCTCTTCAAAGTTACAACAAACTGTGCAACAACTCTCTCCTCTCTCTCATTCTCACGTGCCCTCTTCCTCCTCTCTCTTTAGGCGGCCGTCCACCCTAACCCTAGAAGGAAGAAAGCCCTCATCATTGCCTTGCCATTGTGCTGTCACTTAGATGACTCTTGGTACTTCATCTTCTTTGGTGCATCTCGCTTGCGAAGAAGACATACGATCTCGTGCAACGAGATAAGAAGTTCCCTTACTAGGACAACTACTTGGATTGCGAGATCCCCGTGACTCATTGCCGCGCTTGCAAGCGTCTCCTCCGAAGGTCGGACTTGAGAAAGGAGGCTTCTTCTCTTAGAAGCTCGATCGCAAACACACTACAACAGGTATTCATATATCTACTATGTGGTTAGATGAAACGATTCATAAATGGTTTATAGATCATGTGGTTTCGTCGTTTAAAGAATTTTTTAAATTCCGATGCACCGAGCCACTAGTATGACTAGTCCCTCTTGATCGTATATGATATGATCACCACGCTTCTGTGATGAGCTTAAGGATCCTTTCGTATCCTTCAAAGGGACGGTTACATATTACAAGAGAAGACAGTTACAACTGTCCCCTATACGCTCTGAAAGCAAAAAAAATATTTTTGATTGGTTTTAAGCTCATGCTCATGCTGCAAAACCACGTAGATAATAAAACACATTAAAAAGACATCAAAATTCTCACTAAACACTTAACACCAAAACGGTGTACCAGTTCTACATACTTTAAATTACAACAACTTAACTGTTCAAGATAACAACAACAACAACAACAAAGCCTTTTCCCACAATTAAGTAGGGTCGGCTACATGGATTCTTTGCCTCCATTCAGATCTATCTTGGGTCAATCTCGGACTTATATCAAAAAAACTAAGATCCCTTCGTATAGTCTCTTTCCAACACTTCTTGGGCCGTCCTCGCCCTCTCTTAGCCGGCTCAACATCCCACCACTCGCATCTCCTAACCGGTGCATCAGTTGACCTTCTTTACAAATGACCAAACCATCTTAAACGGTTTTCTCGCATCTTATCCTCGATCGGAGCAACACCAACTTTCTTTCTGATTGTATAATTCCGAATCCGATCTTTACGTGTATGTCCACACATCCATCTTAGCATTTTCATTTCTGCTACAGCCATTCTCTGCACATGTCTATGGTTCACAGCCCAACATTCAGAACCATAAAGCATAGCAGGTCTCACGGCTGCTTTTAAACATGGATTAACTGTTCAAGATACAACTAGTAAAATATAATATACGTATTCTACATCTAACGTAATCTACCCCGATTCCTCACTTTCATCGCTCTCTTCTTCACTTCCTCATCATCACTGAGTTGTGTTGGGTCTACTGATTGCTCGGCCTGAAGGCAGGTAATGTATGCCATGATATTCGCCATGTCCGTACACATCTTAGTCATCTCCTCATCTTGTGTGAACATCTTTGCCTAGATGTTGCATCCCCTCTCCATCTCCCTCTCCCTCTGGCTCCCTTGCGATGAGGTTCGAGATCCACTTGCACCACCCATTCCGTACCATGTACGGATCGTTTCTCTACGTCCTCCGCAACGTATATGTCCACTATGTTCTGGACCTGTGGCTTGGAGGAAGGCTTCGACAGATAAAGGGAGTGTGCTTATCCCCGTGCTATCTAGTAAGGTGGTGGTGGAGAGCCTAATCATTTCTTTCTGCATGCATGGATACATATATTATTTAAAAAATAATATAAGACATTCTCGAGATTAACAATATAATTTACATACATGAATTGGTGCGTAGGCGTCATCAACCCGCTGCACTTCTCCTCCTACATCTCTGCTCTTTAATCATGCAAAAACCTCTATTCAGGTCATTTATCTATCGTTATCCCTCAACTAAAAAACATAAATAAAATATTTTTTTAAATTAGCTTCCAAAATTAGTCCCATAATTAAGTTTGTCTATGCTTACAAAGTCATCCTTCAACTGGTTTGTATTCTTTCTCCCCATCTTGTGGGTGGACCTAAAACCTTTGGAGCGGTTCAAAGTATTTTTTGTAGATATCGCCTATTATTAACCAAAGTTAGTACAATCATAAAACATGTAAATAGGAAAAAATTTACATACCTCGAATTCCTCACTGGACCAAAAATTGATTAAGTCCCTCCACTGATCTGCTCTAACACCTGGTGGGACATTCTGCACAAGCTGCTCATATGGAATCTGGGGGTTGTAATACTAAATAGAGGGAAAAAATATCGCAAGTATTCATCTTTTCTTGTAAGTATATATACAGGTGTTGTTACCTTTGCCTTTATGTGTCCCTTATATTGACGCAACATCTGAGCTGCAAGAGAAAGAATCTGGGCATCAACGTTGGCATTTTGTTCCCATGTAAAAAAAACCTAGTCTAAGATGAATAAAATAGTTGAGTATATTAAAATAATACAAATAATAATTCAATTGCAGAATACCTCCAAATCAGATAGTAAGGTATCCTTGACATCATAAGGAAGCTGCCAAATGTCATGCGTTGTGATGGGGACACGTGCACGGCCAACCTAGCCAAGGTAGCTCTGCAACTCCGTGGAGTTCTCTCCCACTGCATCTCCTCCAATGATACAGACATGTAATGTCTATCTGGGTGCAAGACGATCCAAGAACCTACACTAAGACGGTCCCCGTCGTCTCTGAGATCCGCCACTGTCTGATCAGAAGATCCTCACTGTGGTTGCTGAGCAGGTTTGAGAACTTCCCGAGTATGCATGGGTCTCGGAGCCATATATGCGTATAAATAGAATATAATTTAGAAAATACATTTATATCGATTATATATATCATATTATTTGAATATAAAACAAAGAAATAACATTACCTCACGTTGCTAGTAGCAATGTCTTTGTCTACTACATAATGAAAAAATCATTTGAAATATTCTGGTATGCAACATCATTATCAATGCATCTTCCTCTTCATTAACATCAAAGAAGTCTCTCGGTATTGTCCTAACAGGTATAATCCACCCACTAACAGAGTTACCCGGTACATAAAAGACATGTTCTACCTAACTAGCAAGCGCATACGGCTCATTTGTTTGCAACCGACATGTTTTCTTTAAAGAGGAACTCCATTTTTATCTTGTAACATGCTCCAACATGACCCACATTGAACCAAATGCAATGAAATAGAACATACCTTCCATCATGTGTAAACCGATTTCTAGTATATCAATAATTTCATCATAGTATTCATCAATTTCATATGAAAGTTTAGCCTTCACTATCACTCCAGAAAATTGTGTTTCTTTATTCTCATCAATTGATTTTTTTGAAATCTGAATCTATTAACGATATAGCCAGAATGTGACATTACTATTGAGAATGGACTCCGTTGGATCATATCAAGATTCATGCTCCACCGTTCATCTTTGGTAAATTTTAACAGTTCAATACTATCCATAAACTATTTAACAAAGTCCGATTTCTTAGTACTTGTTGAATGAAACTCTTCAAAGAAATAATCAACTTTATCTAATTGCAGTAAGATATAATAATGAATAAGGTCTCTTTCATCATCTGAAATACATCGACAGATACTCTTTAGAATAGCTCGTCCATTTTGTTGAAATATCCAAAGCTTGTTTGGATCTTCAGTCCACAACTTGCCATCATTATTTCGTTCGAACTGATCGAATCTGATACTCTTACCATCATCTATACACATGTCACAAAATGTAATACATTCCTCACATAAATACCCCTCAGCAATGCAACCTTCGAGTGCAGCTTTATTAAACATCATATTTTTTAATTTCCTTAAATATCGTTCAATTGGATACATCCATCGATACTGTATAAGACAACATATTCAGCTAGTAAAATGAACAATTATATGCATCATTATATCAAAAAAAGTAGGAGGAAAGACCTACTCCATCTTACATAAAGTAATAAAAATATCTGTCTCTAATCGGAACAACACTTCAGGATCTAAACTCTTCGAACACAAGACTCTAAAAAAATGGTCGACTTCGATTAGTGACTGCATAACATGAGGATCTACAACTCTCCTGATGGCTAAAGGAAAATAAACTTGCATTAATGCGTGGCAATTATGACTTTTTAATGATGATATCTTCCTTTCTGTCAGATTTATTGATTTGCTTATTTGTGACGAAAATCCATCCGATACTCTAACTGATTTAATAAAATTGAGTATTTTATCTTTGTCATCACTGGATAATGTATAAATCACTTCAGGAATTGTTACTCTAGAATAATTATCTGACTCTGTTGGATGTAGCTCGGGTTGGATACCCAACTGTATCAGATCACGTCTAGCTCGCAAACTATCTTTCGTAGTACTAGAAAGATTTAAAATTCCAAAAGTATTTTCCATAACATTCTTCTTTATATGCATCATATAAGTTTTGATGGATCTGTAAAGTATGCCAATAGGATAGTTCTCGAAAAAATATATGTTGTTTCTGCCATCCATCGGATAACTTCCTCTTAAATAATCGACCTAGAGAGAATTACCTAACTTTTCTTGTTACTTCCACACTGTGTTACCCGATCGCCGATTCAAACTTATTCGACATTCAAACGATTACCCGTCAAACTTGTAATTATTTTCATTTTTCATCCATCTATGATTCATAGGTAAGAAACGATGGTGGCCTAAATAATAATTTTCATACTCACAGTTAGTCATGTCGATTGTGTTTATCCATGTAAATTGGACATGCGAGTTTACCTTTCGTACTCCAATACGACAAATTAGTGTACGCGAGAAAATCATTAATTGTCCATAATAAAGAAGCACGCATTGTAAAGAACTCTTTCTTTACCGCATCATACGTCTTCACTCCAGAATTCCACAAAATCTTAAGTTCATCAATCAAAGATTGCATATACATGTCTATTGCATTACGGGTCCTTTTGGACCGGGTATCAATAAAGACATCATCACAAAAGAAAATGCCATCGACATCCAGGGTCGAAGATTATTTGACAAGTATTACAAACCAAATAGAGTAACTCGTACTCATATTTTCTAATAGATTAAAGCTGTCGGAAGCGAGACCTAATATTTCTTACTTCTTCAGAGAACGATGGATATCTTTCATCAAATTTCATCCACTCCTCGGTATCTGACGGATATCGCATAACACCGGTTATATCCTTCTTTTTGATATTAATGTGCCATATCATTATTCTAGTCGTTCTTTCATATGAATATAATCGTTGTAATAAGGGAATCAAAGGAAAGAACCATAAAATCTTCTCTTTTTTCTTTGAATCATGACTCGCATTCTTTATCTGTTAGCTTTGCAGTCAGGACATGTATCTAAATTTAAATATTCCTTCCAATATAAAATGCAGTCATTTGGACATGCATAAATTTTCTCATAATTTAGTCCAAGAAAGCGGAATCTTGACTTAGCGTCCTTCCAATCTTTTGGAAAATTTTCAGGTTTATTTAGTAATGTCCTAATTAACTGCAACACATCTGTCATCATAACCGTTGTACAACGATTCTTCACTTTTAACTTAAACAACTCAAAAAAAATGTAAATGAGACATTTTGATTCCTGGGTATATAGGATTTTCTACATCTTTTATCTTTTCATGTAAAGTATCCTGAAGTGACTCGATCCTTTCATCAATGTTATGCCCTCCAATATTGTCTAACATCTCAAACATACCACTACGACCATCTGTTCCAGACATATCTCTTTCATTATCAATTGAGGCACAACTGACTTCTGCAAATATTAATCCTTCACCATGATACGCCCAATTCATATAGTGAAATCAAAAATCATTTAATATCAGATGCTTGTAAACTACATTTTGATTGTGACTCAGAATGTTCCTGCATTTAATGCAAGGATAATGGATCATATCTCCTTCTCCTCCTACAATATGCTAGAGTGACTCAGACCGAAATGCCCAGTCTAGGAATCTGATAACACCTTTGTTATATATCTGATAATCATCAAACCTTTTGTTCACACAACTTTTATCCATTTTCTAAAGGTAAAGATCTAAAGATAAAAACAAGTTTAATAAATCGTATGAATCTCTTGTATGCTATCTTTCCTATACTCTAATCATTTTAGTAATATTCTCTAAGCATTATGTATAACATTAATTAGGATTATAACTTTTTCCATTACAAATGTTCATCATAAGTATAACAACTACACCAATTATAACTTCAAAAACATTATTAGTATAAAAGTTTTAATTACAACATCATTTGAAATCTTTTAATTACATCATTTGAAATCTTTTAATTACAACTAAACATTTTGACTACAGATAAAAATAATGATAAAGATTAATCATAAAGACTAAACTATCAGTTTAAAAATAAAACATAGTTAAAAACAAGTATATTTCAAACAATAATGTATTAGAAATGAAAAAAAGTTGGAAAGAACACACAACCGAAGAAGAGAACATCGGGTTCCGTCAACTGAGATCGAGGAATGTGCCGGCGGCATCAATGAAGGCTTCAAAGGGGAGGAGGAGCTCGGGCAACGACAAAAGAAGAGGAGGAGTGCAGGTGACGAGGGCATAGGGTTATGAGTAGAGGAATGAGGATAGGACTCGACCAAGGGGATATAAGACCATCGAGGATAGTCATTTGACTGTCCCCTTTAATAATGATTAGGGATGGTTGTAAGTGAACCATCACCTTTGGGTACAGATATTTTTCACGTCCCGCTAGTATAGACACATCGGGGATGGTCATCCAACCGTCCCTTCTGCGTATATATAAGGGATGGTCGAAACAATCTCTTCTGAGTTATTTTTGCGACATCAACAGTAAAATATAACAGGAGGTTAAGATCGTCCCCTACAGTCCCCATGGACAAAAGAAACAAGCAGAAGTGTACTAGTAAGGGACAGTTATATAACCATCGGTAAAGAGTCCATCATCAGGGACGATCAACAAAGACTATCCCTTGTACATAACAGAAGAGACGGTGACGGCACAACCGTCTCCTCCGATTACATCGGGGATGGTTGTTAGTTGACAACCACCATTTAGCATCCCAAAAGGCCCAACAGTTTGTAGTGGGAGGAATTACATCATGGAAATTGATGTGTATTGAAATGGATCCTGAAAATGACTGTGTGTTACGTTAGGAATGACTGGGAGTAGAAGTACATGTCGGGCATGCACCCTGTAAGTTTGTCTGAAGAACATCCGTATTGGCAAGTCATACCTAGGGGGTACACGATTGCCCTGTTATGATAAGTGTGCACGAAATGAATGGTTTGCAAGGCAGTTTGACTGACTGAAGATGTAGTTGTGCCATGTGGAGGCACATGTGGTTGGATAGTGGTTGGGTCACGATACCATGTATTTAAAGCCTCTAGTATATGTAAATTAAAGGTTAGTCTGTAGTTTTAAATCTATTGGGTCCTCGAGGAGGGTGTGCTTCTTTGTTTGTTAAGTTGAGGGTTTGAAAACCTGGATAATAAAAGAAAATGAAATTGTCAGGGTACTATTGGATGATTGGCTGATGCGACGTATGGCCGCATAAGCTCACCAGATCAACACAATCTCCAATCCCTAAGTGTCTACATCTTCGAAATCCATGAGCGGTGGGGTGTCCCCTGGACTAATCTCTGACATGGAATATAAGGAATAGGACTTAAAACATTCTATTATAATAAGTTTTCTACGTTACACTACTTGTTTACTTTTATCTTCTCCATTACTTAGTACTCACTAATCTTCATCCTATGAATTATGAAAACCCAACAGGTATCAATGAGCCATTGCAAGGACTTTAACAATCCAGTCAGCTAACAATAGTAGCCATCTAGCCAGCCACAATAGCATCACTCTTTAAGGTAGTTGATAATATTTTTGTGTATTTCCTTTCCAACTGATGTACATGTAAATAGTTATAGTAGGACAATGTATCATGTAAACTTTATTTTGTGAATGGAAGAGTATTGAAATACTTATTTCTTAATACTTTTAATTGTAGTCTATTTCTGAATGTTAGTTGTGACTGCTGAATAAATTATTGTTGATTAACTAGATCAGGATATGGGAGTATCCGATGACTCGGAATTGGGGTCTTAACCATCTCTCTTAGATGAGCATCACTATATAAGTGAGGAAACATTCCACGACTATTGATTTAGTCTTTGAGGATAATGCACGTTATATAAACCTACTGGGTAAAATTCTTTATGTCACTATTACGGGGCCAGATATATCATATGTTGTGAGCAAAGCTAACTAGAACATGGAGAGATGTACTTTTGATCCTTCGTTACTTTAAGGAATCTCTCGGATGTGGACTCTTATATTGGGTCATTGGTCACACTGATGTCTTTGTCTACACATATGCTGACTATGCTAGTTCACCTGAGGATTGTCTATCCACTACAGGTTACTCCATGCTCGTTGGGGGAAATTTTTTTATTTGGCAAAGCAAGAAGTAGATTGTAGTCTCTAGATAAAATATAAAAGCAGAATAGATGGCAATGTCCCAAGCCACAGTTGAGATCACATGGCTTGTCTCTTTCCTATAGGAACTTGGACTTTTAGTTGTTACTCTAATTCCTTTTATTGTGAAAAAAGTTCTGCCACGTATGTTGCCACAAATCTTGTTTTTCATGAGAGAACCAAACACATTAGGTTGATTATCACTTCATTCATGATGCAATGCGAGGAGGAAAGATCGCTACTCCACACATCTCCACTGAACTTTAGCTTGCATACATCTTCATAAGTGCACTATCGAAGAAGTGATTCTCATGTTTGATTATCATGTTGGGCATGATTGACAGATATGCTCCAACTTGAGGGGGTGTTAGAGTTTTCGTTATTTCTATTTTGTTTGAGTCTTGTAACCTTTTGGGATCATTCATATACTTTTTCTATATTTGATCTCTAGGGTTTCTCTCTATATAAGAGACCCTAGACTCATGGATTAAAACAACGATTCACACTCTTCTCCACAATTATTTTTGTAACTAATTTGTAATAATTATTTTTGCGGCGGTTCCTATTTGGGATCTTGAGCGTGTTCCCAAACTTGGACTTTGGACATGCTTTGACCCCATCTGGGTGGTTGAAGTTCATGTTGTTTGTTGTGATTGTGTGCCTCTCGTTTGTTGTCATTGTGTGCTGCTAGGGTTGTTTGTGCTTATACGATTGATCACGCATTCACTTTTTATAAGATGCATTTAGACAAATCTTTACTTAGACAAAACTAAATTGTTGATCATTGGTAATAAAAAGATCATGTTCAAGTATGATTCATCCGATATGCAAACCATGTTCACCTGGGATTTTTGGATCATATACAAGACCTCAACCAAGTCTCTAATGCCACTTGAAGGTTATGTAAAAAACCTTAAGAGCATCATGGAAGCGTGAAGATCACATCATATGCGATTGGTAGCGACTAGTCGTACCAGTTGCTCGGAGTAGAGGAATTTTTAAAATTTAAAGCGATGAAATCATATGATATGAGAAGACTTCTCAAATTGTTTCATCTAGACCAAAAATAAGATATAGGAATACCTCTTGAAGCATGATTGCGATCAAAGTCTCTAAATCAAGAGACCGCCTGTAACTTGCATCACATGTAGATTATATTTTAATAGTTATGTATGGCATCCCACATGGAGATCGTGAAGAATCAACATGAGTCTTCTTCTTTAGCATACATCAGTGTTTATCACTTGCATTAGCTTTCTTGAATCTCTCTCCTTTTGTTTTACTCACATACAATTGAATGCTAGAATCGAATTAAGCAATAGATGTGATTGCGCTCCACTCAAATACAAGTGCTAACTATCTTAAAATGAAGAATTCTAAACATACTGATGCTAATTAAAAAATACAATAATAACTAACATCATCATCTGTGGGAGAGCAATCCCATCATCGTGTACATGTACTCTTCAAACCAAGAGAGGCATACTCCTACTCCTGTAATGTTTAGATTCTAAATCCCTATATCTACATCCTAGATTTGCATAGACCGACTCTTTATTTTGTGAACCGAATACACTTGCTTCCGACCATACAAATATACTTGTGTGAAAGTCCTTATAATTTCTCATGATTATGTTATTGAAACTCTTCGTTAGATAGATGGATCATTAATTGAGAAGTTATATACTTGAGCAGAATTATTTTAGGAAACACAATATAATATATGCTTAACAACTAATTGAAAAATCACTAACTAAAATAAAAAAGATAATTGATCAAACCTTTATGATCTTTATCGTGTTGAGTTGGTGACTTTTGATCGCCTTGCATCTTATTCATTGTTTGAGTTTTTTTGTGCACTTGCATGTTTCACACCTCGATTATTTTCCATTCACATTTCCTCTTCGAAGATGTCAACATATCAATCTCCATACATGGACTTCATGGGTCATGTCCCATCAAATACATACTTATCGCCTCCATTCTCTTTTCCATCCATGTACCCCAATCGACTCTAGTTGACTCTTTCTTGAGGTCAATTCCATTCCACTCACATTACAAGATCGGAACTACGAACAATATATTCACTTCTTCACATGTCCCATCCCCTCCAACCTATTCCAATCACTATTCTCCCCCTTAGGGACTAGTATATATGATATCCACAGACAACTCTTCTTGAACTTCCATATTTTACGGATGTTGGGAGAGGTCACATTCACACTCCATTATCTCAGACTATGAACCTAAGACAATTTATAGTCGACAAGCATACAAAAATCTTCTAGACTTTAATCGACCTTAGTGATCAATCCTACCCTGATTAGCCTTCATCAAGCCCATTCAACCTGGAGCCTTCATTTTTTGGGGACTGGATCTAGGACTTCGTTCCATAGTACCCCTTCTTTTGTCATTGCAAAGCGAGGTTTTGGCCAATGTCTGCCACATGGTTGCTTATCCAGATCGTGAGATCCATCGTAATGGGACCTAATTATTTTCCCAAATTCTACTCCGATCCAATGTCCAAATGAGACGAATGAGCACTTTATCTTATAGTCTTCCAAACCTTTTCAACACGTCCAAGAACACCAAAATCTGAGTTTGAAAGCTCAAGTTATAACCATTTTAGTGAGACTGGGTCAGTCTCCATTTTAGATCTGAACCAAGATCCGAGTCTAGATTCGTACCGCATAAAAGCAACTTTTACTTGCCTCTAAGTCCTAACCCTTAGAGCAGCCACCTCTTACTCCCTCACCTCACCGGAGCACTATCGAAGCTCGCTGGAGTTCATCCGATCGACAATCTGAAGCCACCACTGCATGAAGGAGATCAAGGTGATCCTCATGTATGGGTGATCATCATCAACAATGTCCCGTATGTGTCCCGTATGTGCTGAGGTATTGATGAGGTCAGTTTGAGGTAATGATGTTCAACCCTCCTTGCTGCTGGTTTCCATGCTATTTGATTGACCTTTGTGCTTCAATATTTATAGAGTTGTAGATCCTTTTGTGCCATACTTTCTTGTGATCCTTTGTGCACCGTATCATATCGCCTATTGCCTATATGTGCTTGAATGCAGAGTGGATATACATTAGGATCTGGGGATGCATTAAACAATGATATATTTCAATATTGGTGTTATTTATATGGCATAAGTTGGTTCTTTCTTGCATTTCTCTCTGCTCACTGCGCTTAGTAGCATAGTTGAAAAGTTATGCTTAGGTGGAATGTTTAATTTTTATTTCCTTTCATAAGTCCTTATTTTATTATGAATCCAAGGAACTTATTCTCAGATACTGTACATTCACATATGTAGACTTTCAGTGGCACGAAGATGATGTGAATGGAGAGGTTTTCCAGATTTTTAGGAAGTTAATTTCTTTGTTTTCGTTTCCCGTTTAGAATAGCATGGTGAATATCATGATCCAAAACCAATGAAATTTCCTTGAGATATTCTATTGCTATGTAAAACAACCTTAGACAACTCAGATTAAAACTCTAACGGTTCTTTCTCATGTTCGAACTTTGCACAACCATAGATCACATAATATCGCAATTCTGTGTTATGAATCGGCTATAGATGGAGTCTCAAAACTCACATGTCATTTTCGACTCTATGAATTGGTGTATTTGTAACTTTCATTTAGTTAAGCACGTAAGCTTGTTGTGTCTGGAAAGGAATACTACGATACTTTTTAACGTGGATATGTATTGAATCCAATAGAGATTATTCATTATTTGTATCCATGCATATAGTTTGGATTAATGCCATTTCCAACCAGTATTAGAGTTGTTCCATGTTTAGGAGAATTTTTTCTTCTTTCAAAATTTATAAGTAGACCAAAGAATGCATCTTTCCTCCAAAATATTCGAATCCCTTTTGTCATTAGCATTGATTATATATGTGGTGATATCATTCCAGTGAAACAATATTTCACGGTGATCAGGTAGTTAGAGTTAGGTGCCTCAAGGGATTGGACATAAACCCTTGGGGCCCCAGGTAGAAACTTAGGCACCATAAAGAACCCAACACATGCATTGGTTAGGTGACATATTGCTTGGCATACTGAGGAGTCACCATGCGGTGTTCAACCTCAGTACTTGCGTGCCTTTAGCCCAATGCTTGGAGAGCGAGCCAAGTAATCGTGGTTGGTTGTTTAGTGTTTCGCTTGTTCACTTAGGGTTAACACTCGTGTACTGGTTGGTGTAGGCCACATTGATTGGTATTCCGGGTGGGAGCACTAAGAGGGGAGTCTCATGATATGTAGTTAATGAAATTGAGAATGAAATATAGGTCTCTTGTACATAAGGAGGATCATGATAGTCATGGAGATTCCGACTATGGTGTCATGATCTTAGTAATCGATGCTCTGACTCGTGCCCTATGTCATTGTGGACTTCTACATGTAGGTAGTGGACTTGGGCAGTTCACAATAATCCATAGGCTAGAATTCAATTTAGGAATCAGAGTTACAGTTTGGTAAGTGAAGCTAAGTGGATAAGTTGGAAGCTTAGTTAGGATGCATTGTACCCCACCACATGCCTTTGGAGGCACCCCAACCTCAAAGCCCTCTTATTGTCTTAGAGTCATAGTGTGAGGTCTCACATGGACCAAGACCGTGGACTATCCCTGAAACTTGGGTTATTCAAGGCAAACGAAAATGAACATAGTTTTGTTTTCTTTGTAAGGACGATTTACCTAGTGATTTTCTTTTGCACACTTATTATGTACCTTACTCGTTGTAGTTTTTGCATCATACTGGGCATCTTTTCTCATAACATACCTTTGGTTGGATCTGCAGGTCCTCAGAAGCAGCCACAATAGTAAGTGGCCAGTGTTTTGTTGGAGTTTATTTTTAGGACAACTACAGTTTTATGGTATAACATAGTAGTTACATTTATTTTTTACACTTGTATCTTTTACTGCTTTGACTTACCTTGTTGATCTAACAGACAATGAGATGTAATATGTATGCATGGGCATACTTTTGGAGGCATACATGCTACACGTGATATTTTGTGGACATGGACTATTATGTATGATGGACATGATGCAAATGGAAGTGATGAAAGATATGGGAAGATCCTTAAGCACATCACGTAAGCATGAGGATCGCATCATATACGATTGAGAGTGACTAGTCGCACTAGTTGCTCGGTGCAGTGGAAATTTAAAAATTTTAAAATAATAAAAAACCACATGATTTAAGAACACTTCTCGGATTATTTCATCTAAACCACAAACAAGTATTAGGTTTACCTCATAAATCGTTGTTGTGATCAAGTCTCTAAATAGATAGACCTCATGTCTCAAGTCCGATCCAATGGAGGAGATGCTTGCGAGCGTGTTGATGAAATACACACTCCTCACAATCCATAGTGATGATCCAGGCAATGAATCTCACGATCTCGTCACACGAGATCTGACGTCATCTTCACGAACGCCTGATCATCTAGCTCGAGTTGAAGTGATCTACTTTGTACATGATGCATGACTACTTTTTCACTTCATTTCATCCTATAAAGAGACCTATGAGCCATGTTATTTTTTTTTGAGTACACCACTTTTATATTCTTCATAGATCACAATCGTCCCCATTTTGTGTTCATCTTATATGCTTAGGATACCATATCCTAAGTATAGGGGGAGTCGATTGCCCGTTGATTCTTGCCTTTCGATCTTGATTACTTTTCTTTTGTATATAATTTCTTTTACTCTAATCACTGGTCCCTAATGTTGGCCACACTCTTTTCTATACTTAGGATGGCTTATCCTAAGTGAAGGGGGGACCAAGTGATTTTGTTGATTTCGTTTTTCTTTCTTCTTTTATTCCTTCAGTTGTATATTCTTTTCCTTAGTCACCTCATTTTTTGTCTTCCACCATACTTACGATGACCAGATCGTAGGTATAGGGGGTGATTGACTTCACATCACTTATTCTTTTTCACCCACTTTTACTTAGCAGGAGTTATGTCCTCCTTTTTCTCTTTTGACGCTATGAGGACATATCACAAGCTAAGTATTGGGGTTGTGTATATATTGTATATATACTTTCATCTATAATTCGTACTTTTATGTATATTCTATATCTATAAAATTCATAAAAAGTGGGTGAGGGTTGATTTAAAATCCATCTATTTATTTATTATTTCTAAAATTCTTATAAATAAGTAAAATATACCTAAACCTATTTAAAATTCTTAATATGTATTTAAAATATGTATAATACTTATTTAAAATTCTATTTACTAAAATATGTGTAAAATCCATTTAATTTATATAAAAACTTTGTATATAAAAGTTGTAAAATACATTAGCTATTTAATCAAAATAAAATATGGGTAATTTGTCTTGTAAAGTTATTGTACATAAACATGTTTATAAAAATTGAAAAAATCATAAAAATGCAAAGTCTAAAATCCATAAAAATCACAAAATCCTTAAAATCCATAAAAATGAGTAAAATTTAGAAAATATACTTCACAAAACATGGTTGCATTTGCATTAGCATTTTTCCGAATAAGCTCGATTTCTAGAACTAAAGATTGGGAAAAATCTAATGGATGGAGCTTGATTATGGCTTTAAACTTTCATTGTAAGCAGCCTAGTTAGGAACTGGAATTTAGACTCTTTGAGTAATTGACTTAAATATTTGGGTTCCATAAGACCATGTTTAGGAATTCAACTTGAAAGTGCCTAAGTAGAACACTTGGTGTCATCTGTTCAACTCTTCATCAGTGAACCAATTTTGGACACATGCACTATGCACTTAGCTCAACTTGCATGGGGCTGCAAAGGGCTATCCATCTTTATGTTGCATTTCTATACTTGTCTGGTGGCATTGACGTCTAAAGACGGGAGAGATTGGGGTTGCAATACTTTCTTCAGATGAGGAAAGGATCTGCTGGAGCAATTTTTCCAAGTCCTCAAAAAATGGACGGAACGAAAAGATGTTATATCTGTCGAGGTGCAAAAAGATTGATACAGTGCAAGCAACATTATAAGGCCAATTCAAAGAAGAAGCCACCAAATACAAATGACCACAATGGTCCAAGCTTCCACCAAAAAGCATGCACATCTTGGTGGAGACTTCGCTACACTGGCTGGGCTTCACAAGGAGATGCGTCTACACTGGTCGCACTCCAGTTCTTTTCTCATTCTTCTACTTTCTCTCTATACGTTGCATGAACTGACCTTAGAAGGGAATACCTCCCTCCCCGAGGAAGAGTAGCTGGATGAGAAACCAGTGGGAGTGTATTATTGGGATGGGCAATTTCTTCTCTTCTTTAAGCAGGAAGAGCTAAAACAATTCACACATTGTACAAATTGACTTCAAGGTTGATATAGTTTGGGATGTGAATGAGTAGATCTGAACTGGCTGTTGAGGTGAACTTAAACAAGGATTTGTGGAACTTGAGGGCAGATGAGGCTAAAATCCTAATTAAGGCTCTGACAAAAAACTTGTTTCAGTCCCGATCGAGCTCTGTCCTATATCTATTCTCATGAATTAGTTTCGGAAAACAAATTCATTCTAACTTTCTTTCTTTTTATCTTATTTTTAAAATAAGTATTTTTTCAAGGAACTAACAAAGTTTAAGTATAGGGGGTTGATAAATCCATGATTCATTAACATTATGTCTGGATTTTATCTTAAAACTCTTAACAAATACGTGTGAGTATCCATTATTTTTCATATTTTAACAAAACTCTACCCATGAAAAAATGCACTTTTATGCATTAAAATCATGTAAATAAATAAAAGACTAAAAATAATGAAAATAAAAAGAAAGGCAAATTGTAGATATGTATATATCCACAATGTGAATTATAAATAAATATAGTTGAAAGATATAGTTATAACCTAATCCCCGAGATCAATTCAGCATAGACCGATCGATAAATAAATAAGTAGGGTAAGATAAAGAAAGAAAATAAATAAAAATAATTAATTCCATACACTAGACACCCTTCATTATTTAACCAATAAATACCAAAACTTCAATGATTTTTAATTATTTATATGAATATATTTTTCACCAAACTCTTTTCCTAATTATTTCTAAAAATATATAGAAAAAAGTAAAAATAAGTTAAAAATATTATCTTATATATATGCCAAGAAATTCAACTTATAAATTTTCAAAATCTCAATTTTCAAACATCATAACTTTCTCATACAAACTACAAATTCACTTTAATCACCTTTAAAGTTCATAAAATAATATTCTCTAATTAATTAAGGTGATTTCACTAAAGCCGAAGTTCGTTTGAAAAAGTCGGTTTTGGGACCTAACCACAACTGGGTTTCTAGACTATTTATTTCACTTCGAACATATTATTAAAAGTTTTAACAATTTTATAATTTCTAATTATTTTATTGATCTTGTATTTAACCTTAATTTATTTCATAATTTTTGGAGATTTTTTAATATTTTAAATAAATCAAAAACCTTAACTTATAGGTTAATTTGAACTACATAAGTGATACATATATTTATTAATATACTTAAATTAATTTTAAAATCTACAAAAATTTGTACATACTTTATTTAATATCCTAATAATTAATAAAATATAAAAATGATATATTATTTATTAATTTATTAAATTAAAATCCAAAAACTAATTATTAAGTATTATTTATACCTATTTGTTAATAATACTTATATTTTGTATAATATTTATTATTTATTAAAACTTATACCATAATTTAGATAATTTAATTATTTACATTTTTGTTTTATACTTATTTAAAATTCCATTATTTACTATTTATTTCTTATTTATTAAGGTATTTAACCATCTGGCCAACCAGGTGTTGACATGTGTCAACACCTTGTGCCTTTTTCTTCAAGAAGCTAGGTTGTTGAATCTGTTCTAGCAGTCCGACTTCAACAAATTCTTCCAAGCTCCTTCTTCCTCCTAACTCCAATCTAAACCCTCCAACTTCATATCCTAACCACCCTAATCCACACCGGTCGTCGATTCACACCTAACTCCATTCCAATTGCTCTATAAAACCCCCCAAATCGCCATTAACAAACAACTCAACCCTGAATTAACTACTTCCAGAATTCCAACTGGTCGAGCCACCACTTTCACCTCCGTTCTCCTCCTATCTCCGTCTGTGAAAGGGCCTCAAGCGAACTTCGCATGGAAGTGGGATCATCAGAGAAAGGTTCCAAGGTTCTATCTCTCCTTGCATCGCCGTCATCACACGCGTGGAGCTCTGAGAAACCGCCCTGTCGAGCAACGACCAATAGAGTCCTATACTCTGCTATCCCAGGTATTTCATCCATCTTTGCCATTTAATTTCTTGATTCCCTTGTCGTGTCTAGCCTCTTTAAGTGCCTAATTAGAGACTTTAAACATCCTCTCAAATGCATACCCAATTCTCTATCCAAATCCAAATCATATTCATTCCACATCGTTATCCATTCCTCTCATTCTCATGCCAATTATATTTTCTGAAAAACTAATATTATATCTGCAAACCTTTAATTTTTGGTTGATTCTAGCACTAATAGAGCATACAAACCTTCATTTGCATGTTTACTAATGCATGTTTACTAATCATCTGGAGAAATAAACAATCATCTGGAGCATCTTATCCTCAAGCAGCTCATTCATCTCTCCAGTCATCTTTCATAGTCAACTGTCATCTTCATCGAGGTCCAGTTGTCACTATCCCTCACCATGGAGCTTCTCACCTGCAAGAGAGCTCGAGTGGTGTAGGAGAAACCCCTCTGGCCTCGTAGGAGGCCAAAGTACCCATCTGATCGTGGGGAAGAAGTCGGAGACGGAGACGACGCTGCTGCACCTACTAGAAGAGGGAAGAACTCAAAGAATACTCTAGGCACACAGTTTTGTGCCACGTGTCCCCATTGGACGGCTTGGATCACGTGCCACCTTCTAATCTTGACCATCAACTGCGAAGGGGTGAATAAATTGCATATTTAACCCGCTGAAGTTCCATAATTTAGACCGTGCTCCAAAGTTTTCCAGTTTTTGCATTTAGGTCCCCACACAGGACCTAAATGCAAATATTTTAGTTTTTCTTTCATTTCAGTCTCTGTTGGGGACCATTTTGTAATCGAACTCAATTCTTTTTCTTGCACTTTGCCCCTAAACTATAGGGAATATTTGGACCTTATTTTGGTTGTATTTTTCATCGAATTTTCTAGGGTAGTTACACAACTACCCTAGTGAAGTTTCTTGCTATTTTTTATGTATTTTAATCTCTTATTTTCTCACTTTGATTTTTGTAAAACCGTGCTTGTTTGAAGTCTTTTGTCGTAATTTTCAAGAAGAGAACAAATCCCGAAATTCTTTCTTTCCTCGAAAATCGTAGTATAGTTATTTTGCCTCCTCGAGTTCGACCGAGGGTAACTTACCTGGATAAAAAATACTTTAAAGGAATAAAATAGGAGAGAAAAGCCATTTATTCTCATTCTCTCTCTCTTTCCTATTTTATCTGGATTTTGTTTAATCAACTCGTGTTTTGGTCTCCGAGCGATTTTTCTACATCGACACCTTGGTTATCGCTCGCAAAACCCGCATTATCATACGGTAACTCCCAAAAGATGCTCATCTTTATCCAGTTATGATATACCCCAAAGATGTGAAGTGTATCATTAGCACGTATTATCAACTGTAATAATCAAATGTGCAATTCTTCTCCTGACAGTCTAGGTGGCGGCGATGACTCCTCCACTGCATTCCTTTTGAATGTTATTTTATCTTTGATAAAGATGATATGTATGGAGGAACTGGTTGTGGTTGTCAAAGAAGCATGACCTCCTATCGTGTTGAATATGGAATGACTTTGTCTTCTCCATACAATACAGACAACTTCATAATCCATGTATACTCCACCTAGATACCATACCATGTGTTGGGAAATCACTAATTGTCCATAGTAGCCCAAGTGTCATTCTAAATTTTCCTTTGTTGATCGCATCATAAGTTTCCACACCATTTTCCTAGAGATCCTTCCACTCATCTACTAAAGGAGATAAACATCCAAAATCTACTTGGAAGGGTCAGACTAGGAACAATAAGAGAAAGAAATATGTATGGTGATTTATTACACAACCAAGGCAGTAGATTATACAACGTTGTAATAACGAGCCAATATAAGTAATCATTTTCGTCAGTCAATAACCCAATTACTACATTCCTCTTCTCTATAGCGAATCTTGGTGATGAACCCGTCAATACACGCCAACATTGAGAATCAGAGGCATGCCCAATGGTAACATCATATCTATGTTTGTCATGGCATGTCATCTCCATTGCGGTTTCCCTACAATAATATAGTCTTTGATGTCATGGTGCTAATGGAAAGTACCACAAGAGACATTCATTTCAAATCAGACCTGTAACGATCCTCGCTACAAATATGATATCTTGTTGCATCTGATGTTCTCCATAGTAAAACATATGATGGTTTGGGTATATATCAATCTGGATCAAACATGCCCAGTTTACTTATCATTGTCTTGACCTTATAAAACTTTTGAGTAATCATTTCGCTCAGATAGCATTCTCTTTATCAACTTGATCATGGTGTCAAAACTAGAATATATCATGGCGTATTGATTTTAAAAAGACAACAACTCAACAACATCAAATAATTGGGAAAAAATAAGGCAACCAGGCCATAATGGCTCCTCCGTCTTCCATAGAAAGTCCTCAAATTGTTGATTGTCTACATTGTTCTCCTCTGTTTCGAATGCTTGATTGAATTCAGGTCTGACCACATCTCTAACTATTTGGGCAAACATATTCTCAGGATGATCATCACTCTCAACATTAGAATTCCTCTTCTCACCATGTGCATATGATGTTGTATAATAATCGATGAATCCCTTTCTACACAAATATTCCGTAACAATGTTCCTTTATGCCTTCTTCAGGAGATCGCACTTCTTGCATGGACACATGATATTTCCTTATCTATCGTCAATCCCAAACCCTTGTGCGTAAGCAAACCTAAGAAAGTCTTCCATGCCATGTAAGAATATCTCACTCACGAACCATCAAAATACAAACGATTGTACATACAATCATGAGCAGGATCCATCGCTTAATCTACAACATGAGGATATCTTGAGATTTATTCATTACTTACGACGCTTAGATTAGCCTTGGTCATCTATTGCATACCCATAGTTAGAATTACCCTTTGATATCCATACCTGCATACTTAAGATGAGATTAGGAAAGCACATTTTATTCCGTTTTTTGTTTTGCATGTCCTCGATGATTTCGATGCAGATACTATGTATATATTTCTTGCATATAATATTTATTCTTTGCTAAATTTTGACAGCATATCCACACAGTTCTCCAATATACCTCATAAATTGACCTTTAAAAGTTTAATAATACATCAAAAATGCATTAATTGACATTTAAAAGATCAATTTCATATATTAAATAGGATTGTGGTTATGATACTGAAAACTATCAAAGAATAAATCTTCTATGACATGAATTTCTATATAGTGTATGTATCGAAATCACCAAGGACTCCCTTAGCTCAGGACCATTGCATTAAGGAAAGTTAATATACCTTTTGCAATATACACAAACCATAAATAATTTATATAAATGTGCTATATATACATGATTAAATAAAATAAATGTATCTTACGATAATACAGATTGACTAGACATTTGACTTGTTTGACTGATTCACTACACTCCTAATAACCATTTTTATGAATCTGTGATTCATCACTTTAAAGACTGAAAATAGAGATATGTTCCCAAGTAGTTAATTGCATTTATTCATTTTAATTTCATTATTAACATTCATGAACGTGTAAATAATATCCATATTTTAGAATTCATAATTGCATTAATAATACGCCAAAAGTTTTGTGTAAATAATCACGTGTATATTAATAGACTTCCAAAATTTTTCTTTTATTTTATACTAAATCAAAATGTAATAAAATCAACTCCATTGTGTACATAATACTAATATTGATGAAGAAAAAATACCAGAAAATATTAGGATATATATACATCAAAAATCTAAATCCTAGTTCTTAGATAAAAAATGCAAAGTCGAACATCTCTCACATACGGTCTCCTACGAACTCGTACTTACTTTTGAATTAATGCACATTCAAATACCTACAAAACAAGGGAAAATTCAATGAATCGGAGTTCATATGTGAAAGTTGGATTTTGTTCCTCAATATATTGTATATTCTGACTAATTTGACTGTAATATTTTATGTACAAAATTAACTTTTTTACTTTCTTTCTTTTCATTTATCTTTTTATTGATGTTTTAACAAAGTGTGTAAAAAATAAATCACAGACTCAAAAATCAAAGATAATAAATTATTCTGAGTCTGTATATATGATCTGTACATAGGTCCCTTGTATTTTATTTCTTTTTTTCTCTATTACTAAAAATCTCAAAAAAATAGATTAATGTGCAAATATTTTTTAAATTTTATTTAATTTTATTTTAAATTTTATATTATTTAAAAATCAAAAAAATTCAAAACATAAAAAACTGGTGTTTTATATTTATAAAACACCACTTTATACAGATAACTTTTTTTAGTTTTTGTCCCTTTACGAAAGTTGTAGATCTCATCAAGGCGAACAATTTGATGAAGGATTTTTTTTAGATTTAAGTATATTTAATATTTTAATTTGTATTTTATTTGAATTTATATTTTGGTTTTTGTGGGCATGACACATGGCAACTCTGGGAGTCACCACATGCCCCCCCCACTTATCATCATTTGGCCACCCCTGAACCATTGGATGAAGGATGCTTCATCTAGAAGCCAAGAATAAAAACCGTCTCTTTTTATTTATTTTTTATTTTGAATTTTATTTTTATTTTCCTTGGACACATGACCCCTTCTCCTGACCGTTCAATCATGGTCGATCCAACGGCTAGGACTCTTTCTTCCACCACTGGCTTTCTCATCAGCAGCTTCATCCCTCCTCCATGCCTCTGCCTCTTCCTCCCGTCGAAGTCCCTCCGTACGCCATGCTCTTCCTCGATCTATTCCCTAGCTTCCCCTCTCACTCCATGTCACCATATCGTCGATATTCTCATACAAAGCCATCAAAAACCATCTCTCTTCCCCTTTAACAGTTATCTGTCGAGCAAGAGCATAGAAGGCCCATCCCCATTTGTTCCTCCGATGACAACCGAGAGCAGTATAGGTTGAGAGACGATGACCTTGTCCCGTTCATAGGTGTGATCCACAACATTGGTCATGTGTAGCAATGAGCTTCTGTATTTGCAATATAGCTTCTTGGCCTCATGCCAAGGCCAAACGAGGCGACAATTAGAGCTACGCATAATAGCTCCATCGTTATGACGAAATAACTCCATGTAACATCTCTATTGCTCCCTATTTTTTCACTTTTCTTTTGTGTTGTTTGTGTTCTTGTTGTTTCTCTGCTACCTCTTCTTCTCCCTATACATTTTATTTCGTGTCTGAAATCAAACCAAAATCTAACCCCATCAGCACTGTCATCACCCTTCTCCCCTCGCATTCTTTCTTCTCCTCCATATCCCTCATCCGATCTACTCGGATCTCTTACATAGCTCACAGAGGCCGTCCACCCTTCTACGGACCCAACTTCATGGTCGAGATTCTATGCTCGAGCACCACCTCCATTATTCGTAGAAGACCTAACTTGCAGAGAGCTCGTCCTCATCGTGCACCATCTATTCAGCAAGAAAAAGCCATATGAAAATAAAGGGGTTCAAGTCTCTTCAGAGTCATCCTCCTGAATCGTGTAGTAGCTGGATCCCAAGAATAGCCATTGTTGATCGGGCTCCTCTCCTTTCATCTCAACCAATAGCAACAGAAAACACCATCTAATTTGGTGTAGACAACAGGGATACCACCACAACCTCGTTGTTCTTGATTCCTTGATCGGAGACCATCCACTAGGGAGTTGACTTCATCCCGTATAACAAATTCCTCCGTTATCGATCAGATGGGAGCCGCCAAGCCCTAGCACCTCGTACGTTCCACTGCCTCACCCCTTTCATCAAGAGGCAAGATACCAGACATGGAAGAGGATCCTCTGCTGTAGAGAGGATTGCAATAGAGGTGTTGTAATCCTCTTTTATTTTTTTTGTGATTTAGATTTCAAAATCCAACCTTATAGATTAAATCTTAAATTAATATTCTGCGTACCCTCCAAACTTCGCTTAAATCCGAGTTTATTTACTATGGTATCTTAATGGTCAAACATTCAGTCAAGATCTAAGCAACTAAAACTCAATTTAAAAAATATATGAATCTTCAACTATTAAGATAAAATAGCAAATAATCACATATTTAAATGAAATTTGGAGGTTATATAGAGCATCAATATAAGATTCAATCTATAAGGTTGGTTTTTTAAATCTAAATCATAAAAAACAAATTAAAAGAGGATTACAACACCTCTGTTGTAATCCGTTGTATAGAAGAGGATCCTCTTCCACCAGACAATCCCTCTCACGCATCTGAGTCGAGGAACATACCTTAGCTTCAGTCAAGCCAAAGCGATATCTGCTTGACACATGGATGCCCGTGCCCGAACCAGAGCACCACCCGAGGCTCAACCAGTAATTGAACAACACGTGAGATGGAGAATATTATGCGTCACTCCTCGCTCTATTCTGCGATACACACGTACGTCACACGCCACGAGGATTTTTGCATTTCAAGTCTTGCGAGTTCTTAAATTAGCAAACAAGTCCCCGCAAGCATATATGTTGCACGCCACCATTCGAATAATTGCATACAAACCCTCCTGAGGTTTTGTAATGCCATCTTTGCCCCTTGTTCTTTGATTTCAGTTAATTAATGTGTTATTTTGCATATAAACCCTCGCATTTGAGTATGTATTTGAACCATCATTTCTCATCATTTTCACTTTTCGAAAATAGCATGTTGTGGACCAGTCATTCTCTACATTGTGGTTATTAATGATTAGTTTATAAGCTAGTGATGAGTTATTAATATTATTTTAGTGTAATATTGACTAATTATCCCATTATATGATCTATAATTCATATTACATCAACCGTTACTCTAAAATATTCGAAAAAACATCAAGTCTAGAAGTAATTTCTCTCTATATTGTCCTAAAAAATCAGACCACTTGCATTCGTAAATCTCATAAATAAATTAATTTATGATTTCTATAATTGAATTTTAATTAATTATACACTCAATATTTTTAGGATGTCTAACTTGTCCTGGATTCCTTTGCTGGAGTTAATTAAGATAATTTTTAATCTAAAAAATAATAAGTGTTTGTATTTATTAAAATTCATTTATTCATAATCACAAATCTTACATTGTTTAATTAACCATAATTGTATTTTGCATTAGAAAAATACCAAAAATCACAGTAGCTTACTTTTTGCATTAATTTACATTTTGGCAATGTTTCATTGGGTTTGGATATAATTCGATTGAAAATTTACTTTGATCCCTGAAAATAGCCACAGTTGCATTTCATTAATTAATTGAATAAAAAATATAAAAAATACTCCTTAAATACCTAATAGCTAAACGATCTGAAAATTAACTAGGAGATAGTCTCCTCCCTTTGATCGACCTTAGGCTTTCCCAAGTAAAAATAAATACGACTGCCTTGCATTTAATTAACATATTAATTAAGCGGTTTTTTATCAATCCTAAATTGCACGACTATAACAACACGATGGTGTTAGCATAGGGAAAATTTTTGGGTTTTTCAAATGGTGTCATTGCCAGAGAAGCACAACTTAGGATAAATTTTAGAAAATTTAGAAGTTAGGTTTTTCACCTCCATGGTAATCTGACCCCTAGGCCTTTTTTGTAAATTGATCCATTAATTTATCATCCATTTTATTATTTTATTTTATTTACATATCTCTCAATCTGACATAAATCTTGTATTTTTTGTGCGAGGGCCTCGAGCAATTCATGTGCATTGGAGGCCAGTTGTTCGGGAAACGAGCCGACTAAAAGGAGCATAAAAATTAATATCGAGTCGAGTCTTGAGAGAGTGTAGAGTCCTTAAGTTCTTAATTTCTGTAATTTATTTAATTTGGTAAATAATTGTAATAATTGCACATTTGCAACAGGTCTTATTTGGGATCTCGCATGTGTACCTGGACCTGAACATTTCTTCTTATGCTGTGTTGAGACATGTTTCACTCTCGTGTTGAGGGTATGGCTCAACTTGAGTGGCTCGTAGGTTAGACCTGCACTCACAACTATTAGAGCTTCCTTTAGGTCAAATGTTTACCTATGTTCATAAAATCTAGGACCGCACTTCTGACATTAATAAGACGCACTTGTAGAACATTCTATTTTTTCAAATATTGAACTCAATTCTCCCCAACTAAAAGAACTATCTATAGGTATGGTTTTTCTCTGACTTGCATTTTATTTAGTATAAAATTTCAATTTTATATCGCATATGGCATGTATATCAGGAGGATCATTGTGTCTCATAAACTGGGCATGCATCATTGATTTATTTGATTTCATCGATTTTTCTCGACTCCATCCCCTAGGTTTTTATAACTTAGGATTAAAGGAAATCAGGACCGATCGTTAGTCATGTCTTTTTTGGTGGACTTAATCAAGTGGTAATATTGGTATTGTTAATACATATTTGACCAAATTATTTTGACTAAAATTAACAAATGTTCTCAAGAATTCTACCATGTCCTTGTACACAGTTACATATATCCAAACATAGTGGGTGAGGATGCACACACTAAGGTTAGAGCCCAAATCTCTGGACTTGCACCTAAGTATCCAGGTCTGACTCTTATGGTCTTGGGAGCTGCACGCACTTGCCTTCGATTTAGAGAGATGTTTTTGTATGCATCTTCTCACTATAATCCTTATCATGATATAACCTAGTAGCCCGAGCAGTGGGAGCATACGTTGGGCACCAGGAGACTCACCTTGAGTGCTAGTGTAATAAGATTGTTTTATCACTTAACTAAAACTGAAAAGATAACTGTCGACCTTTGCGACTGATGAATCTTAGATTCATCACTCTAAAAATGATTAATTAAGCTCAAATCCATAAAATTTATTGGTATTTCTTCATTAATTCTGTATAATTAATATTCATGCATGTTTTGATAAGAATCGCATTTTATCACTCATTATTGCATAAAATAAGAAGCCAAAAATCCCAGCCCAATTGACCTGTAAAATAGCCTAACTTCCCTGATTTTTAACTAATTCATGCTAACTCCAAATGACCTAAAACCACTCCATTGTGTACATATCGCTAACAAGAATAAATGAAAAATAAAACAAAACATTACCTTAAATAAGTGGACCAAAAACCCAAACCCTAGTTCTAGGATTTCCGGACTAAAACCTTGATATTTCTATCATCCAACATCCGATTTAATTCTACTCACTTTTGGACTAATGTACATTCAATTACCTTTAGAACAAGATCAAGTTCAAGTGAAACGGAGCACATATTTGGATGTTGGATTTTGGGCCTCTTTTGTACATTTTATATTTTAACAATTTGGACCTATTATTTTATGTACATAATTAACTCATTTTATTTTATTTCCATTTCATTTATCTTCTTTGATAAATGTTTTATTAATGCGTAAAAATATAAATCTAAAATGAGCTTGAAATCAAAGAAACTAACCATGGCCGAGTCTTCACTTATCGTTTGTACAAAAATTATCATTTTCGCATTTTATTTTATTTCTTATTTTTCTCACATAATAAAAATAAAAAATTAGATTAATGTGTAAATATTTATCATAGATTTTATCATATTTTTTATTCAGATTTTTATCTGGTTTGAAAATGACAAAAAATATAAAACCCCAAAAATCAAAGTATTCTTTGTAAATGGCATACCCCAAAAATATAACTCTATACAAATGATCAATTTTGGATTTGGTCTCTTCATAAAAATTGTATATCTCGTCGAGACAAGAAGTTTTTGTGAAGAAAATTTTTCGATACAAGGTCATTTGCTATTTCTTTTATATTTATCTTTATATTTAATTTTCTGAATTTTCTAGGGCTGACACATGGCAGCTCCTAGAGTTGCCACGTGTCACCATTTTTAACCTTTATTTCTGATTTATTTATAAAATAAATTAAATAAGAATATAAAATAAAAATACACATGGAGTGATCTGAGACTCCCGATCTCGGGCGTTCGGCCGGCCCCAGATTTCTCCCCTTTCCTCTGTCTTCCTCCACCTTCCTTTGCAGGCACCGCACGTGGATTTCGCGCGCCACCCGCCTCTGCGATCTTCTCCGCTACCACACCTCCTCTCCAACCCAATCTCCTCAATCAGATCTCCTAGGTAGTCAATCTCCGTTCTCGTAATCAGTCACACACCACCTTCCTCTTCAGCTGGCCGTATCACCTCATCACTGATTCTCCCCAATCGAATTCCATCCTCGATCTCCTTCCATAGCTGGCCCTCCTTCATCTCTATTTAGACAGCACCGCCTCCGCTCCTTGACTTTTATCTGTCGATTGCACAACGAAGGAGAGGGGTATCGGTGATGACAACACCAACTTCTATCCTTCCACGACGAGATCCGGCACCGCCTCCACCATCGCGACACTGTTGCAAAGCAATCTTACTGCTCTTTCTTCGCTCCGACCATCTTCTATCGTCGAACCATAACTCCAAATACTCTGCCTTCTCTGCCCTTCTCATCTCCTTCATTGGAATTCTCAGCAAACCACCGCACGAGTCCATCTCTGCCACATACCTCCTATCTCTGATTACTCCATCTTCCTCTCCCGATACCTTCCGCCTTCAACCACCGACACTCCACTAGGGTCCGCCACAACTCTGCTTCGAACCAGCCACCAACGTATGCTCCAGGAGGGCCCTTCTTCGATACACTCCAGCTAGAACTGCATCGATTCCGCCAAGGATCACCAGCAGCTTGACCTTCTCCACGACTCCTGCAGATCCAAATCGGGCCACACATACTCTACTTCATCACTCCTCCGGTTGGTCCTCATCACCATCTCCAGAATCTCGCAACCTAAGCAATGTGACGAGTCCGAAATTTGTTGCTTTTAAATGGATATATAATGTGTAATTGCCGTTGGCGTAAAAAATGATTTGTCGTTCGACTGTAGGCGGTAATCGGAATCAGTCAAGAAAATAATCACACAAAATATTTATCAATTTTAATGAATGCGGTTTTATGTTTATTTGCCTTGGGCAAGTCCCAACATCGAACACAAGGAGGCAAAGGAAAAACCTAGGATTATGTCTATCAAATTTCGTAAGCGGTTTTCGAGGCGGTCATTTTTTTGGAATTTTTAATGCAATAAAAGATGCAAAATGAAATTTCGGCCTATTTTAGGGACTAAAATGGAAATTATGCTCAAACGATGTCCGAAAAATATGAAACCTGCCAAGATGCCAATTTCAATGAAATGAATGCACTGTAATTTTTTTTTAGAATTTTTGGATGCAAGATGAATATTTTATGAATTTTTAAATACAAAAAGAATGAATTTCAATATTTAATTATAATAAATACTAATCTAATTATTTTCCAAGAATAAAATTATGTAAGATCTATCACTAGGTAATGGATCTCAGAAAAATCCTAAACCTCGAAAATGCGAGATATAATACGTATAAAAAAATCAAATATTGTAATATGCAAAATGATTTTTACAAGGCAAACTATGCATGCAAATGCAATTCTTTTTGGGCACAATGTCAAACGCAATTAATTCTAAAACATGTGATTTTTCGAGATTTTTAGAGCAATGATTAATCAATGAAAAATTTATGAGCACAAACTGGCCAAAATATGCAAATTCACAAAACAAATAATTACTAATTAACCATCGATCACGAAAATGTCCACAATATATCAAAATGTAGAGAATTAGGATTGAGCAGGAGCGGGCTTTAGGGGCTGGAGCCGACGGCATTGGAGAGAACGAGCAGGAGAGGGAGGCTGGCAGTATTAGAGAGAGCGATCAAGATCGGGGCTGCAGGAGGCTAGAGCCGACGTTGGAGCGGGTTGTGGGAGGCTGGAGCCGATGACGTTGGAGCACACACATGAGCGACAATAGAAAGCGACAATGTTGGAAGAAGATACAAAATTTAGGGCTTTTATCTCCTGATTGGCGATGGGAGAGAATTTAGGGGAGTAAAAAGGGCATATGGGGATTTTGCAATTTGCATCTCAAAAATGAAATGTTCATAATAAGATTATGAAAAATTTTAATTATTATATTAAATCGCGTATGATTTGTGGGGATTTTATAAAATATATACTACATTTATTTAGACATATATAATGCCTCATATTATATCATATATGTGTGTATGTGTATTGAATTGAATCGAAGTGTTATCAAACGAATTTAAGTGAATTCATATTCGATTCATTTAGGAATCGAATCAACAAGTTAAATTAAAATTCAGTTCATTTGATTTCGAATCAAACTTTTTTAGAATTTTTATCGAACGAATCTTGATCGAATTCGAATGATTCGATTTGATTATCACCCCTAATCCTAAGAAGGGTCGTCCTAGTATTATTTGGGAATCTTTCCAATTTATAGGGACATTCATGTCAAGTACTATGAAATCAACTGGGTAAATTTATCCCTCTATGTTGATGACAACATTTCTAATCTCCCCCTTACGTCCCCTAGTTATTGAATCTGCATATTGAAGTATGGCTCCAGATTTCTTAAGAGGACCTTGATTTAGATGCTCAAATAGAGTTGTGGGCGTGAGATTGATGGAGGAGCCATTATCTAATAGTGCTCGGGCAAACTTGATTTCATTGATCTAGCTAGTCACAAAGTGAGCACCCATGTCTCTTTTCTTCATTGGTAACTCTTTTTTTTTTATCAAACGAGATGTGGCAATAGAGATCATGAGCTTCTTTGTTCAGCGAGGATTCTTTTTGCTGACCCTTGTCGGTGTGCATCTCACCTTAAGGTCTTTTCTAAAAGCCAAGACTCTTTCGATCATCTCGTCTAGGGACAAAGTGACCTTGATGCTTTCTCTGCAGATTGGGCCATCTCTTCATCATTTTTTTGGTTTTTTATGTTTTTCTTCTTTCTTGTTGTAAGAGCACGAGGAAAGGAATGGAGTCATTGTGATAAAAAAACATTACTTTTATTGAAAAAGAAATTAAACATATTTATAGGACTCGGACTGACTGATCCAAAAATAGGTAAATTGGTAGACAACTGTTGCACATGTCTTTGTGATGCTTCTTCGTCAGACTCAGATTTTAATTCTCTGAGGTCCTCAGTGGTGTAGTGTTCGATGGGTTGCGTGGGAGGGACTTCTTGTTTCTCCTCCTCATGCGACTCCTCCTCTATTTCCACAGGATTGTGTGAATTAGTAGACACTAGGGCTATGTCACCATGTTCTTTTGCTCGATCAGGCATGGTTAAGGTCTTTCTGCTCCTAAGAGAAATATGATATGCATGATCATGTGAAAAGATCTCGTATTCAGGTAAAGAATATTCATGGACTAATACCTGATTCTGTCCAAGGCTATTTGGATTAACCTGGACTTGAGTTGGAATCACAGTTTGTGTTGCAGTCACCTCGTCTCTCCATCAAAAGAGTCGATTGATGTTGACTCTCATATCATGAAGTTCGTACAACATTCACTGGAGTTCAGGAAATATCGGAGAAGAGGAGGAACCCTGGTCCTGCTTGGCCTGAGGCTCTTTATATTGTCTGAATTGGCCTTGCTGGCCCTGGCGTTGATACTGCTGCTGTTGAGGTTGCGGGTTCTGATAACTCGTACGGTACTGCTGACGTTATTGCTGTTGAGGCTGGTAGACGGGCTGAGATTGTTGTGGACGAGGGTTAGAAGTAGAATTCGGATTCAACTGCTTGATAGGATGTTGGTTATACCAGACTTCGTTTATCTCCATGACTTGTGGAGATTTATCGGAAATAGTTGAACAGAGATTTCTTCGGTTTGATGGGGAAAGACTTGGTCTCCACCCCCAGTGTCTCTGTTGCCCCGCTCCTTGCCCTTGAATTTAGTGAATTCCGTATTTCGGGCGGGGGGGGGGGTGAAGTCAATGAAATATTTGAATCTTAGATACCCTATCAGTCAGTTCCTTTATTTGCTTACACAATTTAGCTAATTTCTCCATATAAGATGATTTATGGAGTTTGTCCACCTTATAAATATGCTCAACCATAGTTAGCTTATCAGCTATTATTCCCATGTCAGCGCTCTGATCGGTCGTCAGATTATTCACCATCTTCTTAGAGCCGGCTATGTAAGCTCAGCTAGTTTTCAAAGCACGGTTAGATTCTACTAGTCTCTCGAACACCTTGCAGATGGTGTCCTCGGGGAGTCCCATGTAGCTTCCTCCGCAGGATGCACTCACTAACCCTTGGGTCTCAAGTTTTAGTCCACTGACAAAACTTTGGACCAGCATCATTTTGCTTATCCCATGCTCTGGGCCTTTCTGGATTAGGTCTGTAAACTTTTTCTAGGTTTCATGGAATGTCTCGCTCGGGTGTTGGGTGAAGCTCATGAGCTTGATCCTCATCTGATCAATTCTACTTAGTAGGTAGAATTTCTTTAAGAATAGTGCCTTGAAGGTTCCCATGTGGTGACCATTTCCCCTAAGTTTTTTTGCCAGTAAGTCGCCTTATTAGTCAAGGTGAAGAGGATAGCTCTCAGCCATATGCAGTCTTGACTAACCCTAGGGTGGCATAGGTTCGCGTAGACTAGCTCGAAGAAAAATAGAAAAGAAATAGAAGGAGACCTAGGATCAAAAAGTTCCTTCACAAAAGTTGTTCATCTCGACGAGATCTACAACTTTTATGAAGGAACCCAGGAGTAAAAGAAGTCATTTGTACAAAGTGGTATTTTTTGTGGTCTTCATGTGTAGAGAAAATCGACTTTGGGGTTTTGTAATTTTTTTGGTGTTTTTAAAAGAGGATAAAAATCTAGAAAAAATGATAAAAATACAAAACACTTGATAAAAAATTAATATATTTTTTTGGATTTTTATAAATAAGAAAATAGGAAAATAAAATAAAGGTACATAATACGAGATTTTTGTACAGACTCGCAAAGAACACTCGGACACAGTCAGTTTCTTAATAAAACATTCATCAAAGAACACAAATGAAGAAGAAATAAAATTAAATATTTAATTATGTACATAAAAACTTAGGTCAAAAATAGCAAAAAGATAAATGCGCAAAAGAGGTACAAAATCCAACATTCACATATGAGCTCCGAATTTTATGAAATTGGTCTTGTTTCGAAGGTATTTGAAAACGGAGTACTTTAAAAGTGAATAGACCAAAATCGAATACCATGTAAGGAAGATATGCATGTTTTAGTTTGTCTGATGTGAAATTAGGCTTTGGGTTTATTTGTCACTTATTTGAGTTAGTAATTTTTTATATTTTTTATTTATTCCTTTTAATAATATATACACAACGGAGGTATTTTTAGGTCAATCATAGTTAGGATGAATTAATTAAAAATTGTGAAATTTAGCTGCTTTTTAGGTCAATTTACACATGGATTTATGGGTTCCTTATTTTATGCAATTATGAATAATGAAATGTGAATATTATTAACATATGTATAATGCAAATAATGCAATATTAATGAATAAATGCTCATGAACTTTAGAGAACAGAGCCTAATTGACCAATGTTAGCATGTTGAATATGATATTCATCATCCACGGTAGCTCACCTCACGTGACCGCCCATGTGAGGTGGGCATTTTACAGGCATGTCCTTGTGGTTTTTGGTATCTCGTACCAATCATGTAACTTTTAAACTATATTACATAATTTTTGAAATTTTGCAATTATCTTATTTACAAAAATGCCCTTGGCAGTAATGTAGTTTCTCTTTGTTGTCTTTATTTATTTTAAAATAACAAATATGCAAAAAATCTAAAAAAAGGACCTAAGCTCATGATTGTAAACACTTTCACACCACATATTTATTTTTGCTATTAGGACTTTTATTGTTTTCTAAAAATCAAAAAGAGCACTTTTAATTCATGTCTACAGTTTAAAATACATAAAAATATAAAATTTTTTGGGAAAAATCCAAAAAAATTATTTATTATGTTTGTTTATTTATTTTGCAACTTCAGAAATTGAAATTTTAAAAATAGAAAAAGGAAATAATGAAAAATTAAAAAGATGCAAAAACTTTTATAAAAATATATAAAAATCTTAAAAACTCCAAAAATATTATTTTCTATCTCTGAATTTTCTATATATTATTATTATATTAAAATCGTTTTGGAGGATTTTTGATACTATTTGCTAATTTTCTTCTTCATTTCAATTTGGCATATTTAATCAATTCTTGATTTACGATATTTTTTACTTTAAAAATATATAAAAATCAATAAAATTATCCAAAAATTACAAAATAGTAAAAAATATTTGAAACCCAAAAATATTTTATTTTTTGAGTTTTGAATATTTGTAGTTGTATTGATATCCATATTAACATATTGTATATATACTCTCTCTATATAGCTATATTATATATTTAAAGGAAAAGGAAATATAAAATATAAAAATCTAAAAAAATATAAAAAAATAAAATTAAAATAAAATACCAAAAAATAAAATAAAAATAACCCACAAAAAAAGAAATATAAACAAAGGGCTCACATTCACATTTTGCAACTCTTCGCACAATCTATCATTTTTGCTCCTTGTGTTCGATACTCTACATACTTGCTGTACACATATTTTGTAGAGTTAAATAAAATGATTTTAATATATACTTTTTTTCATTGCTTGATTTATTAATTGTTCATCGATTGTCTCTGCCTTGTGTGAGACATATTTAGGCCTACGCAAAATCTCGACCATCAATGACATAAATAAATGTATTAGTATTTATATGCATATGTCATATTGTTTCATTTTGTTTGTAAATATATACAAGAAACACCGTCAATCTACTTTTAAGGCTCAATTACCCATTGAATTATCTTAGGGTAAAATGATTACTAAATGCAATTCATGATTGGATTTGGATTACTACATCTCTAAACCCGCATTCTAAGGTTGGATTTTATAAGAAGTTTGTTTTTCTTTGACTATAATATCTCTAACAATCTTCAAATCAAATAAGTCACCTTCAAAAACACATCTTAATCGTAAATATGATCGCTTTCAAAAGCACATCTTAATTACATTTATCATTTCAAACATCTCAATCATTCAAACATCTATTATTCTCAAAAGATTGCACTTCAACTAATTATTTAACAACATTTACTACAAATCCAAATGAAACTGTCAATTTAACCACACATGCACCTCCTCTTCGCATACAGGATATCAGCTATTTATCTCGATAAATGAACTTACGATACATAATTCCAATAAATGGTCATATCTGATTAGATCATTTACAAGGTTTGCCATTACAGTATTTGCCTCTTGGTTATCTCTTAAACTAAATGAACAAGCTGAGGGATAAAACTCCGTCATTAGTCAGTCCATAATGGTTTGTATCTTCATAGTAGAGAGAGAGAGAATGGTTCTTATATATCAAGATGATACCAGTTTATCTGAACACCACCACTCCACTCAATCTCTAAAATAAATAATTTCACATCAAGTCATATCTAATCATCCAACTCAATTCAAACTACATTTTCTTATCTAAACGTTATACAGCGGACATCCCGTTACTCCAGAATTCAAACGAGCAATTTTGTTTTCTAATGGGTAGATCCCCAACGGTATTCTTGAGAAAGCGACATTCAAAATTTAAATCCCGCCTCGGAATCAATCAAGATTGACAACCAACAAGAAGACAATAAAAACATCTCTGACAGGAGAAAGCGATGTAAAGAATAACGGGTAAAAGATTGGAGTTACTAGGGAGCTTTTTCCCGTAAGGGGCATGGCGGGCATGGCCCCCTACGTAATGTCCACTAAGGGCATGTCACAATAATATTTCCCGATTAGGGTATTGATTGGCAAACGGTTTGCCGATCGGCGAACAGTTCGCCGATCAATTCCAAAATCGTTAGTGTTTGCCATTGATGGCAAATGGTGCCGATTGATAGGCGTCCCCCCTAACACATTGCAGCCGCACCGCTCAATTGGATTTATCGATCGGCGAACCGTTTGCCGATCAATATCCTGACCGAGAAATATGATACTGACATGTCCTGCATGGACATTACGGAAGGGGCCATATCCCTTCGGGGAAAGGGGAAAAAGCTCATTACTAGGCAGACCGAAAGAGTAGCAAACCAAATCAATCGACTTCTGTTTTGGACTTTGAAATCACGCAGGTGGAAAAGCCCGATCGGAACTCTCACTAGTGATGGTGCTTCTTCTTCCACAGCTCTCCCAACATTTTCTTGCCGACGCTGCTCTTCCTCCTCCCCTCCGCCTCCAGCTGCCCCTCGTTTTCCGCGCATACGATGGCTGCGGCGACATTGGCCGCCTTCCTCCACTGCTCCATCAGCACCGTCAGCTTTCCCATCTCCGCCTCCGACTCCGCCTTGGCCTTTGCTTCTGCCTCCAGCCGCACCTCTAGCTCCGCCTCCCTCTGGCGGCTCTCCCCGATTTCTCCCTCCAACACCGCCACCCTCCCCACCAGCTCCTCCTCCCTCGCACGCCACGCGCTTGCCTCCGCTTCCGCGACCTCCAGTCGCGCCTTCATCCCCGCATTTTCAGCTTGGCAGGCTGAGAGCTCCTTGAGCGTCTTCCACAGCTTCGTTTCCAGTTCCAGCATCTCCTCCACATTGATGTCCTTCTTTGCCTCTGAACTTCCCTCGTTCTCCTGCGCATTGTCCTTGGCGTCTTCGGTTGTGGACCTTCCGTCGACGTTGTCTTTGGCGTCATTTGCCACGGAGCATCTGTTGTCGTCTTCCAAGATGGAGCTTACCTCGCTCTCCTCGATCTCCTTCTCCGCCGTGTTGTTGCTGCTGTTCTCCTCGTAATCCGCCGAGGGGGGCGTGGCGTGCTTGTTGGTTTCGGATACCAGCTGCTCTTTCAGCTTCCGGAGTTCCATCTCGGCGTTGCCTAGCCGTGACTCGAGCTCAGACACCCGATAACCTCCTCCAGGCTTCTTCTGGGTACGGGTCGCCACCTGGCAATCAAAACCAGCATGAAGAAAGAGTCGACGATGCCATATGAACTGGGCGGAAAATCGACCTCGAGAAGGTGTGTTCCTGGCAACCGGCCGGGCTTCGGTATGTTATCGCGATTCCTTGGATGGAGCGGCGGCCGGGGCAGAGGCCGCGCTGCTTCAGACCTCGACCTGCACAGATGACGGTAACGAGTTGGATGCAGAAATGGAGAGGAACGGTTTCAGAGGAACGGTTTCTATGTCGAGAAAGTGGAAGACGAACCGTGTTGTTGTCGTGGGCATAATGGAATGGAATGGATCGATGATGATGCGGTCTCTCTCTCTCTCGCTCTCTTGAAATATCGAGGGCTCGAGGTTTATGGAACCTCTACCATGTGGTTTCGCTTTATTTAGTTTGCCTTGCAGTTGGTTCGGGGAACCTGGTGTGTAGCAGCAAGAATTTAATAAAGAGAGAAGACGCAGTGCCGCTCCCCACCCAAAAACTGCCGTTGGATTTGGATCTTACATTTGATATTTCTTCCATTTCAAAATCGGTTTGTTGAAAGTTTCCTTTGGTGATGCTCCCCACCCAAAAACTGCCGTTGGATTTGGATCTTACATTTGATATTTCTTCCATTTCAAAATCGGTTTGTTGATGATTTTGTGGCTTATAGAAAATGATAGGTTTGTTTGGTAAAAGTTGAACTTCCCATTAACGACAAAATATCATATATTCACACGAGGGATTTTATATATAGAGGAAACTGGGCATATGTCATGAACTAGGTAATCTTACCTAGTTCAAGTTCAATTTTTTTAAAAATTTTAATTTTTTTGGGAAAATAGCACAACAGATTTTTTATAACTATGTCCATGTAATATGTCATTCAATTTTGTCAGAAACAGAGACTCTTATTCCATCCATCTACAACAGGTTAATTACAATAAATCTAACAATAACAATACAAAGCATTTTCCCATTTTATGTA
>JAZKJV010011665.1:0-30000 GCA_037367405.1 Ottelia alismoides | reverse complement strand
AATTTCTACTGAAACGGGAAAAAAGGGATTAAAATTAGAAATTAAAATTAGAAGTCCCCATCCGAAAAGGGAAGTCTCATTACCAAGCAGTGAAGATCAGATGTTGTAGAACTGGATCTGGGGAAGGATATATGGAGGGTGGGAAAAATGGAGGGAAATAACTATAGCATGGAATTTCAGTGGAGAAACATGAATATACATGGGAAGGAAGGAAGAAGTAAGGCGTGGGATGGGGAAAGCTGCAAATTTTGGTGAAGATTTCTCTATTTGTTGTCTATCCCTGAAAATTAGTTTTCTTTAAAATTTTTGCAAACACAAGTGTCATTTAGTGTGGAAGGCAAGGATGATAACTCAAATATAGATGAATGGCAGCAATTTGGATAGTCGCTCACACTATGATGAAGATGCTTATGATGCTATGTCAAATGAGAATTCACATGTGGATGAGGATGTTGATACATTTGAGAATCCTTTCATTGGAATGCAATTTGTTTCGGAAGATAAATCATTGAAATTCTATAATCTATATGCAAGGAAAATTGGTTTTTCGATACGTAATAATTTGTTGCGAAGATATTCAAAAACCAACCTTGTAATAGCTCAGAAAATTGTTTGTTCAAAACAGGGATACAAAGATCTAAATGATAATCGACGTATAGGACACGGGGTCAAAAGAAGACGTGATGTTCGAGAAGGATGTGAAGCGTACATATTTGTTTGTGAAAACGATGAAGGGTGTTGGGTTGTAAGAGAGTTTCATGAAGAATACAATCATGGTTTAGCAAGTTCATCGAAAGTTACAAGGCTTCGATCTCACGTGATTTTATCTTCTTCTGCAAGAAGTCTGATTGATATGTTGCACACTTGTGGTTTATCTAGCTCTAAAATTTCCTCTGTTCTTGGTGCTTCGGGTTAGCTGCATATTAGCAGTCAAGTTTGCAGAGACCAAATGAAACGAAATCGCAAAAATAATATTGGAAAGAAATGCATGTCAATTGTGAGGTGTTTTGAGCAAAAAGTGAAAAATGATTCTGACTTTTCCTTTAGAGTGGAAATTGATGCGGATCGCATGGTTAGAAGCGTCTTTTGGGCCGATGGTAGGTCACGGAGTTCGTACATGACTTTTGGCGACATCTTGGTGTTTGATACAACATATTGTACAAATAAATTTTCAATGCCTTTTGTACCCTTCACTGGCATTAATCACCACCGGCGGTCGACATTATTTGGGTGTGCTCTATTGGCAGATGAGACGACAGAAACATTTATGTGGTTGTTTAACACTTGATTAGCATGCATGCATGGAAAGATGCCTACTTCAATAATAACTATCAAGATCCCGCTATGAGAGAAGCTACCTCATCAGTATTCCCCACTGCTACACATAGATTTTGTAGTTGACTATATGCGCAGCTCTTACATACTTTGTATCCCGCTTGTTCAAACTTTTATCCAAGTGGTCGTATATGGTATACTTTGTAGCCTCACTGCTTGCAGTTCTTGCTTGGATCCTGATGCTTGGTTCTTTTCAGGATCTCACCTTTGATGTACTTTTGTGGACTATCACTATCAAAATGGTTGCACATTTAGATGACTATTTGGAAATGCCGGCTCCCATATTAGCTGGTAACTACAATTATTTCAGAAAAAATGACTAATATTTGATTGAGAGAATATCAGACCAGTATAATATTAGCTTCTTGGTTTGCGTTGTGTGCAGAAATGCCAAGTTAAAATGTTTATAGGAAATAATGTTGCGTGTCGATAGAGTTGATTACCTATTTAAATCACATTGCTATAACCGTCACTTCGTATTAACACGATTGATTGGTCTTTCAAAGAATAATTTGTTGTCGAGTCATCATATATTGACAGCATTGGTATTTCGACAGTTTCTGAAGCATGAGCATGAAGCATGAGCATGAACAATCCAAAAGCATACCTCTCATGCGAACATCCGCAAGAAACTATTTTTTATTCGTATATCATGATTGTAAATTGGTTATGGATTTCCTTTGCTAGATGTGAGATGGTATTTCTAAGCATGAGGCCCACAAAAGCATGCCTCTCGGTTATTTTTTTAATGTGAGTAGTTAGGTGCAATGGCAGTCAAGACAGTTGATGTATCTTAAATTTTCACTCTATTTTCCATGTGAAGGTTGAAGTGACGGCTCTACCTAGTTATGAAGAGGAAGAAGAACAATTCATAGACAACAAATATGCAGTGCCATAGAAACGAATTACTGTATGTCTCAGCAAGGATTTCTTTAGAGACAGTTGTATAAAGCAAAAGATACATCATGAAAAAAGAAACAACATCCATTACAAAATATCATGCACATTACATTTGGCAACAACATTCATTACAAAATACCGCATTGCATGAAACCTACAAGATTTTCTCACTCGATAGATGTCAAATGAAAGGTACCTAGACATAATAACATTAAATACATTGGACGATTCCATTACATGTTACATAAACTATTGACAACTACAGTATATTTGAAACATAATTGCAAATATAACTGCAACGAGAACAATACGCTTCAGTTTGCGAAACTCCAATTGCAAAAGCTTCATCTGTTGTATCATGTCGGATTGAAAGTACGCCAATTCCCTATTGCTATCATCAATGGCATCCATCCAAACAAAGAAATTGCACGAATTTTGCTTCTGTTTCACAAAAAAAAGAAAATTTTCAATTTTGATCAACAAATGTGCACTCTTACTGAGCTTATACCTTCCATCGCAGACAATGAATAAATCGTCTACCCTTGCTCCATTCTCTCTTTGACACGTGCGTTACAGCCTTCAAGCCACAATAACATGTGGATTCCATCGTTTGCCTCAAGGATGTCGATGAAAATGATTCGCTCGTATTCCAATTACAAAATTACTCTACAGTTAAGGGAAACAATAAATGGTAAAAAGAGCAAATCTAATTCTAATTTGCAAAAAAAAAAACATTTTCGAAAACAACTAATAATCTCCCTTATAATGTCTTAATCTTGCATTATATCCCTTGTAATGTCTTAATCCTGTAATGAAAAAGAGTTTGGATGGTTGAAAATATACAAGCATAAAGGAGGAGGACTTAGAGTCTTGCAGCTTAAAGAAGAAAAAATTAAAGCAAAGAATAAATTCGTCTACTTCAATTTAGTCATCTTTTTCATTTGTTTCTATCAAAATAAGTCACAAATAAAATTGAACTAATGAACCTTTAAACCTTATGCATAGGCACATATTATGATCCATGACCCTTACTTTTAACATCAAATTCTGCCAAGTACCAAAATTAAAAATTTATTTTAAATGTTTAACTAAGCAAAACCTTAAACCTATGCTTTACAGGATTGTCTGTTCTTAGCAAAAACATTTTATTGCTCCCTAACCAGAACTTGATTTTAAATATTCCACAATTCAATAAGTTAAAAAAAAGTTTTAAATTAATACCCAACCTAACTTGTAACTAATATCGAGCTGTCTTTGTTATGGCTCCTCGGATGGCGATGGATACTTCCAAAATGTGAGACTAGTTGTCAAATTAGAAGGAAAACTTTTAATATAATAGGAGCGATATAGAACCCTACATAAATTTCAGATCGCAAGCAACAACAGAACTAGGTTTTGCATAGGGGGAAAGAATGATACAGAAAAGGACCTACTTACAACACAAACAAACAAATTGCGTGTAATATTGTCCAATCACAGTAAATACAACCAATCATAAATGAATAAAGTATTATTGTGATGAATCATACTCAATGGGAGGCGACGAAGGCCTTGCACAGGAAAGTACTAGCTTCGGGCGATGATGTTGCACCACGCACGCCGTTGTAGGGCATGTACAGGGAGGATGCGTACAGGGAGGGGTTGGCAGGTGCGTGAGATAGGGAAAGGGTGGGAGAGCGCGATTAGGATTAGGATCAGAAGCTGGGAGGTGAGGAGCGGTATGGGAGAGGGCTTCTGGTGGCGTCGACAGGGGGATGGAGCTAGGAGGAGGAAGGGCAGTGACGGGGAGCACACATTGGTAGAAGAGAGAGCACGCACAGGGAGAGAAGAGGTGCACGCGGAGGGAGAGCAGCGACCGGAGGTAGGGTGCGAGATGGGGAGGGAAGCGTGGGCGGGCAGGCGTTGGGTGGGGGGACTAGAGTTAGGGTTTGAGATTGGGAGGGGGAGGGGGTGGGCGTCGAGTAGGGATTGGAGAGGGAGGGGGAAGACCCAGGATTGCATCTATGATCAGACGACTGATATCGACCGTAATGAACAGTCCAGATCGGCCTCAATCCAGACAGTCATTTTTTAACGGTCATAGATTTGCTGTATTTTACCTGTTCTGGATGGAAGCCTTAGGAGTCTCTAATTCTGACGAATTTTGAATGACATATCAGAGGAATATAGTTATGAAAATCCATCGTGGAACTTTCTAAAAAGAAAATAAAAAAAGATGAAATTGCCCCTGATGTAGCTAAGGTTAGCTACATCATGATGTAGCTTCCCTTTCCTATATATATATATATATATATATATATATATAACATGCCGCTAATCTTCGTTTAGATACGTAATCGTCAAAACAAATTAGAAGCATCTTAATAACAATAGATAACTCAGCCTCTCTTCATATATCCCAAATCTCCAGCACATAAAGTCCATGCAAAACCACAACCACATATAAATATCTCTAGCACATGCAACGAAAGAAAACCACGTGAAATTAATCTACAAAAGAAAATACAACCACCCAAATAATACATCCATTATTTTGTAAATCAAATTTCTCGGATTTAATATAAATCTGTGATCATCCAGTGATATTTTACCTTTATTGACATCCCTTAAATTTAGGGATTGTTTGTAAGCTTTCCTTTTAAAAAACAGTCATTTAGTATGAGGCCAATTTTTTTGTATTTCGTAATATTAATGTATAACATATGTGTACTACATTTGTATCTTAAAATATAATTTTGTATAATAAATATGTCTAATTATATACCAAATCCCCCTATTTCAAGCATCTTTCTACCCTCTCGTATTTAAATTACCTTTTCTGACATTCCATCATCCTCTTAGCTCGAAATTTCATCATTAGAACTCCCATAAGTTTAGGATAGTTAAAGCTCTTCATTAAAAATAGCAACAGATGACTACGGAAACATTTTGTTTTGTACTTCTTACTAACATCTCAGAATCATGTCTCATTTTTTGTATTTTAAATTTTATGTTTGTAGAATACATACATTTTTTGTACAAAAAAATCCAATTTCTTCATTCATTGGGTCATATTCTTATTTGTGAAATTTCCTTATTAGACCTCCCATAAATTTAGGAACCGATGGTTACTGCAAATCACATTTTATATAATAGGGTGGTTTAAATCACATAAATTTAGAGGGCCAATAATCCCATGCATCCATAATTGATCCGACGATTATTATAAAAGGTATTTTAGTAACATTATTTAATTAATCAAAAATCTATTTTGGTCATTATACATTATTTAAATATAGTATGTTACCACCTAAAATATCTCATTAATGTCTCTCCTAATCTTTCATTCAATTTGTAATCTCACAAAAAAGGGGCAGTGGAGGCATCTTTTCCAAAGGCGATGGACGATCAGAATGCGATGCTCGACCTGGGGGTGATGGTTCCTCCTCCAGGCAATCAAGTGGATCGGATATGGAGGAGAGCGAGAGAAAAAGGAGGACGGAGTTCCTTGCAAGCGACGTCGATGATGCCGCAGATGATTGCAACGAGGACGACGTCGGACGCGGCGGTGAAGGATCGTGCATTGGAATCCAACAGCTTGAGAGCGGAGATAAGTAGGGGAATTGCACCGAATCGTGTGATGGACGTCTTGTTGGCGGGATAAAGTGAAATCGTATGTCAGATCGTACGATGCATGCGGTGGGCATTGGACTGGAGCACGGGAGAAAATGAGAGGAGGAATGGACACAACTCAATAAGGAGCATCACTGTGCATAGCATGCTCCTCATCTCATTTGACTCGCAGGTCTCTAGGCGGAGGAGGATAACTGCTTCCTGCTCGAAGGCTTCCCAATGTCATGCACGACCTCATCGACATGGCGGTTCCCGTCGACATAGAGGTATAATATTGGTGTGTATTATACACTATTTGATGTGTAATTTTGACGTGTGTTATAGATATTTGATATGCATTTTTATGTATGTATTGGGTGCAAATGACTATTTGTAATTTTTTATGCATATTGTATATTTGATGTGTATTACACATTTTGGATGTATGTTATACATTTTGAATGTGTATTATACATATTTCGGTTCTATTTTACTCATCGATTGAGCGTGAATGACTATTGAATTTCCAAAAAGAACCATACAAATTTTATTCTACAAAGAACCATACAATTATTACAAATGATCATGCATTAATTGCTAATATGAATTGTATCTACAAAGAACCATATAACATTTACAAATGACTGATTAGTTTTGAAGGAAACACAGTAAATACAAAAACATACAATCATTACGAAAGGAACGATAGATTATACAAAAAACACATGAGGATACAAACATTGCCTCACGTAATGTCTCACAACACAAAACTGAACATTATTTAAACATGATATTACGAAAAATACCAAAAATAAAACTAGCTAAATTTAATATTTCAAAATATTAATTGACATGAATAATTAATGTAAAAGTTAATGACCAAAATATCTTTTTGCACAAATAAATTGATGATGCAGTTATATTTGAATCTAAAGACTACGATCGTTGGTCTTCTTTAAGGATGGAAGGACCAAGTCCTATTGATAACATTCATATATATATATATATATATATATATATGTGTGTGTGTGTGTGTGTGTGTGTGTGTGTGGGTGCGTGCGTGCGTGCGTGCGTGCGTGTGTGTGTGTGTGTGTGTGTGTGCATTGCTCAGGGAAAATAGAATCTTGAAAAAAGGATTTGGGAAAATAGACTCGCAATAGTTAATTTAGCAAATTATATTGTGCATAAAATCCACAAATCTGTTGCAAATAAAAAACTAATTCCATTTTTAGATGGTGTGATGCTCATAAGATAAGCAATTTTGCATTTATAAGGTGGTTTCTTTTCAACCGTGGATGGAAAGATTGTAAAGATCCAACGAATAGTATAATTAGCCTTCCTTAGGGATGAAAGGACCATGTCCCATTTGAAAGATATCATAAATATATGGGGCAGGGAGCCTACACCCAGTGTAGGAAACTGATGAATCTACATTTCATCATCTTTATTCTGTCATTTTGGCCTCAAAAACCCTGGCAAATGCATGTAAATATCCTTAATTAGTGCATCTTAGCATTCATACAGGTGTATGTAAATAATGTATAAAATAAGGTTTTTAACACCAAAATTATAGAATAAAGAAAAGAAAAGAAAAAGAATAACATATTGTAAATATTTTATGACCCTAAACCCCGAGACCTAGGCATCTCGATGACTAGGTCGACAAAGAACAAAGTAGGGGGAGATAAGGGCCAAAATACAATAAAAAACATCTTTTATTTAATTCATTCTTTATTCATTTTAGGACCTATTTTTGGTTCCGCTTTTTATACTTCAAGTAAAGAAACTTGGTTCATGAAACTTGTAGATAATTAAATAAAGAAAAATACAAAATTGATTTCACACAAAAATAATGTACATATGAAAAGTTATGATCTGAATAAAATGCTAAAACTCCAACTTCCCAGACTTGTATCTTCCAAATAAAAACTTGAAATACGTCAAACTCACCTATAATTGTTTATAATTTAAAATAAGCTATTTAATGAAGGTAATTTCGCATTTGGCGGAGCTACGGTTTGAAAGATGAGTTTTGGACCCCTATTATATACTTGTACATATTAAAATATTCATTTTATTATTTATTCATTATTTTTATAATTTCTTATTTTTATAATTTTGTAAATATTATTTATAATTTATGTGTACATTAAAATCAGAATAAAAACTCAAACAAAACATAGAATAAAATACTTGTGTAAATAGTATACATATGTATAATACCTGTATATATACCTATATAATTCATACTTTTATTTTTTAAGTGTACAAAACATTTCAGAAAAATAAAATAAAAATATTTTTTAAGTGTATAAAAATATTTTATAATTTTATAAAATAATAAACAAAATAAATAAAATTAAATACACAAAATAAAAATTAAACATTAAAATATATAGATATATATACCTATACAAGCCTAAAAAGGTAACTCGTAATTATAAACCTCATAAAAATAATTCAAAATCATATTGAAATACCTTAGAAAAGAACAAATATTTTTCATTTTATAACCTAAAAATAATAAAATCATTTGTTATTTTTAATTGATTTAATAAAACATTTTTGTAGGATTTTTCCTGGTTGGTCCACGTGGACCAACCAGGTGGCTCTGACAGTTGACCCGAGGTCAACTGTCTGACCTCCTCCTGTTCATGTCAGAATGTTGGTTTGACCTCAATTTCGACAAATTTTTGAGGGCGCCCCTTGCACCCTTTCATGTCGTGACCTAAAGCACTTTTGCTCCTCGATCATCCCTCTTTCATGCCCTAGGCTTTCCTAAGGCTGAGGAGTGGCGATTCGAGCCATCTCTCTCGATCTTTGGAGCGTTAGAGCCTCAGCGTCAACTCAACATATTCAACCTTCGACTTTCGAGCCAAGTTTGAACCCCTCCTACACATGCTCAACTCCTGCTTTCACGCCCAAGAGCTCGAGGAAGGTGACAGCTTCCTCTCCAGAGCTTCAGGCTGGTCGAGCGACGCCCGAGGCAGCTCCAATCACCTCCGCCATCTCCGGCGTCGAGGTATCTTCTACCTCAGGTTCAACCCCTTCGAGGTCTTTGTTTTCTTCCATTCTTCTTTCGCATTTCATTCGTTGTAGTCATAGGAGTAAACCCCCCCCCCCCAAATCTTCGAGTTTCATCCATTGAATCGCCTTCATGGTCACCTCGTCGGAGTGCTCCTCCGGCTACCGCTTCGCGCCACCGTTCCTCTCCTCCATTCCGCCCCCGCAGGGTCCAGGCACTTTGCCCTGGACCCTCTCACACATTTTTGCAGGTCAAAGAGCTTTGACTCGAGCCTGGGGCTCGTTTTGCTTTTCGTCGGAGATCCGCGAAGCCCATCAGCTCCGCCACCTCCGCGCGAGAGCATCGGCCATCGGTGAGGTGTTTTGGAGCCACCAGGAGGAAGAGGAGGGCCACGGGAGCGCCCTCGGCCATTTTTGGAGCTCGAAGCATCTCCGACGGTCGAGATCGAGGTCGGAGAAGGTCGGGTTCGCCGACCTTCTTCCCTGTTCTTTGTCCTAGGCTGCCAGCCGTCAAATCTTGGTCGTAGCTCCAGGTGCACTTGAAGGATATGGAGAAATCCTCAAGCACATCACGGAAGCGTGATCGTCGTATCGGATACGACGAAGAACGACTAGTCGTACTAGTTGTTCGGTGCAACAGAATTTAAAAAAATTTTAATCCGATGAAACCACATGATCCGAGAGCCATTCTCAAATCTTTTCATCTATAACCACAGCAAGTATAATGCAATACCTCTTGAAGCGTGGTTGATCAAGTCTCTACGAAAAGAGACCTCCTGTCTCAAGTCCGATCGTCGGAGTAAAAACTTGTGAGCGCGGAGATGAGTCGCGGTGTCCTCGCAATCCAAGTTGATCCAAGTGCGGTTGCTCCTGATCTCGTCGCACGAGATCGAACGTCTCCTTCGTGAGTGAAGCAGTCCAAGAAGACGAAGAACTGCAGAGAGTCGAAGCAGCAACACGATGGCGCGGGCGTCGACGATTCTCTCCACCAAGGTGGACGGCCACCAAGAAGAGAGGGAGAGAGAGGGATGCCGAGTATGAGAAAGAGAGAGAGAGAGTTTGTGCTACAATAGCATGTGTAAAGAGAGAGCCAAGCATGCCTCTCTATTTATAGGGTTTTGGGATCCATGGATCTCAATCCATGGGACACATAAAATCAATGGGTGAGATTGATTTATGTCAATCTAATGGCTAAGATTGTTGTTGACAAAAACAACAAATTTAGGTTAAAATATATTTGACAAAATCAAATATAATTCAATCCTAAATCAATCCAACAAATAAGGAGAGAAGACACATGGAGATTTCATCTCCATATGCCTTCCAAGTGGGCAGCCACGCATTCCATATTGGAATGATGTGTCGCCCATGGAGATTGCATGGAGATTGCAATCTCATGGAATTCCATGAGATTGCATATCTCCTTGAAATCTCTCTTATTTATTTGCAACAAATTTATTGGATTTTATTCTTCAAAAATAATTCACAATTATCTTTGAGAATATTGCATTCTTGCCATGGAAAAATTGTGAATCATATTCACAACCCAAAACAACATATAATTCATATTGTTAATTAATTACATAATGTGTATCCAATACACATAATAATTAATCAACACATATAAATTATAATTAACTCTCTCTAATACGTTATAAATCACATTTATAATATATTATGAATAATTGGATATTTCTATCCACATTATTCTTATCCATAATAATCAAATCACATTTAATCATATTGGATAATTTCTCATACATCATGATAATTAAATCATATTTAATTATCAACTTCTCTTTGCTTAGATCTTATGGAATTGTTCTTAAACCATTTAAGAACAATGCTATTTCTCCTCAGATACTTGGAGATAAGGACATAGCGATTGTATTGTTCCACGTATAGTGACTTGGATGTTGAGATCATATCTCAAATCTAGATCCTATGGACCTCCCACTGATGCTTGATCAAATCAAGACCGTAGACTTAATCTTCTCATTGTATCTGAATCTCATTCAGATCAATGTCCAGTTCATGGACTAAGATTAGGTCACTTCACTAATGAGAGGAGTCACTAAAATCCAAACCTGTTTCATCACTCCCTCGGAATGGAAGCGTCATGGTTATACAATCGTATATGATCAAATCACCCTTCAGGTATTCCCAATACCTGTACATCCTACATACTGGAAGACCTATGATCATCCTGAAGATAAAGATCACTTTTACACTGTCATCTTCAGGGTTAGATCATTAAGTTTCTCAATCTTGGTCACTGGGACTTGGTATAGATCATATGCTTTCACAAAGCATATATCTTACCGTAAAATTCATGTCATGCTTCCAAAGCACGACGACCATGCATGAAATTTGTTCAGTCCCAATACCTCATGAGTGAGCTCATGTCTCCCGGTTCACAAGTGAACCTGTATGATCCCTTTGAGAGATCGCATTACTCATATGTCCTTATATGCACACCAGCTCGCCGGTATATAGACCTTGATTAGGTCATCAACCTATTGGTCTGCCAAATGTACATACTCAGACATATAGCAATACATCTGTCTCTAGTCAGAGGATGCATGCCTATGTTGTGACAGTATTCAACGTAGGTCTTTGGTTATCTCGATCTCGTCAAGTCAACCCATTGACCTAACTAACCTGACACCTCTGAATCACTATTCCCATGCAGAGGACCTGCATCAAGAGGTCAGTCAGATATCAGTCATATGAGATAGGATTGCCATCTCCTACTCAGACTGGAGATCATCACTTAATGATCATTTGATGACGCTTGATGAGTCCTCTATCTAACTCCTTAGATATTCATCCAAGCATCAGCCTCTATGATCCATCCAATGAATCAACAGCTGTATGATCATCAAGTTGGCCATGGTACATAACCCTTATTGTACAGAGGGACCCTATAGTGCATTCATTCATTAATCTCAGAAAGGGAGTGAAAAATAATCAATAACTTTTATTGATAATTTATTCATTACAATAACATTCATTGTAGAAATGGTTCGCCCGGGGCTCACATTGCTAACAACACAACCACCATTGGATCTTCCAACAGCACAGCCGTCCGATCCACCTGAGGAGATTTAATCGTGGCCATCCATCCGCGAACCATCGTGGGTCGTCCTTCACGTGCCACGTGTCAAGTGGCATCTCCACCGCCGTCGGATCGCATCTCTTTGGGTATTTTGCATCTTCCACCATGAGAGTTTTTGTATTTATTATTTAGTCCATAAACTTTCATCTGTAGTTTAAATAATTCTGTAATATTTGCATCTAGTCCCCCGAACTTTCTTTATTTGCATTTAGGTCTTGTCCACGTCACCTCACGTGACCCGTGCGTGTGAGGGGTAGTGATTTTGCACAGGACCCCTACGGGTTTAGCTATTTCTTATCAGTCCAGGAAATATTTTATAACGTGTTTTATTTTTGGATATTTTATATGTCAGCCCCTGGGATTTTTGTATATTGCATTTAGGTCCTTGCCAAGTGCATGTATAACACGTGTGGGGTTTGGTATATTGTAGGCATACCCTTGCGGGTTTTGATATTTGTATTTGGTCCTAGAAATTGACTTATTAGTTATAAAATTTTGTGGAAAAATTACACTGTGGACCTTGGATGTTTGGATATTTACATATATGCCCCTGCTAGTAGTGTAGTTTCTCTTTGTTGCCTTTATTTATTTCATGCATCCATAAATTGCTAAAAAATTCATAAAAATTACCTTAGGTTCCTCTTGCATCATATTATCACGCCATATTTTTATTTCACATTTTTATTGCATTTTTGTATTTAGAAAAATTTAAAAACATGCATTTTGAGTATTATTTGCACTAGAAAATCCATAAAAATAGTAAAAGTTTTTGAAAAATTCCAAAAAATGTATTTTGTGTATCTTAACATCTTTTAGTGTTAATCCAAAAATCACTAAAAAATTCAAAGTAAAACTCCTAAAAATTAGAAAACCCCTAAAAACTTCATAAAAATCTGAAAAATTCAAGAAAATCCTAAAAATACAATCTCAGTTTCTTTATTTTTCCTATTTTATTTCCTTTATTTTAAAATTAAGTTGAGGAATTTTTGAAATTGTTTGATATTTTTCATCCTCATTTTAATTTCAGCCAGCAACATTTAGTCACTATTTTCAGTATTTTTGACCTTACAAATACCAAAAAAATTAGGAAAAATATAGAAAAATCACTAAAACATTAGAAAAATATAAAAATCACAAAAATATTTTATTTACTGTAATTTGAGTTTTCTTCTCTATTTTTATCTCTCTCCTGTCTCTCTTATATTATATATTCTATATTGTTTTAAATATTCTTTAAAAGAAAAAGAAAATGCAAAAATATAAAATATAAAAGAAAATATAAAATCAGTAAATTAAAAATCAAAATACAAAATAAAAATTAAATAAAAAAATATATAAAATTAAAACCCACAAAAACATAGCACATATAGACACTTGATCACATTCACGGTTTTGAGCATTTTGACCTGATCTATCTTGTTTGCTCCCAGAGTTCGACCTCTACACACTTGCACACTATACACATTTTTGTAGAGTTATAATAAATTTTGACTCCACATTTGCTTCTTATTTCTTAATACACATTGTGGGTTGATTGTTGACTGAATCCGGATTTCGTGTGGTCAACTCAACGAATGAGTTCCCGCCTTGTGTGGAACTTAAGACCATCGATTTCTGCTTCATCAAATGGCGCTGTTGCCGGGGAGCAACAACGTATAGATCATATGTTTTGAGTGATTATGTTTGATGGTCTATATTATTGCTTCACTTGTTCTCTCTACTTTTGATATACATTTTTGAGCTATCTGACCACCCTTTGTGTTGGCTTTTTGCGAGGTACCGCAGATCGAGGGAGGCACGTTTCCTTAGGCGCCTGGGCACCCACGTGAAGCCAGTTACTGCATGTACAAGGAAGACTTAGGGATTTTTGTAGATTAGCTCTAGTCTATATTTCTTTGTAATTATTTGTGAGAGAGAGAGACATATAACTTGTAATATTCAGGACACTCAGATACTTCGACATCTCACGAGGTCCAGTGCCCGAGGGATTGTTCCCATGGGGGCCTCGTCGGTTTTTCATGGTTTTTCTCACGGTTTTTGTCGCCTTTATTACATGTTGATTTCATGAGGATTTAGCCCGTAGATCTAGGAGTTTTTATTGATTGTGACGTAACTAGCTAAGGCCAAACACCTATTATCTTGCCTGTGCCTATAGACCGTAATTGGACTTAGCTAAAATGTAATTGAAAAAGCTATTGACTTGGACTAGAGACCACGTGCCGGGAGGGGTCGTATACAGCGCGTGCAGGATCCATTGTGGTGGACACCGATCGGCTCCCAAGACCGGACTCTGGTCTCTCTTCTGAGTCTTAGCTATTTGTTCTTCACGATTAATAGAAGTTGCTCATCTAGGGACGGTTTTCTTCGTGCATCATATATGTATTTTTGTTTGTGTATTTTAATTTATGCGCGGATCACCCTGCATGTAGAGTGCTGGAGCAAGGTACGCATTTCTATCTCTACATACATCATTGTGTTTGATCGCTGATAACACGAATATTCCACAAGGGTCACCATGAATGATATAAATAAGTTGTCGCCGAGGCGACCGCTTGCAGAATACCAGTGTTAATCAGCAATTAACCCACAATAAAAGAATGAATGAATTAAGTCCAAAAATGTGAATTAATCTTTATTACTCTACCACAAAATGTATAGTGAACAAGCATGTAGAGGTCGAACCGCAGAGAGCAATACAAAAATGCATAAGCCTAAGATGTGCATATACCACAGAGTCATCCATGTGTGAAGCCTATTTTTGTGGGTTTTTATCTTTTATATTTTTTATTTTGATTTTAATAATATAATTAGGTACTATATATATATATAATTTATAGAATATAAATATATAGATGCATATGTATCCATAGAGAGTGAGTATATAGCATATAATACATACATTATATATATATAACTAATAATATTTTTTTATCGAAGAATATGTATATACAAAGGGGAGAAGGGAGTGATAAAATATTTATAAAAATATATAAAAAGTACTCAAAAATATGGAAATAAAATATTTTTGGGATTTTCATAATTTTTTTACTTTTTTGGTGATTTTTGGGTGTTTTTCAAATTGTTTTTGGTATTTTTAAAAGCTGAAATAGAGGAAAGCAGTGAAATGGGTACTGGCTGTAAGTAAAATAGGAATCAAAAATAGCAAACAACCACAAAACTTTTCCACTCTATTTTTCAGATACAGATAATAAAATATAGAAGAAATAGGAGCTGCGTTTATATTTTTCGGATTTTTCTTTGATTTTATATATTTTTTGAAGTTTTTGTGTATTTTTTAATTTTTAAGGTTTTCCTTTTGAGATTTTTAGGGATTTTTGGACTGACACTAAAATAGGTCAAAATACACACTAGGAAATTTTTTTGGAATTTTTCGAGTCTTTTAATATTTTTTTGGTATTTTATAAGTTAGACAGTAAATAAAGTGCATGTTTTTGATTTTTAATAAATGCAAAAATGCAATAAAATTAGAAGCTAAAATATAGCATGCAAGGGTACACTAACATGAGCTTATATCCATTTTTGCAAAATTTTTCAAGGAAATATGAAGCACAAAATAAATGGACAAAGCATACAAAAATATATGGCCTATCAGGGGTATTTTTGCAATTAAAATATTTATCAGGGGTATCCATGCAAAAATTACAACAGAAATAAACATTTACTTTTATTTTCAGGGCCATTGTACAATTAATAAAACCCAGCGGAGTTTAAATGCAAAAAAAACCCGCGCCTCACGTGGGTGCTGCACGTGAGGCGCGGAGGGACTAATACGCAAATATAAAAACATCAGGGGTCCTTCTGCAATTTTTACAAATTATTTACAACGGGTATTTTTATTTATAGAATTAAAACCTAAATACAAAAAGGCGGGGGGTTGTATCTGATATTTACCCCTAATAGGCGCGCAATCCGACGGTTGCCCTTCATCCACTTGCCACGCGTCGCGATCTGGTTGGCCGATGACGGTTCGCAGATGACGGCTAAGATTAGATCAGCCTCGCTGATCGGACGGTTGATGCGGTGCTTCATCTGACAACGCTGGTTCGATCTGGGCCGACTACTCTGATCTGACGGCGCTGGAGGTACCTGGATGAACAGGGAAGAAGCTCACCCCCGACGAGCTTCGATCGTGCAGCGTCGGCTTTTCCAGGCATCTCCCTCGCCTCTGACGTGCTCTGCTCGTAGCTGATGACGTTCCGCGTCGACTGAGGGTCTCATCATGGCTCCTGGAGGTCCGAATGGCTCGGACGAGGTCGATGAGGGACCAGACCTCCAGGAACCTCTTCCTGGCTTGAATCGAGCCCAGATGGGCTTCTTTCCTCGTTGGACCTGCATAGGAAGAACTGGGGGAGGGAGGGCTACCTCCTCAACCCGGGGTTTTGAAGCTTTGCAATGAAATGGAGTTAGGCGGAGGAGCTCCGACGAACGACGGACGGGGAGCTCCGATTCGCCAAGACCAGAGGTCCTGGGCTGGACAAATGTGTGCGATCGATGGAGAAAACTATGAGGTATGAAATGGGATGAACGTGTCGATCAGACACACCGCTCCGGCGAACTTCGAATTTTTGCTTTTACGCTAAGTTAATCAACTAAGGACTAAACTAACTACGGGAAGCAGAAACTAACATTAAAACCTAACTAAAATGCATAAAAAGGACAACTCTTATACTTGGGGGCCACCAAGGAGCAGGACGGATGCCGGAGCTCCGCCGCGTCAAAATTGCCCTTCCTCCGGCCGATTCGAGGTGCTGGCTCACTCCCCCTGTCACGAGGAACGTCCCAGGAACGAAATCAAGGCTTTTGGATGGGTTAAAATTGGCCAAATTTGAGGAAGGGAGCGGAGCTTCTTATTTATAGACAATGGCCTGGAGCCTTATTGACCGGCGATTATTGCTTAATCCAATGAGTATCGGGTTGATCCAAGTTATTGGCGGGCATCTGTGATGATCAGAGATCAATTCTTGTGAAGGAAGCGAGCTCGATTGATGGATGGTGTGTTCGGGAAAATGGGAGAAGACGGGCGAAAAGATAGGCTACGTCACATCGGGCGGCTGGGGGAGCAGTTGACCGAGCGGTCAACTATTGACGGCCTGTGATTGGTCCAAGTCGGCTGCTAGAAGACAAAATAGGACCCCTTATTCGAAATTGATTTATTTAGCATAGTAAATGATTTTATCAATTTTTTCTTATAAAATAAAAAATGTGTATTATTTCATGTAGTATTTATTTATGATTTTTATTGAATTTTTGGAGTGTTTTATTATAGTTTTAATTTAATAATGTGTGTATGTATGTATTTGCATGTATTTTTGTATATTTTTTTATTTGTTTACTTTCTTTTATTATTTTATTGGTTTATTTATAAATTTATAATTTATTTTTGTGAGTATGGGGGTATTTTTATTTAATTTTTATGAGTTTATTTTCATTTTTAAATAAATAGGTATATGTGTATGTAGGTATATTTCTTGGTATTTTACCTATATATTTTGTATACTTAATTTATTTAATGTATTTTCTTGATTTTTATTTTGGATTTGCATTTTTAATAGGTCATTTGTATTATTTATATTATTATAAAAATATAAAAGAAGAGAAAAATTAAAGAGTGTTTTCCCCTTTTATTTATATATATTCTTGGTCATAGGTATTTTGCCTATTAACTTGCATAGACTTATTTTATTTTATTAATCCTTTTTAATTTTAGTCTAATTTTAGTATACACATGTATTATATACATTATTTACAAAATTCTAAAAATATAATTTGGCAAGAATAATAGACAAGGAATATATTGAATATCTTAATCAGGCAGGCTGCCCAATGGGGACCAAAAACCTAACTTTTACAGATGGACTCCAAAAATTATGAAACCAATTTTATTAAATAGTTCTTGGAAAGCTATATACAATTAAAGGTGAGTTTGGGTGTTTTGGAGTTTTTATTTGCAAGATATGGGTCTGTGAAGTTGAGATTTTGGCTTTTTATTCTATGAATAAAATGTGCACTGAGTATTATTTTTACACAAACTCAATTTTATATTTTTATTTACATTATTCTCTACAACTTTCATGAACAAAAGATTTTAATTTGATGAATAAATACTTATATACAAAATAGGTGTCAAAAATGCATAAATGAATGAATAACTAAATGGGGTATTTATTTGTATTTTGGCCCTTATCTCCCCCTACTTTATTCCTTGTCGACCAATTCCATTATGGACTTGGTCTCGGGGTTAGGGTCATAAAATATTTGCAATATTGTATTACTTTTTCTTTTCTTCCCTTTATTCTATAATTTTGGCATTAAAAACCTTATTTAATGTACAATTAATACAAGGGATGATGAATGCTATTATGTACAATTTGATGCTATTTACATGCATTTGCTGGGGTTTTTGAGGCCAAAATGATAGAATAAAGGTGATGAAATGGAGGTTCATCACCCCCCATGCTTGCCTTTGCTAGTCCCTAGCAAACACTTATGCAATAAGTACAAAAAAGAATGAAGAAAAGAAAAAGGAAAATTAAAGAAGGATAGAGTGAATAAGGGTGCTTTCAGTGCAATGCATGTCTTTACAAAATCAGAATTTGGAGCTCCTGCTAGACCTTGAGTGTAGATGTGTGTGGAACCTAGTTGGGAACCAGCTCTAAAACACGACAGCCTTCGAGAGTCACAGAACTTGGTTCAAATCACCTCAATAGTCAGGTCAGAACTAGCCTACGTCATACGCAAACCCTTATGACTATGCTGACTTGTACAGTGTAAGTGATAGTGGCTCTTCCCAACTGAAATGACAAAGGGACTGACTTCTCCAGAATGGCAACCCAATGATTCCCCAATCCAGCCCTCTACCGTCGAGGAGCGGGGTATTCCCTTCTAAGTTCAAGTGGCATCCAACTCAAGAGGAGGGGTAAAGAAGAGAAGAATGGACGGTAGCCAGTGTAGCTACCTATCCTGGGATGCAAGACCAGTGTAGTCAAGTCATCCAGCTGCAGGCTCACATGGTATAACTTTGATGCTCAAGCTTGCTTAGTTTCTATACAACATATATACATTCTCCGACAGGCACTTTATTTTATTTTCAAGCCTGTCCCCTTTTTTGGAGATTTTTTTTCAACATACTATTTACAGCAGCATTTACATAAGGACTTTTTCCTCTTGAGCCAGAAGACTATCCCTCTTTTGAAGCTTTATTGCAACCCACACTCTCCTGTCACTCGATTTCATTGAAACTAGACCAGGTTGGGGTGCACTTCCCTCCCTAGACGAGGACGAATGTTTCCACTCGTGTGCGTCTCAGACTGGCAAATCCAACCCCCTCACCACTCCGACTGAGTTGATCCAAGTGAAAGGTGCAAGTGTCCAAGTTAGGTCACGGCCGATAAGAGTCATACGTGTGTTTCGAAAAGTTCTAGTTAGTCCACTGAGGTGACTTGAACCCAGCCCTGCTTTCTCAAAGAATTAAGTCTGAATAGACATGAAGTACCTTAAACCTAGTTCCCATAAGGTTCCAGTGCAGTTAGGTGCGGTAAGGTCTACCCAAGCTCCAATTTGAGACTTTATTAGACTGATTCAATCATCAAGCTCACTCAAAAAGAATATGAATGGTATGCTTATGCTATGCACAATGAATGCTGCAATTTTTCACAAAGAGTTTGAAAAAATCAAAGAATGTTTTTACACAAAAATTATTTATTTATTTTTTTGCAAGTAAATAAACAAAAAATCTTGACACATACGAAAAGTACATACAATTGTTTACACGGTGTGCCACTTTATTTACAAAATGTATGAGTTTATAAAGACTTTACATGTTTGAATGAAGTAGTTTATTTAGGATTGTACATAAAGAATTGTATGTGTCTTATTTATGATTTACAAGTATTTGTAATGGTGCTCTTATTCTTCAGATCTAGTTTGAAAATAATTTTTGCGAACTATAGTACACGATAATTTTTGCAATCATTTACACACATTTGAAAACTATTTTTGCAAGGATTTTTCACACTATATATACACAATTTTCACAATAATTTGACACACAATTTTCAACACATGTGCACATAGGTTTTTCAAATCCTTTCTTTCACGCAAAGAAAAAGTTTTTCAAATCAAACATTTTCACATAAGTTGAAAACATTTCACAACAAATTTCTCAAAACAGGTCACACTCTTTTTCAAATCATACTGTATAGGTATCTAACCTGATTTAGTAATCAGCATATACAAAAGAAGAAAAACTATGTTTGATGTACAATATGGTTTTGATTCTTTTTGGGCTTATTCCTTATTTTTGAATGAGAGATTTTCGTGCAGACTCCTCAGACTTGTTCAAGAGTCATTTTCACAAGAGTTTTGAAAACTATAGTCCAAACTAATTTCACAAACATGTCCACACATTTGAAAATGATTTTTGCAATAGGTTTTACACAGCATAGATAGGTTTTTCAAAACAATTTGGCAATCCATTTTTACAATCATTTGCACACTAGTTTTCACACCTTTTGATTTCACTCAAAGAAAATAAATTTTTCACACAAAACTGATTTTTCAAAAGTTGAATATTTGTACACACTATTTTTCAAGCAATTTTCACAATGTTTTTCAAAGAAAATCTTTTGCACAGAACCCTTTTCCTGATTTAATAATCAGTACAAGTACAAAGAGTCTGAGGAGCTCACAATCATCTTTTATTATTATAGAACTACTTATTGCTTTTTAGATTAAGTTGATGTTTATTTTTCAGTATGAGTTATGGCTTATAGTATATACATGGTATATACGACCCCCCTATACTTAGCTTGAGCTATGTCCTCATAGATCGAAAGGAAAAGTAAAGACATAACTCGTACTGAGTATAGACAGATCTAAAGAATATAAATGAACGAAATTAATGAATGAGAAGTTGACCGTCCCCCCTATACTTAGGATCAAGTAATCCTAAGTATAGCAGACTGTACATAAAAAATAGGGAGGGTAAAGGGTGGGAATACACAGATCGTACTCAGATTGTCTCCCCCTATACTTAGGGTAAGATACTCCTAAGTATAGACAAGAAGAGGAGACAATGGAGAGGATCAGAATGAAATGAAAAACTCGGGGTGCACATCCCCCCATACTTAGGACAAAGTACATCCTAAGTATAGAAAACTGTCTACAAGGGCGGCACCTTTTTGATACACAAGGAAGACAGAAAAGGAAAAGAAGAAAAGAAGAAAATCAGATAAACAATTCTTGGAGTACATCGTCTGAATCTTCTGATGTTGCAGCGGTTGTGGAGATGTCTTCGTGGTGCACTAGCTGAATAGAGTCTACAACGGCCAAGAATGCACTGGTTCGAGATAAGGCTTCAGTAGTTGACCGTTGACGACGAAGGGTTGTGCGTCAGGGGACAATTCTGATATGGAAATACTTCCATTGTCACGCACTTCACAAACTCGAAATGGCCCTGTCCACTTACTCTTTAATTTACCCGGGAATATCCGCAATTTTGCATCAAATAACCACACCTTATGTCCAACGTCAAAGGTCTTTCGTCTGATGTGCCGGTCATGCCAGCGTTTCACCTTCTCCTTGTACATCAATGTGTTATCGTATGCATAGTATCGGAATTCCAAGAGCCTGTTCAGATCATCTTTTCTTTTCTGACCACTTTTGTGCGAGTCCAAATTACAACTGTTGATTGCCCATAAAGACTTGTGAACTAGTTCCACGGGCAGATGGCATGGTTTGCCATACACAAGACGATAGGGCGACATGCAAAAAGGGAGACTTGTAGGCGGTTCGGTAAGCCCATAGGACCGAGTCCAAGAGTTGGGACCATTCTTTTCTGTTTGGCCTAACAAGTTTCTGCAGGATAGTCTTGATTTCTCTGTTTGACAACTCTGCCATGCCATTGGTCTGAGGATGATAAGGAGATGCGACACGATGGTCGATGCCGTACTCCTTTGTTAACTTCTTGACCTCTTTGTTAATGAAGTGGCTGCCCCCGTCTGATATGAGAATTTTCGGTATCCCGAACCGTGAAATGATGTTCTTTTTCAGGAACTGACAGACTATTTGGTTGTCGGTGGCTCGAGCAGGGATAGCCTCCACCCAACGACTCATGTAATCGACGGTAAGAAGGATGTGCTCAAAACCTTGACTATTAGGGAAAGGTCCCATGAAGTCAATGCCCCATGCATCGAAAACGTCTGCTATCTGAATGATTTTCAGGGGCATTGAATCTTTGGCAGTAAGTGTACCTTTCATTCGCTGACAGTCAGTACATCGTTTGACGAATTCTGCTCCATCCTTGAATATTGTGGGCCACCAGAAGCCACACTGAAGTACTTTGGCTGCCGTCCGATCTCCAGAGTGAAGTCCACCAGATTCGAGCGAGTGACAATGCTCGAGGACACTAGATTGCTCCGTCTGAGGGATGCACCTGCGCCAAATGCAATCCGCTCCTTCCCTGAATAAAAGAGGATCCTCCACTGGTAGAATCAGATGGTCGACATGAATTTGTTCTTCTGATTTTTTGTCCAATCCGCTGGTGTTACCCCAGAGGCGAGGTAGTTGACTATATCTGCATACCACTGAAGAGAATCAACTGCTAAGATAGCTTCGTCAGGAAAGGTTTCTGTGATAGGTGCATTGTTCATAGGAGGCTCATGCTGCTCTATTCTGGAGAGATGGTCTGCTACCACATTCTGGACTCTAGGCTTGTCCTTGATTTCCAAATCGAATTCCTGGAGGAGAAGGATCCAACGAATCAGTCTTGGCTTGGCATCCTTCTTCTGCTGTAGGTACCGGATAGCAGAGTGGTCAGTAAAAATTGTGACTTTTGATCCCAACAAATAGGATCTGAACTTCTCAAGGGCGAAAACCACAACCAGCAACTCTTTCTCTATCACCGCGTAATTTCTCTATGCTTCATCTAATGTTCTGCTGGCATAGTGAATGGCATAAGGCGCTTTCTCTTTTCTTTTCCCAAGAACAGCCCCGACTGCAAAATCTGACGCATCGGTCATTATCTCAAAGGGAAGAGACCAGTCCGGCGGCTGTAAGATTGGAGCCTGAGTGATAAGCTCCTTCAGCTGGTTGAAAGCAAGGAGAACCGGCTGATCAACAGTGAACTCAGTCTCCTTGCACAAAAGTTCTGTCAGAGGTCAGGCAATGCGGCTGAAATCCTTGATGAATCGCCTGTAGAATCCCACATGCCCCAGGAATGACCTCACATTCTTCACTGACTGAGGTGGCTGAAGATTTGAAATGACATCCACCTTTGCCGGGTCAACTTCCATGCCACGTTTGGAAACGACGTGGCCCAGCACAATGCCTTCAGTGACCATAAAGTGGCTCTTTTCCCATGAAAGCACTAAATTAACTTCTCGGCACTTCTGAAGCACTCTGTCTAGGTGCTCAAGACAGAGAAGTCGTCCATGAACACCTCGAGAAAACTGCCTATCATCTCAGCGAAGACTGCTAACATGCATCTTTGGAAGGTTGCAGGTGCGTTGCATAATCCAAAGGGCATTCTCTTGAAGGAGTAGGTGCCGAACGGGCAAGTGAAGGTAGTCTTCTCTTGGTCTTCAGGAGTGATCGCCACTTGGTTGTACCTGGAGTACCCATCCAAAAAGTAGAAGAACTCCTTACCTGCTAATCTTTCCAGAACTTGATCAATGAATGGCAAGGGAAAGTGGTCCTTCTTAGTTGCTGCATTGAGACCGCGGTAGTCAACACAAACCCGCCAGGATGTTGGTACCCGAGTTAAAATTTCCTCTCCTTTTTCATTTATGACCACGGTAAGCCCTGACTTCTTGGGAACTACATGCAATGGGCTTACCCATTTTGAGTCGGAGATGGGATAAATGAAGCCTGCATCACACCATTTCGTGATTTCTTTCATGACGACGTCCCGAAGGTTAGGGTTCAGCCTTCTTTGAAATTCGCAGGACGGCTTGCCATCTTCTTCCAAATAGATGTGGTGTGAACACAAGGCTGGGTTTATCCCTCGGAGATCGGATACACTCCAACCAAGTGCCTTGAGGTTCTTTTCTAGAACCTCGAGAAGCCGAGATCCTGATCTGAATTCAGCCTGCTGCTGATGATGACCGGATACATCTGTTCTTCACCTGCAAGGAAAGCATACTTCAGGCCTGCAGGAAGTGGCTTGAGTTCTGGTTTTGACCTGTCCATCTTGTCGGTCACTTGAGAGACTATGCTGGTGGTGGGATGTACTTCTCTGAAGTTGCTACCATCCTCATCATCTTGTTGAGATCCCAGTGAGGTGCCGAACGGTTCTGCGCTAAGCTGATCGTGTTTGGTCTGGAGTGACTGCTCAAGTAGATGCACCTGCATCTGAGAATCTGTCGCCCAAGAATCGTCGGAGTATAAGCTGACTGCGCTTTCCAAGTCCTCCTCAAGAGTGAGGATTTCTTGGGTCCATGGATCGTTCAATGATATGGCTGAGTCTCTGATCTCTGCAATAAAATCACAGTATGCCTCGGATGCTGCCTGGCTCTCATCAGTTGTGGCATTCGGCTCTCTGTTCATGTTTATCGTGATCTGCTGGGTGTTCGAGCTGAAAGTAATCTTGACAGACCCGTAATCAACCACGGCGCCTGAAGTACGAAGGAATGGTCTGCCAAGGATGATAGGGGTCTGGAGCAGGGGTTCAGGCGAGTCCATATCAAGGACAACAAAATCAGCTGGGAATTGCATTTCCTGCACTTTAACTACGACGTCTTCCAAAAGACCTCGGGGCCGCTTGACGGATCGGTCAGCGAACTTCATGCGTGTCTGCTTGAGCGGACCCAACCCGAATTCTTGCATTATGGATGAGGGCAGAAGGTTGATGGAAGATCCACTGTCAAGTAGAGTGCGCTCGAAGACCTGGTCAAAAATCTCACAACTGATCAGAGGTGCTCCTGTGTCTTGCTTCTTTTGTGGGAGGTTGCTGATGGCAGCAATGATGGCCATGGAAAGAACGTGCTTTTCTACTTCTTGGCGTCTGTTTTCTTGCGTTGAGCGACACCTGTTAGTACATGCCTCTTTTAATCCTTTCTTTACCGCTGGCATATACTCCACGGCCTTCAACAAGGGAATCTCAACAGTCAACTTATCTAAAATTTCCACAACTCCTGGATCAGACAACGACTTTTTTCATTTTGCATTTTTTTTGGATTTTTCTATTGCATGAGGAAAAGGAATATGTACATCCCTGGCAGGAAAATTAGAGTTCTTATTTACATCAAAATCATCGCCCATAAAATGTTGTACATCTGGTCTACAAAAAGGAGTACAAACTGTATCATGGCATGCTGGTGCTGTAGGACGATCAAAAAGGGTAGCGTCTGCTCCGTCGGCTGGCGCGGGATCGGCTGCTGCTGTCGGCTCCTCCAATGCTGGTGCGGTTTTGCTTCGTCTGCACACTTCTTTTTGGTATTTTTGATTTTGCTGATTTTTTTGTATTTTCGGCTGAGGTTGCTGCAAATGCACGACGGCTGGACTGGCTTCTCCTTCTTCTTCCTCCTCACCCGCCCCTGGAGCTGGCACGGCTGATGCGGAAGATGAAGATCCACCTGTTTCTTTATTCACCCCGATCTTTGTAGCAGGCGGAGGCAAGGCCCTACCGCTCCTGAGAGTAACGACATTAGAATACACAATAATATCATTTTCTGACACGGACAAGACATTACTTTCTATCTGCTCTTTCTTCTTGAAATTATTGGGGTTGGCTTCGACCTGCGCAGGAATGGTAGTTCGGATGGCGGTCAGGTCATCAAGCCGCTTGGTCATCTCCGCTAGCCCTTTGACAAGCTGGGCTAGACAATCCATGGTGGGGTTCGCAGGGGAGACTTCAGTCGGTTCAGTGTGCAAACCACGCTGCTGTTGCATAGATGGGTGTGGAGGCTGTTGTTGTTGGCTCTGAGGTGGTGCAGGAAGTTGATGTTGTTGATATGAGGGATGAGGATACTGCTGATATTGTTGATGCGGGGCAGCCGCATACTGGTGAAACGTCTGTGGATGACGGTACTGCGGCTGCTGCTGGTGTGGAAAATTCTACCTCCACTGGTTTGCATACTGGGGAGGCTGATGGTACTGCTGATGAGGCTGAGAGGACTGCCCAAAGCGACCACCCTGAGGTTGGTGGTATTGCCGGTTGGCAAATGGCTGACCCTGGGGTCGTCCCGTAGGACGGGTCGGCTGTGCTTCATGACTCCATACCCCGTTCACTTCCTGAACCAGGGGTGGTGGTGGGAATACTGAATCAGATCCTGATATAAACTCTGGTTGATACACAACCATCTGCTGCTGCGGCTGGCTCTTATCGGGTGCCTGCACGTAGTACACATGCTGGACTGCCGGTGGTTGCTGGCTCGGCTGAGGCTGATGTAGCGGTGGTTGCTCGTCTTTCCTCTCAGCTGGAGCTTCGAGTAGTGCTGCCGACTGAACAGAATTGATGGTACCTACCAGCAGTTCTAACTGCTTGGTGATGTGATCCAGCTTGTCAAGGTTCTGAGTCCTCTTCTCGATCACAGCGAGTTTTTCGAGATCCTGTGATCTTTTCTCAATAATATCAACCTTCGAGAGATGGCCCCAATGATGCTGAGGTTGGAGCTCTCATCTCTCTCTGCCTCGCGGGACGCTGCCATGTGTACTTGTTTCTGGAGGATTTGGGGCTGCTTCTGGTATGCTTTTGATGAAGAGAGGGCGGCCTCTCCTTCGGCCATTTCTTCAAATATTTTCCAGACTACGTCTTCATCCTTATTGAAGTGTGAGGCCCCACATGCTGCGTCTACGAGCCCTTGGCTTTCAATGTTTAGTCCCCAAAGAAGTGCTGGACCAAGCTGGTCTTCGGAATATCATGATGGGGACACTTCTCCTGCAGGTCAGTGAGTCTCTCCCATGCTTCATGTATCGACTCATGGGGTCCTTGGGAGAAATTGCTGATTCCGGCTCACTTCTGGTTGAGCCGACCTAGAGGGTAATATTTGTGTAGAAAGGCGGACTTCGGCTCCTCCCAGGTTGTCACAACCTTCCCCAGATGATTGACCCAATAGAGGGCCTTGTCCTGTAGGCTAAAGGGGAAAGCCATCATCTTGACAATGTCCAGAGGGACATTGGGATAGTGGGTAGTACGACAAATGCGGGAGAATTGCTGCAGGTGAATGTACGGCTCCTCCGTGGTGTTTCCATGGAAAGCAGGAAGAAGAGCAATGAATTGGGGCTTCAGCTCAAAGTGAGCGTGTACCGGTGGAATGAGGATCCACTCGGTCATCTGGCTGTCTCCCGAATTGTATGTTTTCTTTAAGTGTTGGCTTTGGTGGTGGTGGAAATTCTAGATCATCATCTGCACCATCATCTCCTCCTCCCCTGCCTCCTCTGCCTCCTCCTCCATCGTCTCGGTTCATCATATCATTCAACATGTCCTGGAAGGCTGTCTGTGTGAGGGCATGCTCGGTCAGCTGCTGCTGGATGGCCTGGATAGAGGCCAGTAACTGTGCATTGACTTGGTTCTGATTCTGGCACCTGTCCCTCTGGTTGGGGTGGCTGCTGACCCTTGCCCTTTCCTCCTGGAGCCATGTCAGGGTCTGAGTCGGATGAGATGAACTCCGAAGTAGTCTCCAGGGCTGGCACTATCTCTATCTGTATAATGAGATAGTCCTGATCAGAACGCTTGCAATTAATATTCAACTGTCGTGATGAAGCTGGAATTCAGGTCAACCCCAGCATGTTGTGAATGGAAAAGGATGTAGACTGTAATCGACTTCCATTCACAATGGCGAAAGTGGGGACAAAAGTGATCCCAGTTTACTGGGTGGCCAAGAGAAAGATAGAAAACGAGGAGTCTGGAGATCGATCCGCAAAGTCCAGATCGGGTTCTCGGGAATCGCCTCGAACTTATTGGCGGAGTTGAGTCCATGGAATCGATGTGGGTGTCGGCATGATCCCGACGGAAACCATCCATGGATCAACTTCGCGAAGTACAAGAGAAGGTCGGATGTTGGATGAAAGATACGATGGTCAACGAGGAATAAAAAGGAGTGCAAAACAGTAGAAAGGCTCAAACTGAGCGGGGGTCAAAGAGGAGTGACACAATGTACGCAAAGGCGCGAGACTTGATCTTTGCACCTTAATCTAGATCCATACAAACACAATACAAAATCGGGTTCACCAACTCACGCCATGTGAAGCCGTAAAGGTTCGGCTACTTATTATCTTTTCAGTTTTTAGAGTTGTTGTTTCAGGCATATCTTATAACAAGTCCTTAGTACGCTACCCCTATAGGAGAGAGTACTGCCAGAAGGGTATCCCGTACTTGTCCTCCTCCTGTGTAACCTGTAGTCTGTACTTTTTGAAGTCCTTGTAACCTTCCTGGATCCCTACTCAACCAAAGAAATAGAGAGAGGAAGCCGATAGGCGAAACCACTACTTCGGTCCTCGCTCGCAACGGATCACCCGTGAGCGTACAAGAACCTACTCGGACTCAGGACGATGAGACAGACACCCCCGTGAAGGCGTGGCCTATGCTCGATACTTCGGACAGGATCGATGCTCTACACAACAGAGAGTCATCATTGGTGACCAAGCCTACTCGCCTACGTACGATAGAAGCATCATTACTTCGGAAATCCAGGCGATACACAAGGCAGTTGCAGACTGGGTTTTTGGCTCTAATCCTTAGGGGGTCGTACTCGCTCAAGGGAGTAGAGTTTTGGTCCCCCTCCAAGGTACCTGAAAACAATGAGGGCTTTATGAACCCGATACAATGATAGTTTATTACAGATTTTAATTAAGGTCAAAGTTTATTTAGCAGTCCCCTTGTTTTAATTTTTGGGTTTTCACTTTTTTTGAGTCTGTTTCATACCAGCACCTAACATTTTTGTAGATTTTCATTTAAGTCCTAGGTGCTCAAAATCAGAGGGAGATAGCGGAAAAGCCGTGCAAGTTGGTTCTATGATGGAAATCTCACCATTGAACCGAATGATGCATGCTGAGTTAGAAGACTTACAGTGCATCCCAGCTCTCTCCATGTGGTATGCAAAATAGAATTTTTAAACCTATCTACATGGCGGTGTGCATTCGACAAAATCACCCTAAACATTAGCTGCTATTAACGTGAAGAACCACAAGCTGGTCACTTATCTTTAACCTAAGGGTCCGGTCCTTGGCTTACCCCTCCTCATCTCGACACACTCGAGTTTAGGAGTAGCGCTTGATGGGGCTCGCTCACGACACATTGGTTAAGAGATAAATGACCGAACTGTTTAAGTTTGACTAGATCCATATGAAGTAGACTATAGGAACATGCATTCTTATTAATGTTTGGACCTAGCTACCGAATCAAGCAACCTATATCTAGGGGATCCAAGCACACAAAACTAAGTAAAATAAAGGCGGAAAGCATAAAACAACGGAAAACAAAGAAAAGAAGGCGGTAGAAAACACAGAAAACAACGATGAGGCCCCCAAGTGAACAGACACCCGGGCACTGGACCTCATTGTGAAGAGTAGAGTCATGTTAATTATTACATGCCAAAATTGTCTCTCTCTCACCATAAATTACAAAAGTAATCCTAAGTGTTCTAAACCTATCTAATCCCCATCTCCTTGCTTCCTTGATGCTCTCTCCAAGTGGTCATGAGGTGAAGACCACCCTCCTCCAAGCTCGGCTGCCTTGGCCTCCTAAGAAGCCATCCTCGCGTGGCGGGCCCTCGCATCAAAGTCACAAAAGATTGCATTAGTAGATGTTTAATCAATCAAAATGGAGCAGATAAGAAATTAATCACAATAAATAAATCAATCAATAAAGCATGGTGATCAATGATAATAGAAATAGCTGCTCACAAAATAAATGATGAATTAAAAATGTACACAAGAATGACAAAATAAATTAGGCTATGCTCATTGCTCCCCGGCAACGGCACCATCTGATAATACGAATATTCCACAAGGGTTACCATGAATGATATAAATAAGTTGTCGCCGAGGCGACCGCTCGCGGAATACCGGTGTTA